>VDFB02137365.1:12121691-12191700 GCA_007258455.2 Sequoia sempervirens
TCCATAGGAGAAGGATTGGAGTCATAAGTGCACTTTGAAGCTTCTTTCGTTAACGTTGTTTAGAACATGGTTAAGATTACTTCATTGAAAAAACCTTCAAGCCTTTGAGTTTTGTTTTGAGTCCCATATCCTCTACATCATAGTGGTATCAGAGTAGTAAGTAGGTCCTTTAGGGATTGAATAATCAGAAATGGCACCTAAAAATCAGTTAGCAAGAGAGTTGGAGGAGTTGAGGGAAACCTTGGAAAGCGAGAGTAGGGAAAGAAGAGAACAAGAAGCAGCAAGAGAGCAGGCTAAAGCAAGGGAAGAGAGGCAATGGATAAGGGAGAGAGAAGCTATGTAGGCTAGGATCAATAGCCTTGAGAGAAATAGGGGAGGAGAACAAGGAGATAAAGAAGACAATGATGAAGAAGAAGAGTGATAGGGAAGGGGTTGGAGGAATCAATCACAGATTCCTGCTCTAGGTCTTGCTTGCAAGACCTCCCTTGATATTTTGTTTCACCACAGCAACCTGGGACCCTTCTCAAGTTTAGGTACCCATGGTCTGTCTTTCCAACCCCACTTCTATCACAATTCCATCTACCAAGTTAACCTTGGTGCAATGCTTCAACTCTTCCTTAGCCCTTAATCTACCCTAAAGGCTAATCTATCCTCAACACTCCATTAGTTCTTGCAGGGGTGTAGAGATGTCTTCAATGGCTTCAAACCAACCTCCTAGGGTTCTTGAAGGTTCACCAAAACTCCACCTTTTCATCGCTTTCACCAAACCCTCATCTAGGGTTAAGAAGGCTACTAGTCCATGACCCCCAATTAGGTCTCCATCACCAAAACAACTGGTTATTACTCAAACATTTCAAAAGACCACCTCAATATTTCTTTGAGGTCCTTGTCCCATATGAACACCTCTCAAATATTTTTGAGGTCCTAAGCTTTAACTGTCCGTACAATGCTTAAACTTGAAAATGGTCATTTCCTAGGGTTTTAAGCCATTTTCTGGCTATTTTCAAACTGTCTACTTGTTCTCACATCAATTGAACTGATGGAGCTTTCTCCTTCATGTGGAAACTAGGTAAGACACTTGCCTACCTCCTCCAAAAAGCAATTTATCAAGAACTGGTCACCCCTACAAGTTATGTGCTCTGCACTTCTTGTCTTCCCTAGCCAGACTCTTCCTGGCTCACCTAGGGCAAGACTTTGCCAACAGCTCCTGTGTTCACACAAACCCTAAATCCTACCATATTTACACACATGGAGTCTAGTCACTATTCCCAAAGGGCCATACAATTTGTATGGTGGGAAAGTGATCTAAACCTCCATTTTCTCAAGACTGCCCTGGTTCAGACCAGCAACAGTGTGGAATCCAACTTATTTACAAACAATGCTTGAAAATGAATAAAACGACTATCTAATGACACACAAAGCTTGTAGAAACACCACTCTACATCCTACATAGGTCTTGATGCTATATCAATACATTAAAGCTTCAAGTACCCTAGGAGGTTGGTTTGAAGCTATTAAAGACATTTCCACACCCCTGCAAGAACTAATGGAGAGTTGATGATAGGTTAGCCTTTAGGATTGATTAAGGGCTAAGGAAGAGTTGGAGCATTGCACCAAGGTTAGCTTGGTAGATGGAATTGTGATAGAAGTGGGGTTGGCCAGACAAACTAGGGGTACCTAAATTTGAGAGGGGTCCTATAGGTTAAGGTGGAAAGCCAAAACACCAAGGAGGTCTTGCAAGCAAGACCTAGAGTAGGAATCTGTGATTGATTCCTCCAACCCCCTCCCTATCAGAAACACAAGAATACCACTTTCTTTAACTAATCTCCTCCCTTATTCCAAAGTGATTCTATAAGCATGGAAATCTATTTATTAGATAACTTGTTGAGTGACCTCTTCATACGTAGATGGGTCAACTCCTTTTCATTATCCAATTTTTCATTAAGTTCATTTTTCTTCACTTTGATGATGAAGTCTCTAAAGTAATTTGTAGTAACAAAGGTATCATCATCCATGAACTAGCTACAAGCTAATGCTTTGACATCATTGGGAACATAATTCTCATCATAAAAATTAACTACTAGCCTATTTTTAGGAACTTGTTCATCACCTTGATTGATTTGGGGAGAAGGGAAGTGTTAGTTCACTTCCTCATCTCTAGGAACATTCTTCATAGTCTCCTCTTGCACACTCTCCCTTTCTTTTGGATTCTTTGAATAATCAACCAAGGGTGCATCAAGAGTTTGCATTGATTGGCTGTGAGCAACGTGTGCTGATGATTCTGTTGACAAGGCTTGTTGTTGAACAAGTTGTTCAACTTCCATCCCTTTTTCTCTTTCTCTTCCAACTTCATCATGCTGGAAAAATTCCCATCTGCCATGGCAACAAACATCTTCTCCATCATTTCCATGGGACTTGTGTACTTTGCAAAGGAATAACATAAGCATGATTATTTTTATCCTCTTCTATTTTGTTTGGACCATGAACATCCATTTCCTTTTCCTTTCTCTGACCTCCTTATTAGTTTTGAGGTTCCTTATCACATCATTAGATGCATGGAAATGATGGTAGATATGATATCTACCCCTCTCTACCCTCATTTTACTGATATACCCTTTAGGATCACAACTCATGGCAATGTTTACTTTCATTCCATAAATAGCCTTGATCAATAGCTATGCAGGCTAGGATCAATAGCCTTCAGAGAAATAAGCGAGGAGAAAAAGGAGAACAAGAAGACAATGATGAAGAAGAAGAGCATGTGTGAGTAACTCAAAGACAACTAGCAGATGAGATAAAAGACCTTGAGGAAAGGAAGTTCATAAGATTGTTGAAAGTAGCACAAGGTCATGGAGGAAAGAGTCACATAGAGTTGCCTATCTATCATGGGAAGATGGATAGTGAAGAGGTGTTAGGATGACTTGATGCCTTAGAAAACTATTTTGAGTTTCAAGAGATGGAAGAAGAGAGGAAGGTTAAGTTTTCTAAGACAAAGTTGAGAGGTACAACACTGACATGGTGGAATAGTTTTTTGAATGATAGGATGGCTAGAGGGTTGGCAAAAGTTTCTATATGGCAAAGGATGAAGAGTTTGGTCAAGGAACAATTTTTGCCATCAGATATTTGATCCATTTCATGAAAGAATGTTGTTGTGACTTGTGAAATGGATCAATCCTTACATGTATAATAGAAATCTAACAAAATAATGTGCAAGAAGGAGGAATGATAGGGTGTACACCGAGATTTCACATTGAAAACTACATGAAAATGATCCCTAAAGTGTAGCAGCAGGAGATATACCTTAATGAGGGGCATGTTTTTGAGGTTAAGGTGTTTAGGAATGATGATTTAATGGTGAAAAATCAAAGAGAAGATTCTGGAAGTGTGTGGAAGTCAATTTTTCAAGTTTTTGGAGAAATTTCGTGAGGATTTTGTGTTTGAGTGCGTTGAGGGTGTCATAGGAGATTAAAACCTAGAAAATACTTGGTTTGGGAACAATTTAAGATACTGTAGAAAGTTTCATGGTCAGGTGATAAGTTTTGAATAGGGTTGCTTTGGAAAAGGGGGCTATTTAGGCCTAGTTTTGGTGGGACAACAAATTTTTGAAATGAAGGACAGTCTAAATAAAATCCACCCACAAGCCTATACCAAGCTCAAACTACTGAATTTAGGAAACTATGATATGCCTCTACAAGACCCCAAAGTCTCACTTTTTGACAGTGGATGGAAGAACAACCATGGACCAATGTATCACTGTCCCCAAGAGGCTTAATTTGCTGATCAGACTAGGATTTTGATTACCTAGGCTCACCCCTTCACCCCAAAGCCCTAATTCAGATTCGTACAAACTAATTACAATCATTTCCATAACTCCTAAGTGCCTCTTTAAGAAAAATCCACACAAAACAAGCAAAACTCACTGCATGTTTAGGGTTCTTTAGAAGCAAAGAAGTTGGGATAGCAGGCATGTGTTCCAAAACAAGTGTATCTAAAATTGATATATGTTTTTAATGCCCAAAATAGGTACCCTAAAATGTATTTATCCTATAAAGATTCATTTTGGTTTTCATGCTACACCTGATTTAGTGTTTTAGCACTTACAAGCAAATTTGGTTATCTAGTGCAAACAATTTTTGTTCTGCAACTCATGCAACCAAATGGACTATTCAAATGCATTCAAATAGGCATTTTTATGCTAGGTATGGTCCTCTTTCACACCCAAACATGTGAAATTGCTCTGAGCTACGTTCAACCGGATCGATCTCTTAAGGGTCCAAAGGGAAAAATGGCTGCAAACTTCAGCATGAGTTTACTCAAACACCATGATGCTTAGAAACTTATCATCTAATCCTATGGGATCATGTTGGGCCCCTATACAATAACCTCTCTCAGTTTTTGTTATCTCAGAGTGGTTTTCCCGTGGTATCTAGTTTTCAGTTGATGGAAAAAGTGTCAGATGGAAGTAGTGGAAAGTTGCAAGGTGGTGCAATTTTTGTTCTACAACCCGTGTGACCAAATGAACTATTCCAACGCGTTCAAATAGGCATGTTTATGCTAGGCATGGTCCTCTTTCGCACCCAAACATGCGGAATCGCTTCGAGCTATGTTCAATCGGATCGATCCCTTAAGGGTCCAAAGGGCAAAATGGCTGCAAACTTTAGCATGAGGTTACTCAGACACTGTAACACTTACAAAATTCTCGTTTCATCCTATGGGATCATGTTCGGCCCCTCTACAAAAACCTCTCTCGGTTTTCATTATCTCAGAGCGGTTTTCCCGTGGTGTCCAATTTTTAGTTGATGGAAAAAATGTCAAATAGAAGCAGTGGAAAGTTGCAAGGTGGTGCACTTTTCATTCTACAACTCGTGTGACAAAATGGACTGTTGCAACACATTCAAATAGATATTTTTATGCTAGGCATGGTCCTCTTTCGCACCCAAACACATGGAATCGCTATGAGCTACGTTCAACCGGATCGATCCCTTAAGGGTCCAAAGGGAAAAATGGGTGCAAACTTCAGCATGAGGTTACTCAGAAACCATGATTCTTAGAAACTTCTTGTCTGATCCTATGGGATCATGCTGGGCCCCTCTACAATAACCACTCTCAATTTTTGTTATCTTGGAGTGGTTTTCCCGTGGTGTTCAGTTTTCAGTTGATGGAAAAAGTGTCAGATGGAAGCAGTGGAAAGTTACAAGGTGGTGCAATTTTCATTCTACAACTCGTGTGACCAAATGGACTATTCCAACACATTCAAATAGGAATTTTTATGCTAGGCATGGTCCTCTTTCGCACCCAAACATGTGGAATCGCTCTGAGCTACGTTCAACTGGATCGATCCCTTAAGGGTCCAAAGGGCAGAATGGGTGCAAACTTTAGCATGAGGTTATTCAGACATCGTGATGCTTAGAAACTTGTCATCTGATCCTATGGGATCAAGTTAGGCCCCTCTACAATAACCTCTCTCAGTTTTTGTTATCTCGGAGTGGTTTTCTCGTGGTGTTCAGTTTTCAATTGATGGAAAAAGTGTCAGATGGAAGCAGTGGAAAGTTGCAAGGTGGTGCAATTTTTGTTCTGCAACTCGTGTGACCAAACGGACTGTTCCAACACATTCAAATAGACATGTTTATGCTAGGAATGGTCCTCTTTCACACCCAAACATGTGGAATCGCTCTGAGCTATGTTCAACCAAATCGATCCCTTAAGGGTTTGAGTGTAGTATGTTGAAATAGGCCATTCCTCCTATTGTTCAGGCTGTGTCTCAATGATATGGGCCTAATGTAATTGGAATTGTGGTAGTTTGAATGGGCTTGTTGAGTGGTTTGGCAATCTTTGTATTGCATCAGCTTGTTGCTTACTATTATGCTTTGATAGATTTTTTCCAAGCATCCATAGCTTGTTTGAAAGCACCTATTTTAGGCTTTTAGCCATAGCGACAAAGACAGTAACAAGGCTACATTTGATAAAATGCTTTGATAGACATGTATGAAAAATGTGGTATTTAGCATGAACAAGAGCTGATGAACTCTTTGAAAAAAATGCCTCAAAGAAATGTGGTTTCATGGTGATGGAATGACATGGCCAGATACCGTGACAAACAAATTGCTATGGATTGTCATAGCATTCCATCACCATTGAACCACATTTTCTTTGGGCTTTTTTTCAAGCAGTTCTCACCTTTTCTATGCTAGCGATAATTATGCTTTGATAGATTTTTTTCCAAGCATTCATGTAGCTTTTGGAAGCACCTATTTTAGGCTTTCAACCATAGCAACAAGGAAGAGAATTGTTTGATATTCCACCACCATGAGACCACATTTCTTTGGCCACATTTTTTTCAAATGGTTCATTCCCTTGTCTATGCTATTGCTTACTATTATGCTATGATAGATTTTTTTCTAAGCATCCATAGCTTGTTCGAAAGCACCTGTTTTAGGCTTTTAGCCATAGCAGCAAGGAAATGAACTGTTTGGCTAAATGCTTTGATAGACATGTATGAAAAATGTGTTAGCATAGATAAGGCAGTGAACTCTTTGAAAAAATGCCTCAAAGAAATGAGGTCTCATGGTGATGGAATGCCATGACAATCAAATATTTTTGATTGTCATGGCATTCCATTAGGTCATGAGACCTCATTTCTTTGAGGCATTTTTTCAAAGAGTTCACTACCTTGTCTATGATATTGCTTACTATTATGCTTTTGATAGATTTTTTCCAAGCATACATAGCTTGTATGAAATCACTTCTTTTAGGATTTCATCCATAGCAACAAGGCAACACTTGAACTATTTGACAAAATGCTTTGGTAGACATGTATCAAAAATATGGTAGTATAGACAAGGCAGTGAACTGTTTGAAAAAATGCCTCAAAGAAATGTGGTCTCATGGAATTCCATGACAAGCAAATGCAATTGGCATTTGCTCCTAGTTATTAGTTATGCAATGTGAAGTAATTGCATAACTTCTTAGGTTGACTTTGTAAAAACTATATTGTAATTGAAATTTTGTCATCTATCAGCATCTAGTTATTAGTTATGCAATGTGAAGCAATGTTTTGAGTTTGAAATATGTGCAATGCAATGTAATCAACGTTATGAATATAAACTACAAAATTATAAATTAAAGTTCAAAACATAAAATGTCAAGTGTTTACAATCAACCATTATTGATCATTGATCAATCTGAAAAGTGTGAACATTTTTCTGTGTGGAAGGCAAACAAGAAAACAATGGTTCAAAAATGAGGAATTTGTCTTCTGCACTAAATGAGAAATATTCACAATATGTGTTAGGAAGGAATAAGTCCATAAGATCGAGTATGCAAGAATCGAGAATTACAAAATTGGCTTACATTTCACTTCCAAACACAAATTTTCACACTTTTCGATGTTCCAACGTAAGTCAAAAAGTATGTGTGTAAGTTGTAAAGTATGCACTTGAATACATGTAACTCATATCTATTGAACCATGAATTTATAATGCAAATATGGACACCATCGATAAAAAAGATTTGTATTAATCAAATAGCCATGTACGCATCTACATCAATATATGTCAATATAAGTATAAAATATAGTTACAAAAAATCCATATAGGCTTACGAGAATGCCATATAGGCATACAATGTCAAATATATTGAATACAAAATATGTACAAAATTGCCATGTAGGCATACAACAAAGGGCTCTACATTCAAAATTCATTTCTCTCCATGCTCTGGTTCAAATACAATTTTCTTTCCCTTTCCTGGCGACCCAATGGCAATAAATCTATCACCCGTTTCTGTTGAGGAGTGCTCCTACTGCTCCTCCTAGGGTTTAGCTCCTGGTCAAGTTTCAACTGTTACAATAAGAAGTAAAGACTTATATAGAAATTACATTATAAAAATTAATATATTTAACAAAATTTAATCACTTACAGCCATCTGACGATCACTCTCCTCGATGGAAATATTTGCATGCCGATGCTCAGGCGTGCTCAAGCCCTGTATAAACCATCCGATTAGGAATTAAACTACGAATCAATAATGGTTTGATTTTTCACTGGAACTAGTTCATCTATAACAAGGAATGTAAATTGAAATTTAGTAATTTGCCTCATACCTCCCCTATCAGAGCCATCAAGGATTGTATTGTAGTAGAAACACCGATATCCATTGCCCTTGTTACATTTGGCGGTGTTTCTCTCACCAACATCTGAAAATAAAAAAAACAAATTATTCAATCACAAAATAGTTATCGAATTTGAAGTAATACTTTGAGTTTGAATGATGTGTAACGCAACGTAACCAACAATATGATTATCAATTTTTAAAAAAGCAATAACATGGGACAATCACATTGAAAAAAAAAAAGACCCTTTAGGACAAATTTTAAGTAAAAAAGCGTAAAAACACAATGTAAAATATGACAACCAATATGAGAAGAAGAGATGATCTAGTCAAAAGGAGCTTTGATAGTAGCCAACTGAGTTAAGTATGACAAATCCAAGTATCACTGTTGCAAGGAATGGAGTAAGAGCTAAATAAAGAAACAACAACAATAAAAAATGATGGAGCTAACTTGTCAAGGGCCTATTCTTCAAAACCCTTATTAAACACTTGTCATAGTTTAAGATATGCAATAAATGTTTGACAATGGAATTAACCTTTTGAGGATGGCAATGATTAAATTGAGGTCTAGTTTTACCATGAAAAGACTGAATATTCATTCTTTGGGCTATCATTATGATTTTTAAGTTTCCTCACTTGAGTTAAATATAATAGTCAAGTGTTTGTACCAAAGATGATAGAGAAAATAATCATGAAAAGGAGAATATGATTGTGATGAATGACAAGGCAGTGGCACATTTGATAGTCAAAAGAGTAGAGGAATGCATAGTGAACATCATGGTACAACTTATGATATAAATTAAGCCACATGGTTGATGTGCTTTGAATCCTTTCATCTAAAGGAAATTTTCTTAACATAAATACTGCAAGGGAATTTCAATGTTGCCATTGTAGTTGGCATTAAAGCTAGTACCTGCAACATTGCAAATTATCCTTATATAAGAATTCCCTCCATCTTGTTGATTGGCTTGTAACACTTTTGATGGTGGCTGTATGAAATCTAATTATGATTCATTTTCTACATTAGAGGGTTCATATCCTTGATCTGACTCTTCTGAATTATCAAAATCAAAATCACTAGCTTCCATATTCAAAAATTCCCAACCAACATCTTCAATAAATTTATCTAGATCATCAGTAATAGTCTTACAAATTGGTTGCCATTTCAAGTTCATTCTACTTTCATAATACTTTATATCCATGGAGTTCATCCATTCCTTGATTCCATCAAGTGAAGATTCAGGAATGGCATACATATGGAGTACATCTCGCTTGAATTATTTGAAAACAATAGCCATATCAAATCCCTTTTTCCCAAGTCCTACTCTCTCAAGGTTAACAATCTCAATCTCACTAATAGTGATTACTAAGAAAGGTAATTCCACCAACTCTACCAAAAAATTTACCATAGGAACAATAAAAGCAGAGGATTTGAAAGGAACTCAATGAAAACCAAGCTCTCTAAATGGTATATAAAACTCTAGTTCAAAATATTTTAGATGAGGTTTCTCCCATAGCTCTCTTACTCGCTTGAAAAATCCTTGAAACTATGTATTGATTTTATTTTTCATGTTCCTCTCTTGTTGTTCTTCCTTAATTTCATTGGCGCAGGAGCACCTAGGAAGCAATAGAGAGCACACTAGGAAAAATGTGGAAGTATAGAATGAGTTCTTGACTTAGATGTATGCCTTCAGGAATTTTTGTGGTTGGAATGATGTTTTCTAATAAGGTCATGTTGACCATGGGTGAGAAACAAAAAGGTTCTAGTCCAAAGTTTAGGAATGGAGGTTTTTGCAATTATTGACATTTTTTGCAAAAACATGCTCCTTTTGTGTTTGAGCAGCCAAGAAGGGTCCACTAGCAAAATAACTATTGGGAAAGCATATTTAAAGGTTTCCTTGACCTTTGTGCAAGGTTGAAAGTACATTTGTACAGATTGTTTTGTTGGAAATTGAAGGAAAATAATTTTTTGAGTGAAATTTTCTATTTTTTGGTCTGAAAGAAGGCTCTAATGGATTAAATCTGGTTTTGTGTTGTGTGTAGGATGTAGAATAAATCCAGTACAAGTTTTTTGTATCCTTTAGATAGTTCTTTCAATCGTTTTCTTGTCTCTTTGTAAATATTTTGGTTTCTTTGTGCTTGCTGGCCTAAAATAGGCAGTGTTGAGTAAATGGGGTGCTAGAGCACTTTTCCACCATACAAACCATACAACCTTTTGGAAATAGTGCCTAGACACCATGCTTGTACACATGTTAGTTGGTAGGTTTTTCTTGAGTGCAGGAGTTGCTAGCAAGGTGATGCCCTAGGCAAGCTAGTGCAGGTCACAAATCTTCCAGGGGTGCTAAGCCATTGAGGATTTTCTTCTTGGAGGAGGTAGGGTGGTGTGTTACCTTGTTACTACATGAAGGAGGAGGCTCCATCTATCCATTTGGTGTGTAAACAAATTGGAAGTTTGCTAACTGTCAAGGGAAGGCTTAAAACCCTAGTTTTTGCTCCATTTCATGTTTGAGCTTTGTACGGACAGTGGAAGGCTGAGACCTCAAGAATCTTTGAGTGTTGTCCATGTGAACCAAGAACCTTGGAAAAAGAGTGGGAAGTCCTTTTGAGATTTGTGAGTTCTAACCTATTTTGTAGGTGAAGGAGACCTAATAGGGGCTCAAGGGCTACTAGCCTTTCAAACCCTAGCTAAAGGATTGGTGAGAGCGATGGGAAGTTGAAGTCTTGGAGGTTGTTCAAACACCTTTGGAGGATAGTTTGAATCCTTTTAAGACTTATCACTACCCCTGCAAGAGTTGATGGAGTGTTGAGGAAGATTGGTCTTTAGTATAGTGTAAAGGCTAAGGAAGAGTCATGGCAATGAACCAAGGTGGACTTGGTGGTTGGAGTTTGTGATAGAAGAGGGATTGGTCAGACAAACCAGGGGCACTTAGTCATGAGTAGGGACCTATAGGTTAGATTGGTGAAGCAAAGCACCAAGGAGGTCTTACAAGGAAAGGCCTAGAGCAAGAATCAGTGATTGATTCCTCCAACCCCTCTCCCTATTAGATTGGTATCAGAGCAAGAAAAATATTTGGGATTGATCTTGTATGTCAGAGACAGAGTCTAGTGGTTCTAGCATCATGGTGACAAATGCTGAGTTGGACAAGAGGGTTGAAGAAACAAAGGAAGACAATAGGATATTGAGAGAGAACTTAGACCAACTTGAGCAAGCACTAAATGTTATGCAGTTTGATGGAAGAATAGAAAAAGAAGAAGAGGTTGCAGAGGAGGATAGAATCCCTGAACCTAACTCTATATTGAAGGAGGATCCCTTCTTGAAAGCATTGAAGGCTTTGAGTGGAAAAGCACTTGAAGGAGTACCACTATTTAATTTAAAGATGGAGGCTAATTTAGTTATGGATTGGATAGAGGGAATGGAAAACCATTTTGAGTGTGATGGAGTCACTAAAGCATAGAAGGTAAAGGTGGCTAAATCAAGACTAAGAGGTTTTGCCTTAACTTGGTGGAAATTCATTCAGATAGAGAGGGAGAAGGAAGGAAAGTAGCCTATCTCTACTTGGAAGGGAATGGTTGCCAAGGTGAAAGAAGCATACCTACCTGAAGACTATGAAATTCAGTTGCATAATATGAGACAAAGTTTGAGGCAAAGAGATTAGGATGTGAGTTCTTATACTGAGGAGTTTCAAAGACTTTGCATGAGGTCCAATGTCACAGAGGATGAAAGTATCAAGGTGGCAAGGCATCTCAATGGTTTGAAGTGGAACATTCAAGAGGAGATGGTTCTCTTAAGCCCCAAAACAGTGCACCAATGTTATCAATTGGCATTAAATATTGAAGAGAGGAGTAAGAGGAAGCAAGATTAGACTTCTAAGGGTAGAGGCAAAGGCAGAGATCAAAGAGATCAAAGAGTACAGCATGGTGGCTACCAAGGTAGAGGAAATGACCAAAGAAACCAAGGAGAGTCAAAAATCATAGAGCATGGAGGTGAAACATCTAGAATTGGTGGATATAACAGGGGTAGAGGACCTCAAGGAGGTTCAAATAGAGGAAGAGGAGCAGGCAGGAGCAATTCTTATTTTGAAAACATGAAGTGTTACCATTGTAATCAAATAGGTCATCCTGCTTATAGGTTCCCGAAGAAAGCATCTTCATCGAGCAATGAAAAGAGAGTGGCTTATGCACAAGAGGACACCATGAGTCCTAAGGCATATGAGGTCAGTCATATTGAATCTAAGGTAGGAGAGAATCTGATGTTCAACAGGGTTCTGATCAGACAACCGGTTAAAGAGGAACCAAAAAAGAGGAGGGCTCTATTTAGAGTAAGGTGCAAGATACTTGGAAAAGTGTGCAAGGTCATAGTAGATTCAGGTTCAACAGACAATATCATATCAGAGGATGCAATAATGAAACTAAAATTAGAGAAGTCACCTCATACTAACCCCTACAAGGTCACTTGGCTAAACAAAGGGCAGAGTGTTTTAGTAAATGAGCAGGTAACCGTGGAGTTTTCCATTGGAGGATACAAAGATAAGCCGATTTGTGATGTATTACCCATGGATGCATGCCATCTTCTACTAGGTAGACCATGGCAATATGACAGAGGTGCCATATATGATGGGAGAGAGAATACAATCTCATTCAAGAAGGATGGGTAGATTTTTAAGTTGTAGTCACTGTCAGAAGAAGAAGAGGGACAATTAAAGGCACCAAACATCATGTTGAGTAGTGGGAAGGAGTTCCTTAACAATCTACATCAAGGAGGTGAAGGATATGTGGTTTTAATGTAGTCAAAAGATGAAGAAGAGACTAAAAAGACAGTCATACCAGAATAAGTCCAAAAGTTGCTAGAAAAGTATAAGGATATTGTCAGTGAGGGTACACCTGCAACTTTTCCTCCAAAGAGAGCTATAAGTCATCAAATTGACTTCATACCTGGAGCTTCATTACCTAACAAAGTAGCATACAAGCTTACACTAGATCAGAATCTTGAGGTAGCTAGGAAAGTGAAGGAGTTGTTGGATCAAGGCTTGATTCAAAAGAGTATTAGCCCTTGTGCAGTACCAGTGGTCTTAGCAACCAAGAAAGGAGGTAAGTGGAGACCTTTCACTGACTCTAGAACAATAAATAGGATTACAATTAGGTATAGGTTCCCTATTCCTAGAATTGAGGACTTAATGGATTGTCTTGGAGGTGTACAATACTTCACCAAGTTGGATCTCAAGAGTGGGTATCATCAGATCAAAATTAAGGATGGTGATGAGTGGAAGACAACTTTTAAGACAAATGCTGGGTTATATGAGTGGAGAGTGATGCCATTTGGTCTCTCCAATTCCCCTAGCACATTCATGAGGCTCATGAATGAAGTGCTTAAGGACTTTACAGGGATATTTGTGGTAGTGTACCTTGATGACATGCTCATATATAGCAAGATAGCAGAAGAGCATTTGAAACATGTGGAGCAAGTTCTTAGAAGGTTGGAAGAAGAGAAGTTGGCAATCAATCTAGAGAAGTGTGAATTCTTTAAGCAATAGCTAGTATATTTGGGTTTTGTAGTGTCCAAAGGATCATTGAAGATGGATCCAAGCAAGGTGGAAGACATCCTAAACTGGCCTACACCAACCACAGGGACTGAGGTAAGAAGTTTCCATGGATTGGCTCAATTTTGTAGGAAATTCATAAGGAATTTTAGTGGTATATGTGCACCAGTCTTAGATACAATCAAGGGTGGTTTAAAAACTAAGTTTTTGTGGACTCAAGAAGTTGAGAAATGGTTTGAAAAACTAAAACAAGAGGTGGCAACTCAACCAATTCTCTTATTACCTAGCTTTGACAAGTTGTTCACTGTGGAATGTGATACAAGTGGAGTGGTAGTAGGAGTGTTTAGTCAAGAGGGCAGGCCTACAACCTTCTTTAGTGAGAAGCTCAATGAAGCAAAGAAGAAGTATTCAACCTATGACTTAGAACTTTATGCTTTGGTTCAATCACTTAGGAAATGGAGGCATTATCTTCTACCCAAGGAGTTTGTAGTCTTTACTGACAATCAAGCACTCAGTTTTATCAACACTCAAGAGAAGTTGAGTAATAGGCATTTGAAATGGATGGAATACATCTAAGCTTTTACCTTCACCATCAAGCACAAGAAGGGACAGCTAAACAAAGTGGCAGATGCATTGAGCAGGAGATTGTTGACAGTCCAAGAGATACAAATCAAGAGCATTGGCATAGAGAGTTTCAAGGATCTATATGGAGATGATGAAGACTTTTCAGAGGCCTATAAGGTATGTTCTAACTTTGAGAACCATTTCCATAGCCAATACTCTGAATATACTTTTCAAAATGGGTTATTGTGTAAGGGAAATCAGTTATGTGTCCCAAGAAGTTCAATGAGAGAAAATCTGATTAGAAAACATCATTCCAACCAAAAAAAATGCTTGAAGGAATACATCTAAGTCATAAACTCATTCTATACTTCCACATTTTCCCTATTGTGCTCTCTATGGGGTTGGAGGAATCAATCAATGATTCTTGCTCTAGGCCTTTCCTTGTAAGACCTCCTTGGTGCTTTGCTTCACCAATCTAACCTATAGGTCCCTACTCATGACTAGGTGCCCCTAGTTTGTCTAACCAACCCCTCTTCTATCATTCATCAAGATCATACATTGACCTTCTTGCCCCTCCTAAAGTTTGGACCACATCCATTACCTTCGCATAAAACTAGACATCCTTGGTCTTCATGGTTCCCATGCCGTGATATGGTTATGCAAATGAAAACGAAGAAAAGTAATCATCTCCTTATCCATTGGCTGGAAGAATGCATGCTTAATGTTTTGATACATGATATCAGCTCTCTCTTCTGCTCTCATGGTTGAATATCAAAATCCAGTATGGTGGGCCTCTAGAGTTCTAGTCATCTTTCTTCCTCTTCCAGCAAATGTTGTCCTGATCCACATGTCTGCTACCCTAATTGGCTTTGTTTTTGAAAGTTGAAGTTTCTCGAGTCACCAGTAGCTCTCTCTACCTTTCCAAACTCTTTCATTGCTACAAATCGTCTTTGGGATTTAGTCATTTGTACCACATGGTTGATGTGCTTTGAATCCTTGCATCTAAGGGGTTTAAAACCTTAGGGGCTTTAGATGAGAAAAAGAAGTAATGTTTTTCTTTTCTTTTTATGTGAGGACCTAGTAGTGAGATAAAATAGGATTGTATAGAAAAATGAAAAAAGAAGACATAAAAATTCATGGACCATACTATATCACCTACATGCTAGCTAACAAGGACATGAATGTAGTAGATTTAGGTATGATAGGGGTATTGCAAGGTATATTTGAGGAATATATAAGAATGAAGAAGAATTCAATGGATCAAATTAGTGTCAAATATTTTCCTAAAAGATCTCCCACACCCTATTAGGGAATTTAATCATTTCTAAGCATTTTCCACGTCCTATGGGAAAGTTTGAGGAGGCTCCAATAGTTGAGAGTTTAATGAGTACTTATAACTTCTTTCCATGCAATCATGATTAGTTAGAGAACATATAGGGAAACTTGATGAGCTATACAACAAATGAAGAGAATATAGGGTATTTTGACCTAGTCTTAAGCATCTCCAAGCATCTAGGAGATATTGAAGGAGTCTTGGCTGATAGATAGGGTCGAGAATAGAAGTTTTATTTTTGGTTACATTGACATCATGTAGGACATCCATAGTCTTATTCTTGGTTACGTTGACATCACAAAAAATATATATAGGATGGAGTAGAATGTAGCTCTACCTTTGTCAGTTCCATGTTAAATTTTTATTATATATAGCTTGCTAGTGTAGGAATTCTAAGACAAACAATCATGGTAGGACCATTCTTAAAAGATTTCAAATAATAACCTAGTGAACCCATATACTCTTATGACTATATATACACAAATCTAGATTAAACTTAGAATTCATTAACTTTAAGTTCTCTTTATTCTATATTACCTCAGTGAAAGTTTGAGAAAATCTACTCACACTCAGAGGTGTTTCCTTGAAACCTCCAACAACACCCTGTTCAACATCCAAAATCACATATTAAAATACCATTCGTAAAACAATGTTATTAACACATGTAATAAATTTATAATTGTTTACTAACTTTACATACCACACTAATAGGTGTACTGTAAAAATAAGTAGATTGACTGGTGTACCCAGGGTCAACACTGTGACCCTGCAATTTTATTAAAATAATAAAACTAAATTAGTTAATCTTGCATTTCACAATTGAAATTTAATAAACTAAATTCAATGAACATGTTGAATTTTACCTGACTGTCAATACCATATGCATCATGCAGAATGTCAGCTGCCCTCTCCATCCCCATAGATGCATATGGATCAGGCTGCATAGAAGCATATGGATCCTATGTAGCACCCTCCTGAGGGCCGGTAGGGTCATACGAACAAGTGGCTCCGCAAGATTGACACACATGGCCTCGAAGGCCACCACCTGAAGACTCCCCTGGATTGCACTGTACAATGGGGCTATTGTGGTGGATGACACTCCGAGTCAAGGATGTGATCGTCTGCAAAGTCTCTACATCAACACTCTCCTTTGCAATTGCAGGCATCACAATCTACTCACGAGGTGGCCGAGTGAGAGGTCGTCTCCCCTATCTTGTAGGATCCGACTGTGCACCAGGCCTATCCTGTGCTGACTCCCCACCTCTCCCCTGAAACTCCCTCATATCAAAATAATTTAGGATTTGGTTCAATACAAACTCACAGTATAATTTCCTAAGAAAATATTTGGGGACTTTATAGTTATTGCATGGTGGGTAATCAGAGACCATATACCATCTGTCATAAAAATGGTTCCTAATCTCTTGGTGGTGGCACCAATGAATAGGAAACCTCTTTGCATTTAGGGTGAGATTTTGATTTGTTTTAGGGTCAGTGAATAGAGAGCACAAATTTCCTTTAGTAATCTTTAAATCTTTTACTTGTTTATATGATAATTTGTCTGCATAATATGCCCTCGATGTTTACCTCCTATTTTTCCATCTAGATATTTGTTGGGTATTTACATCTACATTTTTTAACAAATCCTTTAATGAATATGCTAGATGTATTCTTTCTGTGGTTGAAGAATTTTGATCACTCAACCTACTAATAAGATCCTCAACTTCTTTTCTATTGTTTTCAATTTCACTCCTCAAATTTTCTTGAGTGCCAGGAGGGTATTGAGAGAATGGTGGGGGAGGTTGATTTTGTTGTTGAGGTTGATTTGGTTAAGGATTTTCCTCCTCTTGTTGAGGATTTCCTAAAAATTGAAAAAAAAACATTCATTTCTAAACTAAAACAAACAAAATCAATTTAAAACTAACAAATTCAAAACAAATACCAAACAATACTTACCTCTTGCATCTCTTCATCGTCGTGGCGCCATATTTGTGAAGAAATCCAATTGCTGTTAATGAATTTTGAAGAAATCACCTCTCCAAGAATGCGAGCACATAAAACAGGGTTTTTGGCCGTGGGCGAAGCTAAAACACAAAAAAAACCAAATGAGAAATGATATTTGGATTCGCTTTTTTTTCTTTTCTTTTAAAAAGCCATAACACGAACGCGTTATGGGTTTTTTTTCTTGTTTGGCCACAAAAGTGTGACCATCTTGGTGCTCTTACCCATATACTTCATCTTCTTGATCTTCCATAGTCCAAACCTCTACTTGATTGTTGTCTCCAAGGGGTAGCATGTCATCCCATCTCCTTCCCCAAGTATTAACCTTATTTTTATGATGTCTAATGTTAGAAGATGATGACATGGATGAATTTTTCATAAAAAATCTCCCCAAACAAGTAAGAGGATCAACAATGGTCAATGTAGCAAGACTCCTGGGTATGTGCAGGATCATCATGGAAAAAGTAGGCCATTAAGTGGCAAAAAAATTAGAAAAATTAGAGTTAGGGAACTTGACATAAAAATTTGAATAAGTTATCTATATTATTTCAAAAATATGTAAGAATAGAATCTATAGAAAATTGAATGTACTTTCTAAACTACTAGGTTTGTTTAAAAAAAAGACATCTATTTGGTGAAAATTTGAAATTTCAATGCAGTAGTACTTAAATTTTAGGGAAAAAATAAGAAGTGGGTGTTTGTCTCACCACCCTAACCACAATAAAATGATAATATTTTTTTATAATATTTTAGATATAAGTAGAGGACTCATGTCCCGATGTGATGCAATTTTTTTGTAATTTTTTTCCAAATAAATAATTAATTATGAATTTTTTCTTACAACTTTTAAAAAATATAAAAAACCCGTATGTCTGACCACCTTATCTTGGTCAAAAATTCATGAAATTCAATTTTTCTTTTTTTAATCCTATAGTATGTGAAGCATAGAATGTGATACCATTTGAAAGCTATAAATATTTTTCAATTAGTCTATCAATCAGGACTTTAGTCGTAATTTGAATAGAAAATGAATAATAATTACTTATTAAATTCAAAGTAAAGCATAATTTATATTGGTGGAAAGATGAAAATATCCTTTAAAAACCCTTTTCTTTTCATCAAATTTTGGTAAAAAAAAAGTTGTCAACCACATACCCATCATATTGCCACTTTTTTTCCCATCATGATCTTGCACATACACTCCTAGTTGCCTCTTGTAGTTGGTAAGGCCTATCACACTTATTGGCACCCACCAAAACACCTCCACCTTTATATTATTCTTCTTTCAATTCATGTGGCTCATCAAGATGTTCAATCATTTCCCCTCGATCACTATCGTTGTAAATGGAGAAGGAACCACTCTCCCATTGTGGAGGCTCCAATGTTTCATCAATGAGAGGTTCAGGTAGTATGTCTTCATCAATGCCATCATCTAGAATGTACTCATTCTCAGCATTGGTATACCTCTGAAGTATAGCTCCAAATGGAATGAATACATCCATTGATTGTACCTCCCCAAGGGGACTGAAATACCATGCATTATTTCTTTCCAAGGATTCCCCATAAAGCCCATCATGCGTGGTGTATAAATGCTCTTCAAGAGGGAAAAATTCTTGGTGACTGATGGACAATGTTCCAATGTGTTCTACTTTATTGTTTGGAGGCTCAAGACTGCATTGTTGTTCTTTCATTGCTCTCCCAACACCTTGTTGAGGATTACTTCTAGTTATGTTATCACTTGGTTCTAATTCTTGGTCCTCTAGTTCGATCCTTGAAGCAGCTGCAAGAGGTAGTGTACTTGGATGCCCTGCTTGTTCTTTGACTTGTTTGATATCCTCTTGGCATAACTCGCATGCAAACTCTGAGCGTGATGAATCATGGAGTCTGCACCAATTCGGTAGTAGAAATACCTCTAAGCCCACTTGGTGTCTAAGATCTGACCAGTCCTTTGAGAGTCTTGAAACGAGATCATTTTATCTTTCCACTATTGGGTCCTCATCATCAGTTGGGAAGGATGTCAGAGAGTGGATAGTCGCGGCATATGATTGTTCCCACTCCTCCAAATCTTTATTTTCAAATGCTTTGTTGCTATCATTCATGAAGGAAAGGTCTTTTAATCTAATTTCACTTACACCTTCGCCATCATTTTCTGTTGTCCCAATACTTTCAACCTCTTCCTCTTTGTGTTCTTTAGCATTTGCATTGGCTATCCTAACATATGTTGTTGCAAAATTCATTGATTCATCATCAACTTCCAATGGCTCCTCTTTTGGAGTGGAGGAATACTTTTTATCGATGGAGGGAAAGCCTTCTGAATTAGTTACAATCAAATTTTCATCAAGGAACTTTTTTGTCCCAAGACTTTCATCCTCTTCCTCTTGGTTTTCAGTTTCTATGTATGTTGTCCTGACACCAACTTGTGTCAAATTTATTGGTTCATCTTTGCTTTGTTGTCCTCCAAATTTTGGTAGCTCTCCTACCTCATGGGATGACTCGCCTTCAATGAGAGTTGGCTACTCCAACTTGTTCAAATTTCCCTTGATTTGGGTGATGATATTTATACACAATGGACAACTTAATTTTGAGTGAGGTGTGTTGTGAAATCTGGACCAACAAGACATCAATATCTCCTCCAATCTTGGTCCATCTTTGCTTCCCAAACATTCTTGGACCAACTCCTTGAATGCTTTGGCTACTATGTTAACCATTTCCTCTTCTAGGTCTACAAGAGCCAAGGGTTGATATATTTCTCAAAAGGGAATTTCTCCTTGCAATACTCTTTCAATTCTTTCCAAGAATGTTAGACACCCCAATTCATTATGCCTATGGGTGAAATGGATCCTACACTTTTCTGTCAATGCAAATTGTTGCAATGGTCTCTTCAATCTCTTTTTAAAATCTGCATGTAGCTGAATGATGCTAATTTGCACGTCCTGCTCCATTTCAACTCAATTTTTTTTTCCTTTAGAATTTTCTGATTTTAAGTTTTAGCATTAAAAGAGATCTCTTTATCTCATATTTCTTCTTGAAAGTGCTCTTTTCAACTCCCAATTTTCAACTTTGTATCCTCAACATGTCAGGCCCTCCTTCTAGCACTAGTTTTGCTGATGTGTTTTTTATGTATTTCTCACCATAGGTAATGCATAGGTGCATCACCTCTCTTGAAAGGAAATCTCCAACAACAAGTTGCTAAAAATTACCCCAAGGTCTCTCAGGTGTTAGGTCTTTACAAGCTTGGAATATCTTAGTTGGTTGATTTGTTTTGTTGGTAACACAAGGTGGTCTTATAGATGACTTATAAAGTGTGGGAAGTTGGGTATGAAAATGCAGTTTCAATGTGCTAGAAGTGAATGAATAGGGGTTGTCCACTCAAAACAACAAGCTGAAACCCACCAAGTTCATCTAATTTAGCTTCATGGTGATGCTTGGAATCCTAAACTAACAAAGAGTGAAAAGAAACAACAAAAGGGAAAGGGTAAGAGAAAGTTGTTCTAAATCTAAGCTACAAATGAACAGTAACAATGGTGGCTGCTATAGTAGACAAGCTCCCTAAACTGAGTTTTTCTTGACCAAGAGAAACCTATAGCTACACAAAACTAGTGCAATCCTCTAAGGTCTTCTGATTTTCAGATTACACATACACATCATGAACATGTAATTGAATTAGGTTGCAACAATGACATAAAGAAGCCCAGGCTAACTTTACACAGCAGCTTTCCATCAACAAATGCTAAAAGTATGGGCTGAAAGCTCATCAAATACTATAACAACAACATCATTATAATAGCCATCCAAGAAACTAACAACTAATACTAACATGAAAGTAGAACCATACATGCATAATGAACAAACTCAAAAGAAACACCCATAAATCATGCAATGTTGTTTTCTATTGTTGTAGAATGCCTTTACACTAGTTCTCTAACCATTTACAAATGAGGAGTAAGCCCCTATTTATAGTTTTCCAAAGCCTAAATGAATGGCTAGTTTTAATTTGCAATGTGTGGTTCAGATTTTCTTTACACTAGGGTTTCACCTACCCCACAATATTCAGCAATTTAAAATACAACTTTTGTCTTTTCCCTATTTTGTCTTTTATTGGCCAATCACTATAGCAATTTTTTCTTCTAGCTGATTTCCCTTTTGCTGTAGCTGAAACTGTTCAAAAGCTTCCTTCTTGTTGATGCATTTGTAGTATCCTTCAACCAATCAAGTACAACTTTTTTGCAGATTTGCATTGTTGTTAAATGGATTAGATGATTTGATGAGATAGCTCTTGACGAATCATGATCATTTTTTTGGAGGAAGGAAACAACTGCTCCCTCCCACCACCTTCAAGTCCACTCTGTATAGTTTTGTCACTGACTCCCTTGACATAGGCCTACTTCTAATGTCAGATTTTTTGATGGGTGTTAGGGGAAGAGGTGAGCATTAATGAATGGTGAAAGGAGCAATGTGCCTTTTCCTTGTTCATCTTTCTCAATGGGCCTCCCCAACAGACCCGTGGTAAGTTCCTTAAATCTTAGATACATGAATTGACATAAGTGCTTGCATATGAAAATCAAGGAAAATATTAGTCAAATACTACAAAATCCTTGTTAGATCCATCCATGCATCATCAAAAGATCAAAATATTCATATTTGGAGCACATTTGGACCACAAACATAAATGTGGGCTTAGGGGTGCAGGCGCCACAAGGTGGAAGGATGACAAACAATAGACAATGGATGGTAGGTGGTGGGAAGACAGATGGAGATAGTGGATAGATAGATGATAGATGAAAGACAGTGATGGAGGGACTATGGCCCACAAAGAAAGTTCCTACCAATGACGACAGAGGGATGACAACCCACAAGGAAAGTTCCGATGAATGACGATGGAGGGACGATGACCCACAAGGAAAGTTTTGAAAGATGGTGATGGAGGGACGATGACACGTAAGTAAAGTTCCAAAAAATGGTGATGGAGGGATAGAGGCCCACAAGGAAAGTTCTAATAGATGAAAATGGAGGGACAACTGCCCACAAGGAAAGTTCCCAAGGATGACAATAGAGGGATAGCAGCCTACAAGGAAAGTTCCGCAACTTCACAAAACTTAGTAAATTTGAGATTTTTCAATTTTAGCATGTGGGAAAAGGGATAGAAAGAGTGCCAAGACATATTTCCTTAAGATTTGACTCATTTTGAAGAATGCAGAAATTTGGAAGGGGGAAGCTAGAGGGTTGCCGCCCTTTTAAAATGGTAATGAGCACATGGCGACCTATAAGGAAAGTTCCCAAATGACCATGGAGGGACGACAACCCACAAGGAAATTTTTATGATGTCTAAACATGTGAAAAATTTGATCCAAACCCCTTTAGGCATGTGAAGTCACTCACTTTATGGGTCCTAGATGATGAAAACTTGAAGTTTGCCCCCATTCTAGAAATGCGGGGATTTGGAAGGGGGAAGTCAGAGGGTCGCTGCCCTTTTGAAATGACAATGAGCACACGACAGCCCACACATGACGACCTACAATGAAAGTTCTGATAGCAACAGAGGGACGACGTCCCACAAAGAATGTTATGATGGAAATAGAGGGATGACGACCCACAAAGAAAGTTCTGACAGTGACAGAGGGATGACGGCCCATAAAGAAAGTTTTGATGATGACGGAGGGATGGCAGCCTGCAAACAAAGTTTTGACAATGACAGAAAGCCGGTGGCCCGCAATGAGATTTTTGCAACTTCCCAAAACTTAACGAAACCTTGGTAGTTCACTTAGGCATCACAAAAACATCCCAAATCCATAGGCAACTTATCCCCAAATTCAAAAAATGATGAAAAATGTGAAGCATGCTAGAAGGGACCAAGTCAGTAGGAGTAAGGAAAAAAGTAGAAAAGGAAGGGGGTGACTTTTTTTCTCCCTTAGATTTCAATACCCTAGGTAAAATGAAGGGCATGGAGCAATGCTTATAGGCCAATTTCTATTAATGGCATGCATTGATTTCTTGGTATGGAAAACTCGTGTTAGGTGAGATGTGGAAACCCATACTTGTTTCGATGATTGGTCAAGCCTTAGACAAAGAAACTAAGTGTGGATCTCACCATGCAGGTGGAAGTTGGGTGTCAACTACCCGTAGTTGTGGGTCCGTGAGATTTGGAGGACGTTAGGAAACCCGTCAGGGCATTTCCGCAAAAATAAAAGACCTAGCGTAAAAATTAGGTAGGTGAATTTGGTCAAGAGTAATTTGATTGTTTGAAGGAACATGACCAATTTGGGCTTGGAAATAGGGGTGTGCAAAGTAAGACAGGAGTGAAAATGACCCATCAGGAGTGAAAAGAGGGGGTCCTTGCCTTCAGTGGGGCATGTGTGCAAAACATGCACAACAGGTCCCTTGTATGTTTAAAAGACTATGTCTATAGGAATATCCAAGATTCAAGGTGGTTTGTGTTTTTGGTTGTACAAATATACTTTACATATATCTATTGTTATACATGTAATTTCATATATGCTAATTTGTTTGACCTTGTACGTATACTCGTAGGCTATGCAAGTACATTAAAGTTAAATTACGATAACAAATAGAGTAATTGTATAATAGGAGTTGTATTATTTGGTATTGAGTATTATAGAGAAATAAGGAAATTGTCACAAACCTAGTACTAAAACATATATACATGAGTTTATGAAAAATAAATTGAACAGATAGCATGAGATATTTGAAAGGATAACACTTAACAACAACCAAACTATTTTTGTATATATAAACGTTTGTATAGGAAATAGTTGACTATATAATTTTAATATATATTAAATAGTTTGTACATAGCTAACAATTGACAATTTATTATCATATAGATTTGAAATGTCTTGTATATGGCTAATAGTTGAAAATGTTGTAGGCTAGGAAAGTATACTTTGATTAAGTTGCATTTTCCAAACAGCCTTATACATCTATATATTTATCTATATAGGCATAAAAACTTGTATATATGTTTTACTAATAGTTTTGTCACAATTTCCCTATTTATCTATAATACTCAATGCCAGATAATGCAACTCCTCTTACACAATTAAAAGCATGGGAGCTTAATGAACACGCATATGTATATATTCAAATACAAGAATAAATTGCATTGCTATTTATAAGTTTTCAATTTAGTTGCATTTTCAGAATAGGCATTCTAGCATTATGAATATGTGCTCCAAAATATGCAAGAAAATAGATTTATTCAGTTGCATTGTCACAACTATGTTCTTAACAAATAGAAATTTCAAACAAACATCGTATTAGCTAGAGATATAAAGTTGAATAGATTCAAAAACTATTACAATAACACTTATAAGCCATCAAAGATATTTTTCACATATTGTGCTATGATATATTTGTATATATAGATATATACATATGAATGTATATATATGCATATGTATATGTATACATAATGCTACGGGCTTGATCGGACATTCAAGCTACATTCCATCAGACTAAAGATTATAGACAAATAGACAAATTGTTGCACAACTATTAGACAACAAGTCTTATTCACAGTTGGGCTGACAAAAATCTTGTTGGGAACTTCTAACAAATAAATTGAACAGATACAAAGAGAACCTAGAAAAAATAACTCTTAACACTCATGAAACTAACTTTGTATATATACATGTCTCTATACATAATAGGTTGGAGGGTTTCAAAATTGTTGAGCTGTGAAATCAATAAGTTGTTTTGCATGGGTATTTTGCATAAATGATTAATTTATTGTTTGTCTTTCATTCTTTGCTTATTGTTGGTTTTGATAGCAAGTTTCGGGGTTTGAACATTGATGTGTTGTGTAATGTGCGATGAAGTATATTGAATAAGTTGCATTGTCAAAAGAACCATTGTGGTGTTGGGTTGATAGCAGACTATTGTAAACTCTGTCACCTATGGTTCCCTGGTTTGTTTCATAGGAGACAACTGTAAAAATCATCAAGTTTCACTATTTTTTGTGCCGGATTGGAGGGTTTTAAAACTATCGTTCTCTGTAATCTGTAAATTGTTTTACATGGCTATTTTGTATATATATTTTTTTGTTGTGACCTAGATTTTGTAAGTCATTCAACATGGATGTCTAGTGTTATCGTTTTCTGTGGAAGAAGAAATTGCAGTTGAATCTTTTTTATTTCGTCAAGAAATATGGTTAGGGTTTGTAACTTTTCTGTTCCTGGTTTATTGTTTGTAGTTAATTATTTTTAAATTCAGATTGTATATATTGATTTCTTAATTATTTTCCTAATAGATCTTTTCTAATTCTCTTTTTTTCCTATAGTATTTACTACTGAATAATGTAGTTCAAATGTTCAATTGTGAACCTGACAGTTACACAACTTGCTTGTTCCAATATGTATCACACTTCTCATTTCTCATAGTTTTCCATTACAATCTGCTGACATTGTTTGTCTTGTAACAATCTGTTTAATGTGGGTTTCCAACCATCTCTTACTTGTGATTCTTAATTGTTTTCCCAATAACTGTTTTAAAATTTCTCTATTTTTGTTATTGTGTGATATATGATAAGTGTCCTTGATATTTTCCCATGGACCTTACTTTCCTTTCTTGCTCGGGGGTTTAGCTAGGGCCCATGAGGCTTCATGATGCCAATATGGTAGGGAGGACAATGACCGTTGGTTTAGTTCTTTTGGATTCTATCGTGATATATTTGTTGTTGCTTATATACATGGACACACAAAATATCACATCCACTTTTCCACCAAAAACATACTCTACTCTATCCATCGTATTTGTCATTGTCTTGACAACTCTCTTTTCAACATCTTCAATAAATTACTTATACACAATTTTTTACCAGTATCCCATGTGTTCAAAATCTTCTATTTTATTTGTTTCTATTTACAACAAATAATGCTAACCTATTTTAGTCATTATCTATTATTGTCCCTTTATAATGTTGCACATATACAATAGACATTCAAGAAAATTAGTGTATTTTCAATTGTCTATTTCAACTTACTTGTGATTCTTAAGTGTTTTCCCAATAGTTGTCTTAGAATTTCTCTATTTTTGTTATTGTCTGATATATGATAAGAGTCCTTGAGATTTTCCATGGACCTTACCTTCTTTTCTTGCTCGGGGGTTTGGCTAGAGCCCATGAGGCTTCATGATGCCAATATGGTAGGGAGGACAATGAACGTCGGTTTACTGCTTTTGGATTCTACCATCATACATTTCTTGCTGCCTATATACATGGACACACAAATTCTCACATCCATCTATCCACCAAAAAACATACTCTATTCTATCCATTGTACTTGTCATTTTTTCCATAGCTCTCTTTTCAACTTCTTTAGTGGATTTATTATACACAATTGTTTGCTAGTATCACATGTATTCAAAATCTCCTATTTTATCTCTTTCTATTTACAACAAATAATGCTAACTTATTTTATTCTATATCTATATTTTCCCCTTTATAATGTTGCACAGATACAATAGACATTCAAGGAAATTAGTGTATTATAATTTTTCTATTTCAAATTCTTTCATGGTCCAACAAGTTGATTCAATGCTGCTCACTCTTCTTGAGCACCACCAATAGTATATGCAAGTACAAAACTTTCCTATTATCAATAAATAGATGTGGTGAATCAATTGTAAATATTATTAAGTATATCTCTCACTTTCTTTGCAATGGAATGTAATTCCCCCAAGAATCTAGCTGTCTAGATAGACAACTGAGTGTGGTGAATGCGATGCTATGTAATTCATTAAGATGAAATTATTCTTTGCTCATGACCATGTTGCTTTTGCAACTGAAAATCTGCATAATTCTAGTCATTAGATATGTTGTTCATTGGATAAATATTTGCGTACCTCATATTTCATTTAAAATTGTAGAGATGAAGAAACAATAGCAATGATTTTGGCCTGGAAGGTATGTAGGGAAGTGTTACAAAATTTGTCACAGTTGTCATGACTTAAAAATTCATGGCATTTTCCAAAAAATTATAAGTTATGTTGTTTTCATAGATTTTATAGCACTTTTGACTATATATCATGCAGGCCAAGAGTGCTTTGGTGTGCATGCGTTGGATTTTCCAGATGGTGATCATTTCAATTGCATGTTGCATATACGTCTACTTCAGCACAGGCACTCCAAAAAAAATGAGCATCACTCCCAACTATATAATGCTACCATATCAATAGATAGATTGAGTTAACCAATTGTAAATATCATTAATTACTTTTAGTTTCACATTGTCTTTATTGGTTTTGTACATATACTTAGTTACTTTTGATGCTTCCTTTTTTATTCCAATGGGTTCAGTAGAATATCTTTTTTGAAGTCAAATAAAGCATTGTTTCCCCACAAAATAAGGCATACCCTATAATTCAATTATTCTAAAAATTAAAATTATGTGTTGTGTCATCACATTCTTCTTTTCGTTTGGCTTGTTTATTTGTTTTCCACCAAAGATGCTATAACTTAGTCTTCAATTGGACTATGCACATCTTCCCTCTCTAAGTGTTATTTGTTCTTATTCTATTTGATCATCCGTTTATTACTTTGGTTTAACTAAGTCCTTGTAATTTTGTTCATACAACAATTATAGAACATCTTTTTACTAGAACCAATCAATAAAAATTTAAGATTTTTTACTTTCAATTTCCTTGTAATGTGCTAATTTTGAGTCCTTTCTACTTATGACGATTTTATTATACTACTACAAACCCATAAAACACATGGATAATAATGCTTTTATTTACAAAATCATGGAGTAAATACTATTTATAAAAAGTATTCCTATATTAAAGATCTTTCTTTTTTGATAAAATATTATTTAATTCACAACTTTAACTTTATGGGAAAACTTTTTCAAATAATTTTTTTTATTCAGTATTACTAATTAAATTTTCAATTCAATAATAGTAATTAATGAGATCACTAATAAATTTTTAAAAAATGAGAATTATTTAATGCTCCATGCTTTTTATAAATATTATTTAATTCACAACTTGAAGTTTTCCATGCATTACTATCCATATCTATCTTACGATAATTAAATCATAATCACTCAATTCATTCATTAACCTAGACAAAAACATTAAATATGGATGTGCATCTATGCCTGACAACTATTAAACTAAAATACAGATAAAATTATATCATACCTTAAATTTTGGAAAGAAATCATTATTAGTAACAAAACTAATTATTTAAAAATTTAAATTGTATTTAATTTTTCAAATGTAATTTATTAGGAAAAAAATTATTTAAAAAACGTTCTCCTAAGATTATTTTCATAATCAATTTCCAACTAAAAAATATTTTTGTGGAAACACAAAGATCAATTTTCCACTCTATGGAAATGATTTTTGATCTCCCATGCGTTGTGTTATCTTAAAATAATTAAATAATAATCAATCAATTCATTCATTAACCCAGACAAAAATATCAAACATCAATTTCCTTTTTTATGCAAATGGTTGTTAGTCATGCAATGCATTTCCTTATCTTAAAATAACTAAATAATAATTAATTGATTCATAGATTAACCTAGAGAAAAATGTCAAATATAGATGTGCATCTAAGCTTGCCAACTATTAAACTAAAATGCATATAAGGAGATAAATTATTACTATTAACAAAATTAATTATTTGAAAATTTAAATTGTATTTAATTTACCAAATGTAATTTATTAAGAGAAATTTTATTAAATCACCATTCTCCTAATATTATTGATTAAAAACATTTTAAAATAATTATTGTAATTAAAATTATTGATGATTAATTGCTTGAGATTCCAATTAATGCATACATTGGAAATAATTAACACAAAGTAACGTAATTCAAATTCATATCTTTTAATGCACACATAGCTTTGATTTAATTCATCTATCCATCTAATTATCCATATAAATATATAAATTGATTTTTGAACATCACTGTTCATTACAATGTACTCGACAAATCTTATCCTCGTTCACCTTCTACTATAAACTAACTTTGTGTTATTCCATATTGAATTATTAATATGCTTTCCCTTTTTTAACTCATCCAAGCAATTGCAAATATTTTTCAATATTTATACTTCACATTGCATTACAAAAACATGTTTCTTCCTTCCTTCCCATTCAAGAACTATTTGTGGTGGACCCCTATCGGTGGATCGTTGCATGCATGTGCATGCGACTACTAGTCACTATATGTTTTTCAAGTCTGTAATAATAAACTATTCCTTGAAAATAAATAATTTGATATATTTTTTCCCTTTTCCTCAGGTATGATAGGCTTCCATTTAATTCCTTTTGAGTTGTTATCTTTTATTTCATTGAAGTTTACTTTCATTATTATTTCTCACTCCTTTTTTCACTTATTATATTATATTATTTTATAATTGGTGTCTCCCCCAACCTCTCACCTATTTATCTACCCAAGTTTGCTACAATCTTTCTCACTCTATTTTTTTTTCTGCATTATTATGATGATGGATCATGGAGTTTGATCCAAAGCACCGATGTTAAAAATTACACACAGTTACAAACCATAAATCTCAGCTCGTCATGATCTAATGTCTCTAAATATAAGATTACTACCATACATAGTTTTCTTCATCATGGAAATCCAAATATTTTACAGTTTCAAACCCTCATTGTAACTTATGAAGATACATTTCTTATTGTTGGTGTAATTAAAGTCTTGTACCTTGTCCTAGGTCATAATTACACCTTAGTTAAGTTTACTTAGGGACCACATAAGAGGTTGTTGGAGAATTTCCACTTTTGGTGGACTTGACATGTCATTACCTCATCACTTCCACCTTTTGTGGACACATCATGTGATTATCTCTCCACATTAAGTGGAGTGATAGGTTTTCCTAGTTGTCTCATGTCATAAGATTATGACACTTGTCATAATCTTATGCCTTTCTATGTTCTCACCTTGGCTATTTAACCAAGGGGTCTCTATCATTGTAAACAATCATAATCATATTATATCAATGACATTGAATACAGTTTATTCTTGTCATGTCATATTCTCTCTCTCTTTTCTTGTGATTTCCATTTGGTCCATAGATCTTGGCAGCCATAGCCAATTCTAACATGGTATCAGAGCGGGTTGGGTGCCATTGGAGAGTCTTTTTTTGAAGAGAGATCTTAGATTTGGGGGTGTTGCAATTCATGGCTCTTTGTTGCAGGTTCACATCTGAGCTTGTTGGTGCAAATCTGAGCTCACCATTGCATCTGGAAGGTTCGCGATAGTCGATTTTTCCTTTTGTTTCGTCTAAATCAGAGATACAAGGCCAAATCTAGGATGGTTTGAAGCTAAAGAGTGGTTGCCAGATCCAGAAGGTAGCTGCAATTTTGGAGCATTTTGGGTGAAATCCGACCCTACCATCACATCCAGAAGGGCCAAAATCCCTAAGATCGACTGTCAATTAATCCATTTTGGAGAAAATCATCTGGTGAGGCAAAAATATTTTTCCCATCGAGCCATACGGCCCCCTAGTCGCATCACTATGACAGTGGTACGATTTTTCTGAAAAAATTAAAAATTTCAATTGAAAAAATTTTGACATTTTTTTAGAAAAATATTGTGGTTGGCATTTTTATTTGACAATTCTATTGTAAAAATTAAATTAAAAAAATATACAAAGTTTTTTTTTAAGTCTGCTGTACTGCAGACTGGTATCGCAGGTGTACCGCGGCAGGGTACTGTCCACCCCCCAGCTGGCCACGTGGCCGTCCGGTCATGGCCCCACCCACGGTGCCCATTTCACAACTTCGGTGGGCATATAAAATTATAGCAGAATCACATACCGGTGGCAAAAAGTAGATTCTCCTGAGATTCTCATGGGAAACCAAATATTCCTCCGTCAAAATTTTAGAAGAATATTATGGCATTGAGTATATTCCGTCGCTGGCATATTTCGACAATCGGTCGAGTTTTAAGGTGACTGGCGAGGGACCGTCAAATTTAATTGCGTATATTTCTGATGTTAGCATTGAGTCAGTGTGATGTCAGCACTCTTAAGAATTTTTTGCCCCCCTCATGGATTGCATTTTCATTTTGGCAGTCTAACTTTGAAGCTCGATATCTTGCTCATTTTGACTCCTTTTTTTGAGCAATTTTTTTTTATTTGGGCTAATTTTTCATGCTCTACGCATTGGGGCAATCAGTTTTTGGTTTTGGTGCCTGGTTTTTCCATAAATTTCAGATTCTCACAAGTGTTGCTACTTTGTCCTCATTTTGGGAACTTTGGGAGCTCATATCTTGCTCCTACGGTAACATTTTTGTGTGCAATTTTTTTTGAAAGTGCATTATTTTTCATGTACCTATCAGTGGTATGATTAGATTGATCTCATTTTGTACCAAAAATTGTACTTGATACTGTGGCCTATTTTGGCATCTGTAAGCACTAAGATCAAGTCTAGCTTGTTGTTCTTGGCATCTAGCAATTGTAAACACACTAAATATAAAGTGCCAAATTAGATATTGCTTGGGGGGTTTCTTGGTTGAGTGATTTGGGGGTTTCTTGGTGTATTGTTTTGATCTGTTTGCTTTTGCTCTCTCGTTTTCATGGATCATTCTACGGTTCCTTTTCTCACATCATATAATTATTCAACATGGCATCAAAATGCATAGAATATTCTAATCACAGAAGGTCACTCTCTATATGTTGAAAATAAGGTACCTGAACCTACTGATGCAGATAATAAGTTAAAATGGATAATCAAACATGCCAAAGCTTTTGGGTGTCTTCATAGACTAATTTCTCAAGATTTTTTGTTTCAGATTGAATCATGTAAAAATTCTCATGAAGCTTGGGAAAAATTGAAAACATTGTATGGTACTACAAATAAAGTAAGAGGCTATCAAATTGATAATGACTTGATGAATCTTGATCCTAAGAACTTTGACAACATCGAGGACTACATCACTAAGGTTAATGATCTAAAAGAGAAATGCAAAGCATGTGGAATTGATAAGAAGGACATCCAGTTGGTGTACAATACAATGAAAAAACTTGGTCCTGATTATGCTTCTTTTGTTTCTAGCTTTCATACTCATAGATTGACTATGGGGTCTACATACACTACACCTTCATTTGCATCATTTTCTGAGATGTTGATACATGAGCAACAAAAGCTTATCTCAATGGGTCTCATCAAGACTTCTAAATCCCAGGCATTGTTGGTTAGTCAGGTGAAAGAATCAGAATCAGGTAAGAAACATAAGAAAGCAAAGAATAATCAATAGTCAGATCAAGTAAAACCACATTCAGATCAAGAAAAGAAAAAATCTTCTTCAAAAGGAGAATCATCTAAGAAGGAGAGGCCTTTTTGTGCATATTGCAAGAAGGATTGACATGAAGAACATTATTGTTATAAGGAGGATGTTGATGAGTTGAAAAATCTTCTCAAAAAGAATCACATTGATTTTCCTTCTAGAATGTCTGAATCATCTTCTTCTCCTTCTACTTCAAAATAGTCTAAAAAGGACAAAGGTCAAACATATATATCAAGATATAAAGGACAAGCTCTTTGTGCTCATTCAAGTCTAGGATCAGGGAGATGGCTTCTAGATTCAGGAGCATCACATCGTATGGCATCTTCACAAACTATCTTCTCTTCATTTCAGCCTTGTAGTATGTCTCCTATCTTGATGGGAAACAATACATAAATGAGTGTAATAGGGAATGGATCTATTAGCATTGGGGAAAACACTTTTCAAGATGTCTTGTGTGTTCCTCATTTGATGAACAATCTACTTTCCATTTATCAAATTACACATGGTGGCGATGGGATAACTATGGAGTTCACTCCTGATTCGGTTATCATTCGGGACTTGGAGACTCAATATATCATTGCTACTGGGGTGGTTGATCATTCATCTCGGTTGTATTCCTTTGCACAATTTGCTTCGGATGGTGACAATGTTCCTTCGACTGTTGATCACATGAACCATGATTCAGAGGAGACATTTGGCTTTTTGAACTTGGGCATACTCACATCAGATCCAGTCCTTGAGCCATGCATTCTATCTCCTCCATCTATTGTTGTACCTAAGGATACTTGTAATTCAACAGTTTTGACTCCTTGTGATTCAGTGCAGCAGGATCCTGATTGTCTTCCAGATATGGATACTTTGGATGACTTCCTCACAGGTATTTCAGACTTGTTTTTGGAGTCACATCTTGTAGATTTGGAGGACACCATTGATAGCATTCATCTTCTCTTTGATGAAGATGCACCTTCTTCAATTGTTGTGAGGGAACACTTTGACCCTCTTGTTCATTCTCTACATGATCATTCTTCACAAATTGGTGTGAGTGTGGATAATTTTGGACAACATTTGGAGGAGGCTTCTTTGTCTTTAGAGGGGATATCTTTGTCTTTGGATTATGTTCTACATTAGTCTCTACTAGATGTTGGATTTTCCTCTTTAGCAGTGTGGCCTAGAACCCCTATTTGGAGTGCTTCAGCTTTCGGCATCAACATGGAGACACTTGAGCATACTTCAGAGACATCATCATACATCATACATCTTGATATCCTACATACATCCTTGGTTTTGTTTCTTCCTAAGGGGAGGAATGTTGTTCGGCGATATTGGATCATCTTCAGCATTCAATGTTGAGCTTCTACCATTATTGCAGGAGACTCAACATTGAGGGGAGGATACCTTGCTTCTCTTCTACTTCTCTCTTATAGGGGGTCCTTTTTTGGGGTTTTTACCTTCTCATTCTTCATTGAGAGTATTTTTATTTTGTATTTCATCTCTCTTTTGAGGGGGAGTTTTTCCCATGAGGTTTTCTCCCTTTCCTCATTTGTGAGAGATTGCATTGATTGCATTATTTGTACATGGGTACCTAACATGGCCTAGTAGCTGGGACCCATCATTGCATCTTTGTGTCATTTGCATAATAAATTTCCACTCCCTAAGTTGCACTTAAGGGGGGTGTTGGTGTAATTAAAGTCTTGTACCTTGTCCTAGGTCATAATTACACCTTAGTTAAGTTTACTTAGGGACCACATAAGAGGTTGTTGGAGAATTTCCACTTTTGGTGGACTTGACATGTCATTACCTCATCACTTTCACCTTTTGTGGACACATCATGTGATTATCTCTCCACATTAAGTGGAGTGATAGGTTTTCCTAGTTGTCTCATGTCATAAGATTACAACACTTGTCATAATCTTATGCCCTTCTATGTTCTCACCTTAGCTATTTAACCAAGGGGTCTCTATCATTGTAAACAATCATAATCATATCATATCAATGACATTGAATACAGTCTATTCTTTTCATGTCATATTCTCTCTCTCTCTCTCTTTTCTTGTGTTTTCCATTTGGTCCATAGATCTTGGTAGCCATAGCCAATTCTAACACTTACCTATAGAATCCAACATGGATTCCTTTGACTTAAAAGCATGCATGTTTGCATCCCAACCAAACAATCAAAAATGTTAAAGTGAGGGCTTTTGTCTTGTTTGGATCTGCTTAAGGATCATAGAAACTTAATTTTATGTAGGAGATTGATAGATAAGATAACAAGTACTACTAACTACAAAAAAATCTTATGATTCAGACTTGAAGCAATTAACATACTCTTGGATTTTCCCATTAGTGTTATATTTATGTTATCTACAAATCCATTCTATTAAGGGGTATGGAGTTATCTTTTATCTTTCTATGTCATTTTCCATAGAGAAAATTTGGAACTCTATTTAGTAGAGTTCTCCTCCATGATCTATTCTCAACTTATAAATCTTTTTTTTTTTTATAAATTTTGGTTCTACATAATAGATTTAAACTCTTTGAACTTGTACGAAAATTTAATCTTGTTATTAAGAAAGATAACCAAATTTTAACTAGAGAAATCATGAATACAATATACATAATAAACAGATTTTCTCAAGGAATGTACACCAACAAGTCCAAATATTTATTTATTAAAACATGAAAAACCCCTTTAGATCTAGCAGATGCAATGTAAAATTCAACATATTTTTGTTTCCTATATATATACTTACATACACACACATATGTGTGTGTATGTGTATATGTGTATATGTATGTGTGTATGTGTGTATATGTGCATGTGTATATGTGTATATGTGTATATGTAAATGTGTATATGTGTATATGTGTATGTGTATGTGTATGTGTATGTGTATGTGTATGTGTATGTGTATGTGTATGTGTAGTGGATGTGTATGTGTATGTTTATGTGTATATGTATATGTATATGTATATGTGTATATGTATATGTGTATATATGTATATGTGTATATATGTATATGTGTATATATGTATATATATACATATACATATATACATATATACACATATACATATACACATATACACATACACATATACATATGTGTGTGTGTGTACACACACACACACACACACACACACACACATATATATAATGTTCACATAAATCAATATCCAATAAAAAATAAATAAGCCCCTCAACCATATATTTGGACTTAAAGGTCCTTAGACCTTTCCCACCAATGTAGCTTGGGCACTCATGACACAACATTATCTCTTAAGTAGGATATTTTGTGTGTCTAGAATCATAAGCCTCATAAGTAGTACATTCAATCATGGTGCTTGTTCTATTGAACTTCTTAGGATAATAGCATGGTTTCTCTCACCGTTTTATATAAATTCTTGAGAAATATTACTTATAGTTGTACATCATTTTACTTATAAATATAAAATTTCTCGTTAGACCAAGGATATGTAACACATTCGTGAGGTGTTTCACCCTTTTGTTAAGAAAACCTATGGCCAAAAATACTTTTGATCAAATTATATCATGAGAAGAATTTACATCCATCATATTGTGAATACTTAAAAACCACTCCTTATGTGGATTTTCCTAGTATAAAGTGATAGAATTGATAAACCATCCATTTTTGCATCCATGCATGCCTAAAGATGCAAACAACACATCTCAAAATTCTTTTCAACATGTTTTAGAGTCTAAATCATCATCATAATCATTATTTTCCCTCTCCTTATAGCTCTTGCAAATGTGACCTTTTTCTTGTAGCTCCAATATTTCCATTTTTTCTCTTTAGGAAACTTGTCCATCTACTTTTTACTTCATTTATGATCATATTTCTTTCTCCTTGGAGAAATCTCTCATAACTAAACCATCCTTGATTAATTCATTTTTTTCCTCATTTATTTAGAGGAGAAGGTATTGAAATCCTCAATTTTTAATTTGGAGATGGTGCTACTTATAGTGACAAAAAGGTTATCCCATGAGTTCGGCAATGAACACAATAGGGTATTGCATTGGTTTTCCTCCTTCTTCTTCACATATATGGATTGTAATTGACTAATCATGATCTTGAATAGATTTAGATTCCCCATCACTCTTCCACAAAGAATACACCTTCAATAGGAAAAACTTATCTACTATGCAATGCAATCTTCAAAACACTTGAAGAATCCAACCATTGTCTGCACCTTCAATATTTGCAAACTTTACCTTTTTGAATGAATAGACCACTCACCCAATACTTGTTTATATAGACAAGTCACTTGGAAACTATGATTGGTATTCAAAAATGACAACTCAACATGTGGTTCCATGAGATAAGACATATTTCCAAAATCTCTTTTAGACTTGTTCCAAGATGTGTCCAAACAAATTTACACATTACAACAACCTTAACAAAGATAAATAATTTATCAAATGATTTTGTCTTACCCTCAACAAATTTTCCACATCTTAATTAAGTTTATTCTTATGTGTCTCCCTGTAATACACAAATATATTATATTCATTTTTATTAAAGAAAGCAGTCCGTTTAAAGAAACTTCCTTCCCTTTAACAAAAAACAATAATTACAACCAGAAGCCTCCACTTGGAAGCTTTTGAAAATATTTAAATCAATAATTGAAACCTTCCACTTATTAAGGCTTTACATTGTTGTCGTTTCTTATTTAAAACATGATTTAAACTGCAACTCCACTTGTAGGGTACTGAAAATATTATAATTAGTAATTGGAATCTTCCAAATCTCACATAAAACGCTATACCCATTATTAAAGCTACATATTCTTATAATAATGACTATTAATATATTGGTCCGTAACTGAAATTCTCCTCTGTTTAAATATTAGGGCACTGACTGGAACCCTAAATTATACCATACTGATAAGACATCTGATGACAAACAATATTTTAGTCATTACAACATAATTTAAGCACTGCAGTTCCGACATCTAAATCATGCTACGTTGATCTTCTTTCCACGCCACAATTTTTCATTTACTGAATAAGACCTACAGATAATTTTTTATTCTGCGTTGATCTTCGTTCCACGCCACGTTTTTCCATTTACTGTTCAGCATGTTTCTTCTTTTTGAGGACTTGAATAAGAACTAAAGATAATTTTTTTTCTGAACTATGAAGATTGCTGACATCTTTATGTTTGGAGTGTTGTGGTAAAGGCCGTCTGCTAAATCATACCCATCAGTCTTTGTAAATAATTCCCAGAACGTGGCCATTTTAATATCACCAAAATGCCGTTGTCTGTACAAATAATATAAATAAAACCAATCATTCTCAGAAGGTGGCCTTTTTTAATCTCACCAAAATGCCGTTGTCTGTCCAAATAATTGCAGGAACATTGGACAACAGGCCATTATATAATACCCACAAATAGACAAGATTATGCAACTACCGTTCTATGGAGTGAATATCTGCTGAAACTATAAAATATGAAGAGACTCAGAATGTTACAACTTCTTGCATTTCCTCAACTTGATCTTTTTAATTAATAGTTTTCTCTTCACCAATCTCTTGATGTTGATTTTTAAATGTTTCTGTTTGTTTTAACTAGAAAAATTGTTCAATTGAACAGGTTAAAGAATGGAAATGAAAACGTAACATGAACAGTTTTAGAGAAATCGTTGTCCACAGAATTCTCGGCCCACATGCCAGACAACATTCATTAGACATGATTGACGTATTGATTGGATACGGTACATATATATATATATATATATATATAATTGGCTGGCCGCCCATCTGATGCACGCTCTTGCGCATCATAGAATCCTCATACCTTGCGCATCCATGATGGAGTTCATTGCCTTTAGATTTTAAAAAACTAAAGAGTTAGTTGGAAAAATAAATAAATAGATAAATAGTGAACCTTACTTTTCAAGAAAGACAATTAGTTATAAGATTCAAAAAGATATTTAAACAGTAATAGATGTAGTTAAAATCGAAAGCATACACATTGAGGGAGATTTTCCACATACCTACTACCTTGAGAAAAGAAAGGAACCCAAAAAATCAATAAAATATGAAATCTTTAAGAAAAAAAAAGGATCAGAATGGTCAAACCAAATCCTTGTGTAGGAACTGAATAAACTACGAAGATTTAGCTAAAAAACAAGGATTCCCAATTTGCATAATTCTAAATTGATTAACATTAGAGTCCCATTTGACCAAGTAATATGTAAAAGAATTTCATTCTCTAGGAATATGAAAAAAGGGATGGAATCAAAGCTTCTCCAAAAGTGATGAATGTGTGCCACAAAAATTGCCAACTTCCAAGAAGATTCGTGAGACCTTCTATTATTTCTAGAAGTGAGACTAAAATTATAGAATTTATCTCACAAATTATCTTCTTTCAACTTAGTTCATGTTAGAAATTCTGAAATAGACAGAATACTCCAAATAAATTTTTAAGAGAAAAACAAATTTACTTAAATTGGAAAAACATAAATGATGCAAATCAGAACTCTGAGAGATTATGCAATGTTTGGATGACAAAATTGTATTAAGAGCTTCCAAGATGAAAACTACAAGCTAGGAAGTGAGTTATATAGAACTAAGGAGAGGATGGAGGCAGCAAATTAACCAATGATAATTGACCACCAATAACCAACAACATTAAAAAAAGTGATGAAGACGTAAATACTCCACCCTTGAAAGGTGAAGGATAGCTCATCACTTTATCTCCTAGTTATTAAATTATTAACTCACTTTATTATCCTAAGCAAGCTTAATAAATGTATAAAAAATCCTATAACTAAGAGAAAATAAATACCCCACTAGAAAAATAGAAACCTACACTAACACACCCATTAAGCGCAACTTAGGAGGATGTAAATTATGATGGGTATTAGTGAATGAGGCCATGTTAGGTACCCATATACATATCAAATTCCTCCCAAGGAAGAAGAAGTCCCCCACACAACAAAGAGAGAGAGAGAGAGAGAGAGAGAGAATCCCCCAAAATAGAGAGAGAAAAGAAGAGAAGGACTAAGTAGCCCCCCAAAGAGGACACCAATTACACCATAAGAAAATCTCACAAATGAACTTGCTCTCAATGAAGGGTTTGGTGAAGATATCTATAGTATGATCTGATGTTGGATAGTACTTGAAATCAATGATCTTTGAATGAATCAGCTCTTGGATGTAGTGCATGTGGATCTCAATTTTCTTGTTTCATTGACGATGAACTAGATTGTGAGAGATTTGAATATCACTATGGTTGTCACAAAAGATGAATGTGGGCTTATAGAAGGGAAGGCTTAACTTAGTGAGAATGTTTGAAAGACAAATGGCCTTAGTGGTAGCAATAATTGCACCTTGATACTCAGCCTTTATAGATGAAAGAGCAATAGTTGACTTTTTTTTCTTGACCAAAAAACTAGACTAGAACCAAGGGAGAAGCAATACCCTGAGGTAGAATTGTGATTCTAAGAATCACCCACCCTATTTGAATCTTTGTGTCCCACCAAGTCAAAATCCACATTCGCTACATGATGAGTCTCATAATTATGAGTACCCCTAATGCAATGAAGAATCTACTTAGCTAATTTCCAATACATCTCATCTAGCTCCTCCATGAATCAAGAGACCATGCCTATAACATATGAAATGTTGGGTCTTGTATGAGTCACATAGATGCGAATATCAGCAAGTTGTCAATACAAAGTGCCTCCGTCAAGGGTGAAGAACACTTAGCCTCAAGTCTGACCACTAATATAAAATGAGTTTGTGCAAGCTTACAATCAACCATGTGAAACCCCTAAAGCATTTTGAGTGTGTACTTTAGTTATGCAAGAGAAATACATGTAGAATATTGAGTTATCTCATTCCCCAAAAACTAGTGCAACAAGCCTAATTCTGACATAAAAAATTGATCATGAACGGTGGTCTTGACTACATAAATGGTGCATAAATGACTTCATGTGATCAACAATTCATTAACATAGAAAACCAAGAAGGTATGATTATCATGTTGCTCCTAAATGTAGATATCAGGATCAAATGACATCGAGTGAACCCTACTTTTAGGATGGAGTCCATCTTGGCATACCAAGCTTGAGGGGCCTATTTGAGGCCATAGAGGTACTTTTGAAGATGACATGCAAGTGAAGTATCTTGAGTGAACCCATGTGGCTACTCCATGTATATTTCCTTCCAAATATCATCATGAATAAAATAAATTTTCACATCCATCTAATGAAATTCCTATCTATGTGTTGTATTGATAGCAAGGATAAGTGGAATGGAATTCATTCTAGCAATTGGTGCAATATTCTTAGAATAGCCAATCCCTAGAACTTGGGAGAATTGGAAACTAAGTGATCCTTATGCTTGTTAATCGACCCATATGCTACAAATTTTGTTTGATAGACCAACTTGCACTGAACAAGTTTCCTTCACTTACGAAGTGGGACGAGATCCCAAATGTGGTTCCTCTCCAAGGAGAAAAACTATTGCTACATAGTTGCATCCAACTTAGGGACACTAGAATTTTCCCATAAGGACTATGGATCAAGATTTGTAGCAAGGAATACATGTGGAGCGTCCTAAAAATCATTATATTGTTCTCTTGTGATCTAAATGATCTCCTACCCAAGTCCCCATTGACTGTATTGTCTATTAAGTGTAAAGAGGCCTTGACACTAGAGGAGAAGAGACAAGAGAATAATCATGGATCATGTGCACCCTCATCAACATTATCATCATCTAAGGTGGAGGATGAAGACTCCTCATCACAATCGAAATGATTATGATCCTTTGAATAACAGTCATCGTGATGCAAGGACTATATTCTAATGGTGGTTGGAGAAGTGTTGAGAGAAAAATGAAAGGAACTCCTCAAAATGAACACCCCTCTTAATGAAAAACTCATGTGTGGTAGAATGGAGAATCTTTTAGCCTTTGACATCATTTGGGTACCCAAAAAATATTCAAAGCTTTCTCTATGGATCCATAGCCTTACATTTATCTATTGGAATGTGAGCCCATCTACTAGAGCCAAACACTCACAAGTGCTTAACTAATGGTTTTCAACCAATCCAAGCTTGAAAAAGTGTTGCCCCCTTCACAAATTTGTGAGGAATACAAGTCTAGATCTAAAATGCATAGTTAATTGCTTCTACCCAAAAATTTGGTTTCAAAGACTTGGAGTGAACATATAATTGGCCATCTCTTTCAAGTACTGATTTTTGTATTCTACAACTCCATTTTTCTAAGAACTATAGGGAACTGTATGTTGTAAACCAATGCCCTTTGAAGCACAATAACGCACAAACTTTTTGTTGACATATTCCCTCTAATTAACTATACACAAAACTTTGATAGACTTCTCATTTTATTTCTCTACAAAAGCCTTGTATTCCAAGAATGAATCGAAGACATCAAAATTTTCCTTGAGAAAGTACACAATGGTGTACCTATAAAAATAATCAATGAAAAATTCAAACATTTCAAGAATTTTTTTTCTCCTAGACCAAAACTTTTGAAAACTAATAACCTTAAAAATTGTAGATGAAAAATTCCTAATTACCTCTCTTTCCTAGGATGCATAGCACCCTTGTCCAGCCAATGTGGGCTGAATTTTTGTGTACAAGTCTATATTTGTGATCTTTGTTAAGATCTGATTTCTATTATGCAATTCTATTCTAAAAAATGTTTGATTTTGTTGTGTATCACTATTTTGATCCATAAGAAATAGCATAATTTTTTTATTGCAAAAATCTTGTGTGGTCATAATTAATATTCTATTGTCAAATATTTTTAGGAAATTCAAAGAATTTTTATTACAAGCATGTGAAAATGAGTTCCTCTGGCCTTTTTTGCTTGTTATTTTCCATTGATCCCTCTTGTAAAATATTTCCTACTTGTGAGGGTATCTTGGTGCAAGAGGATGCAATCATGGAGGATCATGAGAATCATGTATGTTCTTCTCCCAATATATCTCCTACTTGTGATGGTATTTTGGTGCAAGAGGATCCAATCATTGACAACCATGAAAATCATGTGTATTCCTCTCCCATTACCTCTCCTACTTGGGAAGATATCATGGTGGAAGAGGATGAAATCATTGACTCATTTCATTATTCAAATGATAGTAATATGGATAGCATAGATGAAGATTCTAAATTGACACTAGATCCCCCATCGATAGAAGATCATCAACAAGTAGTTAACATGAATGAAGTTATGAACACACAATGAACTGTTTTACCTCCTTTAATTATTAGACTACCTAAACCACCTCACATTACAGGACCTCCAAAACCTCATGGCCATATCCTAAAATTTACAAAACAACTCACTCAAATTAATCTTGTGCATCAATATGTGTTGCACTAACACAGTTTCCACACAATGGATCACACATATAACAATATAAATAATAAGAAACCAAAAAAATGTCAGTTTCCATTCCATTCCTTCAAGCATAACTCCCACCCCCACCTATCCTTCCTCAATGTAGTGGTAATGAGTATGATCTTTTTGAGAAACTTCATAATGCTCTAGCTAATATTTGATTCAAAGATCACCTACATACAACAAGATGCTCCAAAAGGATTTGTAAAAGATTGATATCTCACCTTCTATCAATTTGAATGGTGTAGTAGCCTTGTTTGATTCTATATAGGAAAGAAAATTTGATATTACACTCCCTAAACATGAATTACCTCTCCTTGAGGTCCAAAAAAAACATGAGGCTCTAATGATAATGGTTGTTATTAATAATACTAGGGTTAGACATACTATTATTGATAATAGATCAGGTCTTAATGTTTGTAGCATCAATCTTCTATATAAATTTGGTGTCGATAAGAATACTATGGAACCTAGGTAATGATCTTTCCATTCATGGCTTTAATAATGTTAGTAAGTAACCATTGGGAATAGTAACATTACCTATTAACTTAGGGCTTATGGTTTTACCTACCCTTATTTTTGTCATGCCAAGTACTCTCTCATACAATATTCTTCTTGGTAGACCATGGATTCTGTTGGTTATTCTTTTAGAACCAAACTTAATCTCAGTCCTAACCTATGAGCTTTCCACAACCCAATTATTAGCTAAGTTGAGGATTGGCCACCATTTAAGTAAAGAAATTAGTAATTCACTTCTTCTCTTCGAGCTTTGTGAAACCCAGGGAGGGTATTCCCATGCATACTCATAATATCTCACATTTAGTCAAGAGTATTTCTTTGCACAGATGCACTATTCCATGAAACTTACCTCTATCAAAGGCTCATAAAACCTCAGATAAAAGTGCCACTTATTTTCAAGGAGTACACCTTCATACTTAGAGTTTGTACATTGTAATTTAAAGTATTTTGAATCATTCTTCATCTTGAATTCTAGGCCTAATTCAATACTGGCTCAAATGACTATAAGATAAGCTAATAAAATAATGATTGCTTTATCTAAGGCAGAAAATGAGTTACAACTAGTAGTCAATCGGTAATACAATTTTGATTAGATCACATAAATTAGTGGACCATTAGAGTGTCACTTTGTAACATCTAACTCATCGTGTCTACAAAATATCACTTCCTTACTAAATCCTATATTCTTTTCTCACAGACTAATGAGCTCATTTCAAAGGCTCGACAAACCTCAGATAAAAGCGTCACCTATTTTCAAGCAGTGCGCCTTATACTTAGAGTTGGGACATAGTAATTTAAATTATTTTGAATCATTCTTCATCTTGAATTCTAGGCCCATTTCAATACTAACTCAACTGACTATAAGATAAACTAATTAAATAATCATTACTTTATCTAAGGTAGAAAATGAGTTACAACTGGTAGTCAATCGGTAATACAATTTTAATTGAATCTTAGAAATTAGTGGACCATTAGAGTGTCACTTTGTAACATCTAACTCACTGTGTCTGCAAAATATCACTTCCTTACTAAATCCTATATTCTTTTCTCACAGACTAATGAGCTCATTTCAAAGGCTCGACAAACCTCAGATAAAAGTGTCACTTATTTTCAAGCAGTGCGCCTTCATACTTAGAGTTGGGACATTGTAATTTAAAGTATTTTGAATCATTCTTCATCTTGAATTCTAGGCCCATTTCAATACTGACTCAACTGACTATAAGATAAACTAATTAAATAATCATTGCTTTATCTAAGGCATAAAATGAGTTACAACTGGTATTCAATCAATAATACAATTTTGATTGAATCTCAAAAATTAGTGGACCATTAGAGTGTCACTTTGTAACATATAACTCACTATGTCTAGAAAATATCACTTCCTTACTAAATCCTATATTCTTTTCTCACAAACTAATGAGCTCATTTCAACGTTTAATCAGTTCATTGAAATGAAGCATAAAACAAATTCAAACATTTTGTGCAAATGACAAAAGACAAATGAAATTTTCATTAACAATCTTCATTCATAACTTGGAAGAAAATACATACGAGAGCAATATTTTGAAGCCAAGATTCTTCTTCATTTATGATATTTCTTTGTAAAACGATATTTAAGATTTGTATACAGTATAACTTTCATCTTAAACTTACTTCTAATATATCTACTAGAGTATATGTTTACATTCTATTATGCTATTAGAGCATAGTATTTACTGTGACCGTGTCTAGACTCAAAATTTTGAACTCTTTCCTTTCAGCCATGAAATCCCCTTTATATAAATAGGGGAGCAACAAGCACCCAGCTGAATTACAATTTCACTTTCGTTTGAGTTCATTTCAAAAAAACTAATTCTAACTGACTCCTTGAAGAACTCCCAGGTGGTTCCACACACAATCATTCGAGAATAGGGGACGACAAAAGGAAAAAAACATGTGTAGGATATTTTTGGTCACTGTCACAACATTCGTTGTTTAAAAACAAAAATATTACATTCATATCCTCCCAAAGACTTCCACATCAGCATGAGAAAACAAAAACCTCTTTTGCAAAGACCATGGTGTCATAAAAAACTAAAAATAGGAGGTGACCCTATTCAGAGTCATTGACATCTGAAAATGCCCAACCGCTCCTTGTCCTTGATGCAATTAGAGGGATTACCAGTACGTCATCATTAGAGCTCTGATATGGCACTAGGGAACGAAGGTACTGGCCATAGTCTAAGTCGATATCATCTTTAGCATCTGAAGGAGAGTCCAAAAGCATGATAGGAGAGTTAGGTTTACCTAGGTAGGCCCTATGGCTCTTCTCTTTTTTCCTAGCCTTCTTCACTAGCAGTGACAGTTCCTTGCCTTTGTACTTGACCAATTCACCTAGAAGGGTCTTGTTCCTCAAGTGGTAAGTACTCTCCATAATTGACTTCTTCTTATGGCCCCTAGCCCTCCTTTTACCCTTTGAAATCTCAGGAGAAGTCATGGCTTCTTGCTCATCCATGTCTTTATGACACTCAAATACACTTAGCTCAGCTATGTCTTGCTCAACTATTATCAACTTGCTCCTTGAAAATAGCGAGGCGATCTCAAATGCTACCATGTTCCCTTCTAACCCTGATTAATCATAGCTGATCTGATAATTAGCATGTATCACCAACTTAATTCATGCTTTTCATTAATATCAAAGAAGTACATAGGACTAGTTTCTTAGAGAGAAAAATTCTTTATACGCTTCATCATTGATCCTCCCAAAATTTTGATGAAGGCATAGCCCGAGACATAGAAAATAACCCACAACAAGAGAATAATTTTATTATTCAGAAAATGGAGCTTCTTACTTGCAGAGGATCTCAATCCCCAAGTTCTACAACACATGCAAGTTACAGAAAGCTACAGAATAACCCTTTCACAATATGCGAGCTTGTTCCCAAAAAGTTACCCAAAAATTAGAAACCCACCCATAAATAGAGCTCCTCATTAGTTTGGAGCCAAAACAACATTCAAATTTGAGTTTAGGCGGTTTGGCGCCAAAAATTGACAACTTGAAGTTCAAATTTCAAAAGAGCATTTGCAATTGTATCTTCTAGAAAGTACGCCAACTTCCCAGGGCCATAACTTTTGATCCGGGACTCCGATTCGCGAACCGTTTGAACCATTGGAAAGGTCTCGAAGTCTATAACATGATCAAAATTTTCTATGCCAATTTCAGCAAGTTTCAGGGCTGTTCCGGGAACTCTAAGTGCCTCAAATCCAACTTGGAAGATTTTCAGGTGCAAATCTGGGAAACTAAAACTGCAATATCTTTCAACCTAGGAACAAAAAATAAAAACCGTAAATTGGGAATTTCATTATGATGAAAATGGTATCCAAAAATGTAAAAACATCTAAAAACTGAGAAACTTGAAATTTAACTATTTTTTGGTGATGCAAGATTGCCCTTACACCACTGGATGCTCCTGCATTAGACACCCAGGGTAATTTGAAAAGTGACCCCATCACGTCTCAGATGGTGGAGGAAAACCCAAATGGTCAACCTCTACCTTAGGCAGCCAGGATGAATCTTCAATAGGCCTTCCTTTCCATTTCACCAGATATTCTTCATATTGCTTGTTCCTGGTACTCCTTCCCACATGACTATCCAAGATTTCTTCAATCTCCTCCTTTCCTCGGTGCTAGAATCCCACATTGTTGCATTGGTACTTCCTCCACCACCTTCATGATACTCTATCAAATCTAAAATGTTGAACACAAGGGAAATGTTGAATCCATCCGCAACTCTACCTCATATGCATTCCCTCGAATCATGCCTCTTCAAAATTTTATAGGGACCTGAACTTCTTCATCTTCAATTTGTTATATTTTCCCACGAAACCTTTCTTTCCTCAAGTGGACCATCACTTCATCACCAATCTGAAACTCCTTATACCTCCTCTTCTGATCTGCCTTAGCCTTATACTACATATTCATCTTGTTAATATGTTCTCTTACCTTCTCATGTATATTCTTCATGTGTTCTACAAAATCTTCAACTTCAGCACTTATTTTCTTCTCTTGGTCCATCTTCCTCAATTCTGGAGCTATTCTGGGGCTACCTCCATACACAATCTAGAATGGTGATCTACTAGTGCTTCTGTTGACATAATTGTTGTAAGAAAATTCTGCTTGGGGTAAGATCAATTCCCATCCCTTGGGTTTATCTCCTACCAAACATCTCAGTAGGTTACCTAGACTCCTGTTAACAACCTTTGTCTACCCATCTATTTGTGGATGATGTGCAGAACTGAACTTCAACTCTGTCTTCAGCTTCTTCCACAAGGTCTTCCAAATGTACCCCACAAATTTGGTGTCACAATCTGAAATAATACTCTTTGGCAGACCATGTAGCCTCACCACCTCTTTGAAGAGCAAGTCAGCAATGTGGACTGCATCATGGGTCTTTTGACATGGAATGAAATGTGCCATCTTCAAAAACCTATTAACAACCACAAAGACTAAATCATTCCCTCATTGTGTCCTTGGAAAACTAAGAAAAAATTCCATACTTGTATCCTCCCATGGCCTCTCTGGTACAGGTAAGGGCTGATATAAGCCTATATTTTGGCTCACTCCTTTAGCCATCTGACATACCCTGCAGCTTTGTACAAACTTATTCACATCCTATGACAACTGAGGCCAATAATAATGCTCACTGATAATGGCAATGGTCTTATCCCGACCAAAATGTCCTGCCATTCCTCCACTATACTTCTCCTTTATCAGGTTCTCCCTCATGGAACTCCTTGGGATACACAATTGACTTCCCTTAAATAACATGCCATCCTGGATTATGAAATCCAGCCACCTTGTCCTGTCCATTGTAACAGGTTCCTTGCAAGCTTTCCAAGCCTCTACAAAATCAGGATCTTCAGCATATAGTGTCTTGAGTTCATTGAACCCAACCACTTCAATCTGCAACTTTGTCATCAATGTATGCCTCCTACGTAAGTCATCTGCAACCATATTGGACTTTCCACTCCTATATTTCAAAACAAAGGTATAACTCTGCAAAAACTCTACCCATTTCAAATGCCTCTGATTTAATTTTCCCTGACTATTTAGGTACTGCAAGGCTTGATGATCAGTATAGAGAACAAATTCCTTCGGCAACAAATAATGTCTCCATTTCTTTAATGCTTGAACTATTGCATAAAATTCTTGAGCATATACAAAATAATTTCTCTTAGCATCATTTAACTTTTCACCTAAATAGGCAATGGGCTTACCTTCTTGGCTCAACACTGCTCCAATGGCACAACCACTAGCATCACAATCCACCTGAAACACCTTGTTGAAATCTGGGAGGGCTAGAACAAGTTGCTCTGTCACCTTCTGCTTCAACAATTCAAAAATTTTTGCCGCTCCAGTGCTCCACTTAAATTCTTTTCTATCCCCTCTCATTGTTTCAGTCAGGGGTCCACAAATACTACTTAAGTTTCTAATGAACTTTCTATAAAAACTAGCCAAACCATGGAAAGATCTCACCTCGATAGATGTTTTTGGGGTAGGCCATTCCAGAATAGCCTTCACCTTCTCTGGGTCCATCTTGAGACCTTTTTCTGAGTCAACAAACCTCAGGTACACTAACTCCCTCTTCACAAAACTGTGCACTTCTTCAGATTAATAAATAGTTTCTATTCTCTTAACTTCTCAAAGGCTCTTTGAATATGCATCAGATGCTCATCCAACATCTTACTGAAAATAAAAATATCATCTAAATACACAATAACAAAACTTTCCAGAAATTCTTTTAGTACCTCATTCATGAGCCGCATGAATGTGCTCGGTGCATTGGTTAGCCCAAAAGGCATGACTAACCACTCGTACAGGCCCTCTTTGGTCTTGAAGGCGGTCTTCCATTCATCTCCCTCTCGAATCCGGATCCAGTGATATCCACCCTTTAGATCAATCTTTGTGAAGTATGAGCTCCACTCAAACAGTCCATCAGGTCATCTATCCTTGGCAGGGGAAATCTGTACTTGATTGTTATCTTGTTTATGGCTCGGGAATCTATACACATCCTCCACTCCCCATCCTTCTTTGGTGCTAGTACTGCAGGTACTGCACATGGACTCAAACTCTCCCATATCAAACCCTTTCTCAACAACTCTTAAACTTGTCTGTTCAACTCCTCATTTTCTACTGGAGTCATTCTATGAGCTACCTTATTTAGCAAACTGGCTCCGGAATCAAGTCAATCTAATGACTGATCTTCCTTATTGGTGGTAAACCCTCGTACATTATCGTAAACAATATCCTGAAACTCATCCAACATCCTTAAACTTCTTCTAGAACCTTCTCACTATCCTCCTTACTCACTCTAGGAATCAATGCATAACACACATGCTCATGCTTCATACCTTCTAAAAAATTTCTTCCATCTACATAACAAATTCTAGCACTACTGCATACCTTTTCTTCAGTCTCCTTTAGGGGTTTCAACTTGTGATTTAACCCCATCCTTTGTCAAGGAATAAGTGTTTGCATGGCCATCATGTATAGCTCGCCTATCGAACTGCCATAGCCTCCCCAACAACATGTGACATGCATCCATGGGGATGATATCACAGAGTACCTCATCATGGTAGCTCTCGATCTTGAACTTTACTAGGCACTGCTCATTGACCAAAACTTTGTGGTCTTTCTGCAACCAAGCAATCTAATACGGATGCGGGTGTCTTTCCCTCTTCAGCTTCAACTTTGTGACCATCTCCTCTGACACCAGATTATCAGTGCTCCCACCATCAATAATGACATCACAATATTTTCCTTCACACTTGCACCTTGTGCGAAATAGATTCTTCCTCTGTTCTAGTTCCTTTTCCTCAGTCACCAGGGCTCTCCTAATCACTAGGGCTTCTCCCCTTTCAACATCATCTAAATGTTCAGATTGGGCCTCCTCATCTACATGTGCAACCCTTCCATGACCTTCTGGACTTTTGTCTGCCCTTCCTTGGTGTTGTGGACATTCATAGGCTCGATGCCCTTCTTCACCACACTGGAAACACGTTCCTTTGAAACCACCTCTTCCAAATCCTTTCCATATCTCCCTCGTCCTCTACCTCTTTGATCACCACTGTTTTGATGATGAGGGCAGTAGAAGTTGTCATTCCTTTGGCTTTGGCTGGTACCCACATCTTCACTTTTCTTTTCATCATCATTTCGGTTTCCTGAAGGTCTTCTATTGCCTCTTCCACTTTGACCTCCTCGTCCTTTTTGCTTGCCATCAAATTATTTGTTCAGTTTCTCTTCCACTTTCAGAGCAAACTGATACACATCCTCAATGGTGGTCATTCTGACTAGGCTTAACTCCTCCTGAATGATTGGTTGTAACCCATTAACATATTGGGCTACCTTCTCCTTATTGGCCTCTGTGTGACCCGTTCTGATGATTATCTTGTGAAAATATTCAGTATATTCTTTCATAGATCTACTTCCTTGCTTCAACCCTTGCAATTTCTTCAACAGATTTAACTCGTAGTCCATTAGTATGAACCACTTCTTTAGTTTCTCTACCATGCGATCCCATCTAGTGATCTTAACTTTTCCTCTTCGATTTCTTTCCAACTGGACATCTTTCCACAAAATACTGGCATGGCCCTTCAGCTTCATTTTTGAAAACTTAACCTGATCTAGGTCCTCTATTTCCTCATACTCAAAATATTCTTCTAGCTCGTTGATCTAGTCGATCAATTCTTCCGGGTTCAGACTTCCGGAATAACAGGGGACTTCTGCTCTGGGTCTTTTCCCGATCTTCGAAATGGCCCTTATTAGCCGCATTTGGTCTTGATCTATTGATTCTTCTTCCTCTTCTACATTTGAACCTTCTTCCTCTCCTCCATCCTCACTTTTGTCCCTCGGGTTTAACCCTCTTCTCAACTGCTCTTGTAACGCATCAATATGTCTTTGGAGGGTTTCCAGTGCATCTCTTCCACCAGCATTTCTGCCGCCTCGACCACCTCTGGCACCACCATGCCTACCAGGCATCACTCTTGGAGGCATCTTTCTTGACCTCGACCCACAACCACGGTGCTGGTGTGAACTGCCTCACGATCGGCGATCTGTCCATATGCTCAAGAAAACTCGCTTAGATACCACTTGATGAGGGCACAGCCCGAGACATAGAAAATAACCCACGACAAGAGAATAATTTTATTATTCATAAAATGGAGCTTCTTACATACAGAGGATCTCAATCCGTAAGTTCTACAACACATGCAAGTTACAGAAAGCTACAGAATAACCCTTTCACAATATGCGAGCTTGTTCCCAAAAAGTTACCCAAAAATTAGAAACCCATCCATAAATAGAGCTCCTTATTAGTTTGGAGCCAAAAAAACATTCACATTTGAGTTTAGGTGGTTTGGTGCTGAAAATTTACAACTTGAAGTTCAAATTTCAAAAGAGCATTTGCAATTGTATCTGAAGTTATTCATGCGATGATTTTCAGTCCATCGGATCATCTCTATTTAAAAATTTATCAATGGTTCTCCAATTCTCTCGTTGCTTTCCTTTAGGATTTATCTAAAATCCCCACGATCATACCATGTTGCCTTTCTCATTTATGGTCATTGCTTTTTGTAGATCTACTTCATCTTCACCTGGCTCCATCAGTGATGTAAACATCCTAGTGATGATCTCTAGCTCCTAGTTTAGTAGCCTGACCTTTGGTCACATTCATCCCTCTGTTGTGCATCACTAATATAAACCTTGCACTTAGGATTCTATCTGTGACGGGAAATGTTGCGAAAGCACCAGATTTGGACATGTACAAATTGCATAAAACAAATGGCACATAATACATCACTCATAGGATCATAACACATTACCAAAATAAAAAACCCTTTAGAGGACATCCATCACTTATCGCTAATTCAGAATGTAAGTTCTAAAAAGCATCCACAATGAGCGATGAAGTTATTACATAAGGCTTTTTTCAGGTAATTCTCCTCATATATTTTGTGAGAAATTAGCGATGAGATGATTTACAAAATTTATAAGGTCCATCATGTATCACTGATGTAAGACTTTACATTCAAAACATATCCGTGATCAAGCAATATCACATCATATCACTCATCATTAATTCAAAACTCATGTTCTAAAAAAAATCCATGATGAGCGATGAGAACATAAGACCAGGGCATCAAGCTCATCACTAATATAAGTTTGAAGGATCAAAATCCATTGGCGATGAGCGATGTTAAAGCAAAACATCAATCCACTGCTCATTGATAATTCAGGGTGTGGACCTATGAATAAATCAGCAATGAGTGATATAGTTACAAGGGCCATCGAGACTTAAGTGGGAAATTTTAAGTACGTGCTCATTAGTTGTTCTAAAAGAGGGGACTTCTCTAGGACAACATGAGAATAGTAGGCTCAATACTTGTGAATCACTCCATACAAAATATGTAAAAATTAGGTGATTTATACCTAAACACGAGAAAGACCAATCACATGATGACACTAATGATCATAAAAAAAAATTGTGTGACCAACAGTAAACAATACATAGCTAGCAAAAACATACAATTCAAAGCAATTAAAATAAAAAACCCTAAACCTCATATAAGAACCCTACAATAGATGTAACAAATATTTTTGGATAAAATTTCTTAGGGTTTTAATATGAGCACTCTAGAATTATGTAAAATTCGAAAGTGCCATCAATGGCTCTTCCTGGGGATGTATGTTCCTTAGTGAACAAAGAAATAATTTTGATCTTCAGAGAAGCAGACCAGGTGCCTACTCCATTGAGTTACAGAGTCAGAAAGTCATCTCTACCCCTAACTGCTTTGGCTTGACAAGTCAAGCCATATCTATTGGCCCAAGGCACCAAAACTATAGGCCTTTTATTATGTCTGTCATAAAAAAAGTTTTCATCACACCTTACTAAATTCAACCTGAAGACATTACTAGAATATGCCTAATTAAACATGTTGGTATCTTTCAATAACTTAGCAAGTATAGTATTATCAACAAATTCATAACTACCCTGCATCTGAGAATCAAGCATACCCTTAAAATATTGATTATTATGTGGCAATGACTCATAAATTTTGTCATTCAAAATATTGTGAAGTTGAAAAAAACTTTACTTAATGTCTTGCTCATTACCACACTACAAGAAAATTCCATCTGGCTGAAAAGTGTGGCACTCATACTCTGCCACATAGTTGGGATTATCAAGCTTAATTTGATTAGTAGTTTTCATGTCAAAGGTGAAACAATTATAAGGACCAATCAAAATATTATGCACATCATGCAAACTATCTCCAAGTGTATGTAGAGAAATACACTCATACATTGGCACACCTTGTAATTGTGCATCAACATGTTAGTGTAGAGAATCATCAAGAATCTCTACCCTTTCCTTATTCTTACTTTGATACTTTCTAGATATATCAAGCTAACATCTTTAGCATTCATATTTTGTTCAAAAGTGAGTAATTATGATTCCAAAAGATAATATATTTTTCCTTTTAAATCAGCCCCAATATCTATATGAAAAGACTCATAACTAGGCTCATCTAAATCAGGAAACAAATACTTATCCAACTCTGCATTAAAAATCTCCAAATTTGGTTTGTAAACTTGTTGGTTATTCGATGTTCTTAACTCATCAACACAAGTTTTTGAGTTTGCATCAGTTTTCACATTTTCATGATCATATAATGCATCATTACAATCTAATGGCTACCTGCCTTGACTTACATTACCCTCATGGTGACTGGCCTGTTCATAACTAGAAGGAATATTAGATACCCATGTTTCATATCTTTCATAATAAAAATTATCATCACTGTCAAAATCAGTATGAATATTACATAATAACTGAGGGTTATTCATATGTGCATATTTCTGGTATTTAGTGGTTAACAAATTTGAAATTTTTTCACTATTTAATAGACCATAGTTCTAATCCATTCTTTCAACCATTTCTTCCTCTTGACATCTAGTAGAAAAACATGCTTTACCAAGTTGTAATTTAGGACATACCAAGATATTACCACTATCAAAATATAGAAATTTCATAGACTGGGTTTCATCATTGAATTGATCATTTATATCTTCTTGAAAGTAAAGAGAAGCATTTTCACTATTATGAGCATCAGTGGTTAACATGGCAACACTCTTAACTTCTTCCCTCTCAAGCATGCAATTGTTTGTATCTGAAACTACATGTATCAGATCTTTTGTACTCACACAACTGTTATTTTCATCAACATGTTTATCCACAATTGGAGACATCAAACTTTGCACATATTCATTCTTCATTTTTTCCATATTATCTAAACATGTGTAAGCCATATGCATACTCAATATTCTAAAATCCTTAATCAGTGCACTAGATCCCTCCTCAAAATCTTCAAAATACAAATGAATGCAATTTGATGTATACTAGATATGAAACTTTCAGGGATTAGTCCAAGAGAAACAACAAATTTGTGATTGAAAGCAACACTTTACTCTTCATCTTGTTTCTTAAGTTGCATTAACATTGTGAAAAGATCATAAGTTTATTTTGCAAATTCTTTCCATAAAGCATCCACCAATTTATCCCAGCAGGAAAAGGACTTCTCAGGAAAACCTAAGTACCAGTCACTACCTCCAGCTTCAAGAGATCTAACAAAAATTCTCATCCACATATCCTGATCTCTAAATGAATGTTTCACCATGAAGCTATAAAAACTTTGGACATGTATATCTCCTTCACACACATTGTATCTGTTAAACCTAGGCATCTATTTATAGACTCGAGATGGCATACTTTTAACCTTATAATCAATCCATGACAAGTCTAATTGGTCATATAATGAATCAAATTAATTGAAAAAAGGTGCAGTAATTTGGCTAACAAACCTAGCATGATTGTCTCTCAACTGGGCTTGTATAGACATCATGTTCCTTTTGTTCAACTCTTTAACTCCCCTTTTGAATACAACTTTCCATTCTGGCCTTATCCTAGGCTTATTCACAATTGGGTTCATGCACCTTTTGGTATCAACTATCTGAGGAGTTTCAGATTTATGAAGCTTTTTGACAATATGCATCCAAGTCTCTAATGGCATGATTATTTCTCTTTTATAATCCATGGATGTATGCAAATCTGATTTTAACTAATGGTGCACAATCACAACTAGTCCAATATGAAGAAAAACTGCAAATAGATAGTAATTATTAAGATATACAACTTCATTCTAACCGTCCATACTTGCTAGTTTGTGAATAAAACTTTAAGTGGAGCAGCAATTATGTACCTTCACACCTCTAGTTACTGCAACTTTGAATAGAGAATTTTAAGGTTACAAATAACAAACAACATCCCTTCATATGTAGAAATTGTTTGAGTAGAGTCACCACGTCTTCAACAAGAGGAAAACCTTTGAAGCAAGGATATCTTTATCTAAGTTCTTCTAGCAGAGTCACCTTAGGGCTGTACAACAAACCAATTTACAAATTTCAAACTTCTTCAACATTTGAACCAGATGTTCATTTTGTTTTGACTCTTTTTAAATGGTCTTTGACACATTTATATCAAGGATACAAAATTGATCCCCAATAGAGTCGCCATTTCTATTGGTTATTTTTTTAGAACCAAACTTATTCGAGCAGTCCTAACCTATGAACTTGCCACAAACTAATTATCAGCTAGGTTGAGGATTGAAAAACACTTAAGTAATTAGTACTTCATTTCTCTTCGGGCTCTGGGAAACCCAAGGAGGGTAATCCCATGCATACTCATAATATCTCACATTTCGTCAAGAGTATTTCTTTGCATAGATTACTATTCATGAAAATCACCTTTACCAAAGGCTCAACAAACCTCAACTAAAAGTCACTTATTTTCAAGGACTGTACCTTCATACTTATAGTTGGGACATTGTAATTTAAAGTATTTTGAATCATTCTTCAACTTGAATTCTAGGCCCATTTCAATACTGACTCAACTGACTATAAGATAAACTAATTAAATAATCATTTCTCTATCTAAGACAAAAAATGAGTTACAACTGGTAGTCAATCGATAATATAATTTTGATTGAATCTCAAAAAATAGTGGACCATTAGAGTGTCACTTTGTAACATCTAACTCATTGTGTCTGGAAAATATCACTTCCTTACTAAATCCTATATTCTTTTCTCACAAACTAATGAGCTCATTTCAACATTTAATCAATTCATTGAACTGAAGCATAAAACAAATTCATACATTCTATGCAAATGAAAAAAGACGAATGAAATTGTCATTAACAATCTTCATTCATAAATTAGAAGAAAATACATAGGACAACAATATTTTGAAGCCAAAATTCTTCTTCATTTCTTCATTTCTTTGTAAAACCATATTTAAGATTCATATATAGTATAACTTTCATCTTAAACTTGCTTTTGATATATCTACTAGAGTATCTATTTACATTCTATTATGCTATTAGAGTATAGTATTTACTATGACTGTGTCTAGACTCAAAATTATAAACTCTCTCCTTTCAACCATGAAATCCCCTTTATATAAATAGGGGAGCAACAAGCACCTAGACGAATTACAATTTCACTTTCATTTGAGTTCATTTCAAAAACCTAATTCGAACTAACTCCTTGAAGAACTCCCAAGTGGTATCACACGCAATCATTCAAGAACAGGGAATACCAAAAGGAAAAAAAGCATGTGCAAGATATTTGTGGTCACTGTCACAACATTCGTTGTTTGAAAACAAAAAGATTCCATTCATATCCTCTCGAAGACTTCCACGTCAGCATGAGAAAAAAAAAGATAAACCATAGACATATGAAAACAAAAACCTGCTATGCAAAGACTATGGTGTCATCAAAAACTAAAAATAGGAGGTGACCCTATTCAGAGTTATCGACATCTGAAAATGCCCAACCGCTCCTTGTCCTCGATGCAATTGGAGGGATTACTAGTATGTCATCATTATCTAGAGCTCCCATATGGTGCTAGGGAATGAAGGTACTGGCCATAGTCCGAGTCGATGTCATCTTTAGCATCTGAAGGAGAGTCTGAAGGCATGATAGACGAGTTGTGTTTACCTAAGAAAGCCCTATGGCTCTTCTCTTTTTTCCTAGCCTTCTTCACTGGTAGTGCCAGTTCCTTTCCTTTGTACTCGACCACTTCACTTGGAATGGTCCTATTGCTGAAGCGGTAATTACTCTACACAATTGACTTCTTCTTATGGCCCCTAGCCCTCCTTTTACCCTTTGAATTCTCAGGAGAAGCCATGGCTTCTTTCTTAGCTATGTCTTCATAGCACTGAAATACACTTAGCCCACGAGACCTCTGAATAGGTCGAATTGTTGCACCAACCTTTCCCATTTTCTTTAAAACTAGCAGAGGGATGATTAAAATGATTTTTGACTCAAGACCCACAAGAAAAACACCCCAATCCCAATAATTGCAGATAAATCAAGCAACAAAAATCCTAAATAGACCATAGAATCTAATTTCATACCAATTTACTCAGGATGCAAACACTAAAACTCTTCTTCGGAAAGCTTACAGTCGTTTCAATCTCCTTTACTAGACATGCCTTACTTCTATTGTAGTCTAAAAAGATAGTGTGAATAAACAGTGATCAATCTACATTTAAATAGGAAATCTGAGCATGTAGAATTAATGATCCAGAATTCCTTATGCAAGCGAATTGGTAACTTATTAGTTTGGCTCTAAATTTGGGCTGTTCATCCTAAAGAAATTAAAACTTCATCTAAGGTGGTCCTGAGCATTGTTTTTTCAGCCATTATCAACTTGCTCCTTTAAAATAAAGAGGATATCTTAAATGTTGCCACGTTCCCTTCTAACCTTGATTAATCATAGTTGACCTGACAATTAGCATGTATCACTAGCCTAATTCATGCTTTTCATTAATATCAGGGAAGTTCATAGGACTAGTTTCTTAGAGAGAAACTTTCTTTATACGCTTCATCGCTGATCCTCCCAAAAATTTAGGGTGCAATTTAGCGATCAGGTTATTCATGCGATGATTTTTAGTCCATTAGATAATCTCACTTTAAAACTTTATCAAAAGTTCTCTAGTTCTCTCGCTACTTTCCTTTCTGATTTATGCGAATTCCCCATGATCATGCCACGTTTCTTTTCTCATTTATGGTCATCGCTTGTCACCGATCTACTTCATCTTCACCTGACTCCATTACTGATGTAAGCATCCTGGTGATGATCTCTAGCTCCTAGTTCAGCGGCCTGACCTTTAGGCACATTCATCCCTCCGTCGTGCATCGCTAATATAAACCTTACGCTTAGGATTCTATCTGCAACGAGAAATGCAATGGTAGGACCAAATTTGGACATATATAACCTGCATAAAACAAATGGCATAGAACACATTGCTCATAGGATCATAATACATTAGCAAAATAAAAAACCATTTAGAAGACATCCATCACTTATTGCTAATTTAGAACGTAAATTCTAAAACAAATCCGCGATGGGAGATGAAGTTATTACATAAGGCTTTTATTCATTGCTAATTCTCCTCATATATTTTTCAAGCAATTAGCAATGAGATGATTTACAACATTTATAAGGTCCATCGCATATCGCTAATGTAAGACTTTACATTCAAAACATATTTGTGATCAAGTGATATCACATCATATCGCTCATCATTAATTCAGAACCCAAGTTCTAAAAAACATCCATGTGATGAGTGATGAGAACATAAAACTAGGGCATCGCTCATGGCTAATATAAGTTTGAAGGCTCAAAATCCATTAGCGATGAGTGAAGTTAAAGAAAAACATCATTCCATCGCTCGTCGCTAATTCAGGGTGTGAACCTATGAATAAATCAGCGATGAGTGATACAGTTATGAGGGCCATCGAGACTTAAGTGGGAACTTTTAATCACGTGCTCATTAGTTGTTATAAAAGAGGGGACTTCTCTAGGGCGACATGAGAATAGTAGGCTCAATACTTGTGAATCACACAATACAAAAGATGTAAAAATTAGGCAATTCAGTCCTAAACACGAGAAAGGCCAGTCACATGATGACACTAATGATCATGAAAAAAAATTGTTTGACTGACAACAAGCAATACACAACTAGCAATAGAATAGAACACAAAGCAATTAAAATAAAAAACCCTAAACCTCGTATAAGAACCCTACAACAAATATAACAAAGATTTTTGGATAAATTTTTTTAGGGTTTTAATATGAGCACTCTAGAATTATGCAAAATTCGAAAGTTCCATCATATTCATGCCATGAAAGGAGTCTAGTCTACACTTCACTATGATATGGAGTATGAATATATAATGACAAGATATATAGAATCAAAGTGAATGCAAAAAGTTATAATTCACAAATTGAAGTCAAATAGAACCCTTCCAACTCTATTTTTACTTTCATCCCATCTTCAAAAGTGGAAACATTACCTTCCAATGATAATAATACTATGGATACAATCTTAGGTGATGATTGGGGTTCATTATATTTTACACCATCCTTTGTGGGAGGGTACAAAATCTCACAATCTAAACATAAGGAGTCTTGTGTTTTATTTGATCAATCTTGTTCTACATCAACAAATCCAAAAACAACATCCTATGATGGTTATGGGAGCTCTTTAGCTTTTTTTCCTCATGTGTTGGTGGTGCATAACTTTAAAAAACTTTTAAAAAAATTGCATTCTTGTGAAATAATCAATTCTTCTCACAAGAATTTAGGTAAGACTTCTTCATATGAGTTGGAAAAGTGTCATGGGCTTGGATATAAAATCTTTTGTAAGAACAAATATAATGATGTAATGATGGAAATTCACCCCATCATGGAGATAGGCCAATTTTTCATTTTATCTAGACCAATTTTAGTACCTTTACATTAATTACCCCTTTAATTCATCATTTATAGGCCCCTAAGACAAATTATTTTGGATCTTGAGGCTCATTCCACTTAAAAATCTCATAAAAACATTCAAATCCCTGAAAATCTCGAAAACCCACCTCAAAAACCTTAGGTGGGACCCATTCACAAAGGGTGGCGAATGAGTCCTATTTGGGGTATTTTTCAATTTTAAGTGGGAAATTCATCAATGTTATTCAAAATTTTGGTGGATTTTGACCTTTGAGATCCAAATAACGGTCAATTAGGTGATAATGCCAATAAAAGTAATTTTTCAAGTCATTTTTATCATCTCTAAGTCATTTGATCAAGCATTTTTCAAGAGAAAATTCAAAAATCAAGTGTTGAGAATCATTCACAAGAGCGAGTAAATTTGAAGCTTTGGAGTAGCATTAAAGGGTTTTATAGGTCTTCAAGATTACTTTCATTCAAGATATAGCATTTTCAAGGGTTCATTATGGATTTCTATGGTGAATCAGGAAGAATTCTAGGTTGGGGAGATGTAACTAGCCATCGAGCCAGGACTTGTTTTCTAAGTGATCCCATCTTCCATTATCACTCTATTTTTAGCCTACAGAATGTTTGCACATCATTGAGATTCACTTGAGGTGATTATAGATCTCATACAGTGAGTTTTACATCTCTCAAGTTTCATATATGCATCTTGTTCTTACACATTAGGATAAGGTTGCATCACTTTTCAGATTTCTTAGTCTTAGACACACTTAAGGCTAGGGTTTGCATGCATATTTCAGTGTTTTTATCAAGGTTTAATTACCAATTTAGGGGTTTGACTGAGGAAAACCACCCCATTAGCAAATCAAATTATTTTCTATTTCGTAGATATTTTTATAGTTTCTGATCTAAAATCTAGTTTGGAAGAAAAGAGTAGTTGTTCAAGTGTAATCAAAGTTTTCAATTTCTGAAAAAGAAGAGTGGGACTGATTCACCACAATTGGCAAATGAGTCCCACTGAAGGTGTCTTTGAGATCTTTTTGCAGATTCCAGTACCATTTTTCCTAAAATAGCTTTCAAGGCAGAAACCCTGATCTAGGACTGATTCACCCAAGTTGGCGAATGACTCCTAGTTGGTCAAAATTTTAAATTTTGTAGAATTTTAGAATTACTTCTAGTCATCTACATATTCTCAGGTGCACCTCATCCATTTCAATATTGTTATGTTTTATTTTGTTTTCATTTCTAAGTCATTTTATAAGTCATAACACTCAACTAGGGTTTTGCTTTGTGCTTTGCATTACATTGTATTTTCCAAGTTTAAACTTGGTGGTGAACCCCTCAATAGATCATCTTCAACCCATAAGACAACCCTTAGTAAGATCTCTTTCTCCATTGCAAAGAGATCTCTACGGTTACCCTTGAATGAAATTGGAAAGGTATGTGTGGGTATGCTCTATGTCCTAAACCATATGCTAGCATCTCCCAAACCACATTTTCATCATTTCATTTTGGGGAACGTGCATTTAGAATACCTTCTTTTCTGATTTGGAGTGTATTTACAGCCTAGATTTAGCTTGCATTAACGTTACATTAGGGTTTGCATTGGTTAATTTTCATTATAGGGTTTTCAAATTTTGCATTAGTGAAAAGCTCATTTATCTTGCATTATTGCATCTAATTTCATTGAAAATACTAAAATTCTGCATTTGCATCAGAAAACATAAAAAACACAAAAATCAACCAATTTTTTTTTTAAATTCTGAAAAATCCTGTACTGGGACTCATTCGCCACCTTAGGCAAATCATTCTGAGTACAAAATTTGTGTTGCATTTTAGAGAGTTAAATTTCCTATTTTTTAGCTTATGTTTGTTGTTATTACTTTTCTAAACTTTAGATCACTTGTTTCTGTTACATTGAAATCATTAGACATAGCATCATTGATATTGTGGATAGAATTAGATTTTTGCATTTTTCATTTTCAACATTTAAATTAGACTACACTAGACATAGATTAGAAAGTAAAACCAACAACATTAAACTTAAACAAGCATAAATGTATAGTTACTTCAGCATGGTAAAACCCTTTGTTAGCTTAACCTTCAAGCCTTTTAGTCATGATGAATTTGACATGTTAGATGAATCCCTTGAGGACTTCACCTCGCAAGGCTCATCCACTGAGGCTTGTTCAAACAAACCTAAACAAAGAGAAGTTCAACTTATTAACAAACCCAATCCTTTTAGTAGTGAGGACGTTGATATGTTAGATGAAGCCCTTGAGGACTTCCTCTCGCAAAGTTCATCCACTAAGGCTTGTTATGAGAAACCAAAAACAAGAGAAGTTAACATGATTCAACCTCAAATCATCCTTTACACACCTTCGCGCAAACCACAACCTACAAACAAGCCTAATTTTATCCTTTATCCACTTAAGAATAATGTTTTGCAGTAATCAAGTCATAATACCATTGCTCATGCATATAACACTAGGAATAATCTGCAACCAAAACAACCAACTCCAACAACCTTATATTTTCTCAATGCTATTTTTCCTAGTGCTCCTCATTTACTTCCGAATAGTGGGAAGGAGTATGAACTTGTCGAACAACTTAAGAATACTCCTATGAAGATATCCCTATGGAACTTAATTCATAATTCACCAAACTATCACAGTACATGCTTCAAACAACCTTACAACAAGTAGTGGTTCCTCCTGGCACAAATGAAAATGAAGTGGCATCTCTCATACAATGAATGAATATAGTAAATGGGTATGTGCAGGATCATCATGGAAAAAACAATCCCTTAAGTGGCAAAAAATTTAGAAAAATCAGAGTTAGGCAACTTGATGTAAAAATTTGAATAAGTTATCTATATTATTTCAAATATATGTAAGAATAGAATCTGTAGTAAATTGAATGTAGTTTCTAAACTACTAGGTTTATTTAAAAAAAAAAAAAATCTATTTCGTGAAAATTTGAAATTTCAATGCAAGAGTACTTAAATTTTAGGGAAAAAATAAGAAGTAGGTGTCTGTGTGACCACCCTAACCACAATAAAATGATTATATTTTTTATAATATTTTAGATATAAGTAGGGGACTTATGTCCCGATGTGATGCATATTTTTTTGTAATTCTTCCCACTAAATAATTAATTATGATTTTTTATTATAACTTTTAAAAATATAAAAACTCGTATGTCTAACCACCTTAACTTGGTCAAAACTTCATGAAATTCAATTTATTTAATTTAATCTTATAGTATGCAAAGCATAGAATGTGATGCATGTTTCAGATTCAAAAAGATGATACTGTTTGAATGCTATAGATGTTTTTCAATCAGCCTATCAATAAGGACTTTAGTCGTAATTTAAATAGAAAATGAATAACAATTATTTATTAAACTCAAAGTAAAGCATAATTTATATTGGTGGAAAACTGAGAATCTCCTTTAAAAACCCTTTTCGTTTCATCAATTTTGGGTTAAAAAAAAGTCATCAGCCACATACCCTACACATACCCATCATATCGCCACTTTGTGGCCCATCATGATCATGCACATACTAAAATATAGACATAACCTTTCACCAACATGAGTTTCCCCCTTTGGAATTGAGAAAGAAAAAAGAAGCCTTTATGATAATTGCTCAATTTAATAGAATTATAAGTATAAAAATGACCATGGATTCATGAGATGCATGCAATGCCTTTGAATCTTCACCATATTATAAAATATGTCTATGACAACAAGGTATACCAAGTTGAAATGGACCACAAGCCTAAAATTTTCTTACATGTTGAAAAAGGAATGACAAGTCCTCTGAGCACATCGTTTTCAACATCCAACATAGAACCTTTAAACAAATACAAGCAAGAAATGGAAATAGTGTCAAAATTATTAGATGATGATTGGGGATCCTTGGAATTCACACATTCATTCATGGGAGAATACATCATGACAAGGAAGGAGAATGACAATCAAAAACAACCAATGGTTATGTCAACATAGAACTTAGACGAAACCTCACATCCATCTATCTCATCCACTCTTGAAGATGACACAAGCTATACAATAAACTTTGATGAAATAGATTATCAACAACCACCAAACCCGAAAGAAATGGAAATACTTTATGGGAGAGGTTATGAGCTAATTAAACAACTAGGTTATAGTGGAAAAGGATCATGTGGAAAGAAAGAACAAGGAATTTGGGTTCCTATAGAGCCTAATACACAAGAGACAAAAAATTATTTGAGATATTGTCCTAAAATAACACAAGAAAGAAAATGACCTTCGTTAAACATCAACACCATCACATGCAAATCAAAATTAACCTCACTATGAAGCATCCTGAATTGTTGGATATGGATTTACCACCATCATGGGAGTACTTTGAAGATGATGAAGCCTTGAAAAGAATGCTAGGAGTCTATGATAAACCATCCACTCCTTCTCAAATGGTTAAAATTACATTTGCTATGATAAGCACCAAACAAAAACATGCAGACAAGGGAAGTAATCAGATAGATATGTATAATGAAGAATAGAATCATGAATTTCCATAACCAAATGAACTCCCTTTAGGAGATATAGTGGATATAATGATGGATATTAATGATAGTGAGAAAGTGATCAAGATAAGGAAGTGTCTTGATGAGGAAGAGCAAGAGGATACCACAGCCTTACTTCATGACTTCTCTGAACTATTTGCTTGGACTTATTTAGATATGATAGGAATTGACCCTAAGATTGTTACACACAACATAGTCCTCACTAAAAATGCTAAGCCCATCGGAAAAAAGATATGAAAAAATGAATCCTAAACTAGCCTTACTAGTTAAGGGAGAAATTGAAAAACTTTTGGAGGTTGGTTTCATCAAACCTATAGATTATTCTCCTTAGATCTCAAACATTGTCATAGTTGCAAAACCTGACAATCGTATTAGGATGCGTATGGATTTTCATGATCTAAATAAAGCATCTTTAAAATATTGCTTTCCCCTTCCTAATATTGACATGATAGTGGACTTGACTGTGGGACATACTTTGTTGTCATTCATGGATGGATTTTCTGGATATAATCAAATCTTTATCAACCCTCAAGATCAGTACAAGACAACATCTACAACTGTTTGGGGAGCATTTTGTTGGGTAATGATGCCCTTTGGACTAAAGAATGTAGGTACAACATATTAGCAAGAAATGACATTGATATTTCATGATTACATACATAAAATATTAGAAAACTATGTCAATGATATTATTGGGTAGATAGTGGAAAAATCTTAGGGATTATTGTATCTCACAAAGGAATTGAGGTGGGCATGAAGAAAATTGATGCTATTATTAATATGTCACCTCCTAGAATCATATCGCAATTGTGAACATTGCAGGGAAGAATTCAGGCCATTCGCCCTTTTGTTGTGTCTTTAGTCGATCGTACATTACCATTTACACATCTCCTCAATAATGATGCCCACTTTAATTGGAACAAGTATTGTAAACAAGCTTTTGAGAGTTTGAAGGACTACCTTGCCACTTCCCCTATTTTACAACCTGCTATGCAAATCAAACCATTCATTCTTTACACAATAGCTTCAACCCATGCTCTCACAGCATTGTTGGCTCAGCATGATGAAAATGGTAAGGAACATCCTGTGTATTGCATTAGACAAACCTTAATAGATTATGAGAAATGATACACAACAAAAGAGAAATAGTGTTTAGCTCTTGTATTTGCTACAAGTAAGTTGTGACATTACTTATTGAATGTGGAAATATAGGTGATAACAAAATTTGAACCTCTCAAACATCTTTTCAATAAAATAGATCTATCAGGATGATTAGCTAAATGGGTTATGTTGTTGACTGAGTTTGACCTTAATTTTTTTTCACAAAAAATAAATCAAAGGCCAAGCCTTGACTGATCAATTAGCTGACGCTCCTTCTCCCCTAGCATTACTTAATTAAGAAACATTCCGTGATGAGAATGTGTTACATATCCATAATGATGAAAATGCATGTGAATTATACTTTTATGGGTCTAAGTGTAGAATGGGCTCTGGCACAAGAGTTATAATCGCTCTGCCTGGAGGAAAACCTATTCCCTTATCATATCAATTGAATCTTGTAAGCACAAACAACATTGTGGACTATGAAGTGTTAATTGCAGGTTTATGTGATATATTAGCTTTGGGAGCACGAGACATCAAAATATTCGTTGATTCATAGCTAATCATAAAAAAATTCAATGGAACATATCAAGCAAAGCATAATAAATTATCGAAATATAAGGATCTTACAATGGCATTATTAGAAAAGTTTAATTCAATTACCATTGATAATATCCCATGCAAAGATAATAGACACACGAATGCAATGGAAAGCACAACTTCCCTAATATCTCCTCATGATCCTTCAAAAGATTTCACATTTTGCATTCATACAATTGTGACACCTTTGATTTAACATAAAACAAATGAAATATTAGCAATTACAATAGAACACTCTAGTGAATGGTATGTGACAATATATGATTATCTAAAAACTGGTACCTATCCTGATGATATCACCACAAATACTAGACGACACCTTTGACAACTTGCATCTAAGTATATAATTCTTGTTGATGTCTTGTATTGAAGGTCATTTGATTGTCTCCTTCTTAGGTGCCTTAAAAAATATAAAATCCCTATAGCACAAGAAGAAGCTCATTCTGGTGCTTCTGGAGAACATTTTGGAGGAAAATCTCTAGTACAAAAGCTAATCTGTATAGGCTATTATTGGAGTAACATGGAACAAGATTACTTTGCATATGTTAAGAAGTGTCACAAATGTCAAGAACATAGTAAACTCATTCACGCTACTACTTCTAAGCTTTGTACACAAGTCCTAGTGTGGCCTTTTTTGCTATGGGCCCTTGAAATCAACGAAATAAATTCCCCTCCTTCCTCAATTGGACATATATTTATAATCACTCCAATGGATTATTTCACAAAATGGGTAGAATTTATTCCTCTCTGATCAACAACTGCTGATGTAATATGTTGTTTCATATTGGAACACATCATTGCTCACTTTGGACTCCATTCCACCTTAATCTTGGATAATGTGACACCATTTAAGAATAAAGATGTGAAGTTCTTAGAAATTTTCAACATACAACATCGCTTTTCAACACCCTACTAACCACATTCTAATGGTCAAGTAGAATGAACTAATCAGACACCTGAGCAAATATTAAGGAAAATGGTAAGAAAAAGGAATAAACATTAGCACATGCAACTAAGATATGCATTATGGGCTTATCGTACAAGTGTTAGATCATCTATTGGACATATGGACCTTATAACCTAGTCTATGGAAGTGAGGTGATAATGCTCTTAGAATTATAGATTCCTTCATTAAGAATCACTCTTCAAGGGATTATTGATCAAAACACTTATAAAGAACAATGATTGCATTAGCTTGAAATGCTTGATGAATAGTGCATTAATGCTCTTGAGCATCTCCACACTTACTCCAAAAGAATGCAACATAGTTAGAATGGTAATGTGACTCCTCATTCATTTAATAAAGGTGATTTGGTGTTATCCAAAAATCAACGTAATTTCAAATTATGATATGACGAAAAGAGGAAAGTTCAACCATAACTAGTTACGCCCATACATAATTAATGAATATTATGGGTCTAGAGCTTATACATTAATAGAAATGGATGGAACACCTCTCAAATAACCTATTAATGTCATGCATCTATGCTGGTATTATGTCTAATTCCCCCTTGAATAGTGTGAATGGTAGAGCAATGGTGTCAGAGTTCCTAGATAATATTCTATGTGCTTTCACATTGCTTCACTCTTGACAAATAGTTGTGTGTCTTGAATAATAAATTGATTATTTAATTTAGTTACTTTAGGTTTCATACTATTCAAGTTCATATTTGTATGTTGTGTTAGATTAGATCACTACACTATAGGTTCACTTAATTTAAAATAACATACTTAATCAAAAAAATTGTATCTAATAGAAACTAAAATTAGTTTTAATTAGATCACATATAACATGTTAAATCATGTAGACATTCATTAAATAATCTTACATAGATTATTTAATTAATCACATTGCCATTTAATATTCAACAAGCAGCAAAACAACAAATGCTTATATATATATACATATATATATCAAAGTTTTATGTACATGTCATCAATCTACATCAATATATAAAATTGAACCATCAATTCTAAGGTTTGTTATCTATGTACTTATCTTGCACTCTTAGGGTTTTTCACCTAAAAGGAGAGAGATAGATCCCTAAAATTGAGGTGGTTCACTCAAACTAAGGAATGTATGATGTACTTATGACTAAATGCAATGATCTAAGTGCAACTAATTGATAAAATTGACTGATTATGAATGTAAAACTAATGAAATATGCAATATTTGAAAACACAGTGACATATGCAGAAATGAACTAAAAACATAAACAAATGCAAACAGAATTCTATGAGACTTAACAGAGTGCACCTGGAAGTTGAATGCTGATCTTGGAAGGTTTTGGAAACTGGAAGAAATCATTGTTTATCACCAGTGGGACTCATTCACCACTAATGGTGAATCAGTCATCCTTCTGGTAAACTATCCTGAAATTGCTTTCCGTCTTTCGGGAACTAAATTCTAAAAAAATCAACTTTTCCAGCCTACTAGTGGGACTCATTCACCATTGATGGTGAATCAATCCTCCAAAATCTATAAATTCAAGAATCAATTATGTGGGCCTAGATCTGTACTTATCTTCTTATTGCGTTGACGGAGTCAAATCTGTAGAAAATAGACTGTAGGTGTCTCCAAGCTTGAAATAGGGTTCGGTTGACTTGAAACACTTTGATGACTTGTTGACCACTTTCCAACACCTATTTATTTGCCAAATTTTCCTACAAGACTTGCAAACACACATGCAAAGGGGGGAAAAATTGTTAAGGGTTAGAGTATAGGGATTTACCTTGGTCAAATCCCACTTCAAGGTAATCAAACCCTTGATAAAGAAATGAAATTAAATGAAGGAAATGATGAATAACAACATGCAAATTTCCTAAAATCACCAAAACCTTATTGTTGAAGTCTGAAGATATGTCAATGGCTACTCCAAGATGCTTGATATTTGCTTGATCAAATGATGCTAAGATGCTTGAGTGGATGAATGGGATTGAATACTTGAATGAACTAGTGAATGAATTAGGAGTAAGAATGGATGGAAAAAAACTTATTTATACACACTTATGCCCTAATTACCCAATAATACATCATCACGGGCTGACATAAGGTCTTAATGAATAAAATCCTGAAAGAAAATTTGATTTATTTTGAATTTGGAGCCAAGGGGGACTAATTTGCCACCCATGG
>VDFB02137365.1:12191800-12443216 GCA_007258455.2 Sequoia sempervirens
TAATGTTAGGCACTTGCATTGGTATTACCTCTAGTCTCTTTGAATAGTATGATTGTTAAATAAATGTTGCTTAAAGTTATTTGATGCCATCCTAAATAACTTTCACATTGCTTCGTTCTTGACAGCTAATCTTGTGTTTGTCTTGGACACTAAGGTAATTATTTAAGTTCATTTTATAATTAATTTAGGCTTTGTACTATTCACCCTCATGTTATGTTAAGTTAGATCCTTATATGTGTTATAGGTGAATTTAATTTAACATATTCTTTTCAAATCAGCAATGTTGTATGTAAAGTGAAACTGAAATATGTTTTACATTAGATCACATTTATCTTGTTAAATCATGACAACATTAATTAAATACTTTTACCATAATTTATTTAATTAATCACTTTCCATTTAACATCCACACATTAAAACATCAAATGTACATGCATATATATATATATATATATATATATATCACAAGTTTTTTGTACATCCCAATATCATATACAAAGTCACATAGGTTTATGAGAACTAGACCCCTTGGGCTCTGGCACTCATGATCCAATCCTTGGATGTCTCGAGATGGTTGTGTGTGATTTTGACTGTTACTAACAAGTCTAAGTGCATACTCTAGACCCTATACTCAACCAACAAACACAAGCTTCTCCTTTGCAATCTGATCACACTATGCTCGTACCTATGCTAGCTCTGCATGCAGTCTCTCAACCTCTGCTGAGGTCTACGGTGATTGGCCTATACTCTCAGCTCGATGGAGTCATATCCTTACACTTTCATATGCTACTCATAGCCTCACAAAAGGTCTAAGTGACTTTGGATCCTCCTCCACGATTGGTGGGGGCACATAGTTAGGATCCATATCCCCCTTGTTGATGGATGTAGGCACTATCTCCATGGCTGCTTGACAATAGAACTCTTGCCAGTCTCTCATCACTCTTGTAAGATAGACAAGGTACAAAATCAATAAACATCATCATGATATATATATATATACATATAAACAAACCATAAATACTCAAGTACATGCATAAAAACGAATGTCATCACCTATGTCTCTAGTCGGGTGTGGGATATCAACCTCATCCTCTTTGGGGGGCAAGGATGAAGTGCTAGCCTCTCTTTGACTATGGGTGTCGATGTATGCTATAGCTATTGTACGGGATCTGGTCCTATAAGTATGTGAGGACTCTCCATGCTCATACTTATCCTCAGTCCCTACCCCGTCCCCTTCACTCAAGGGTGGATCCTCCTCATTATACTCAACCTCCTCATCCTCAACACATTCTCCTCCATCCTACTCCTCACAGTCTAGATTGGCCTCTGAATTATACTTATCATCAATAACATTAGTAAATATGTTAGTTGACCCGTATTGTACATCCTCCACTTTTTCCTCTGGCTCATCTCCCTCATCTGGTGCTTGTCCTTCATCACTTATAGGGAAATCCATGGGGAACATAGGAGCTATTCATTGCACTGATCACCACTCCTTGTGCTCATATGTGGTACTAAAATCATCAGCATCAGAGACTGGTGGTTAGTCATGATCTAAATCATCAGAATCACTCTCACAAGCATGATCTATAGTAAGTTGAATAGTATCACTTAGCCTCCGGGCACTCTGCACTGATCACCTAATAAAGGTGCATGCCCTCAAATTTGGTGTCTACACCTACCCAAACTATCGCATGACTCATCCATAATAGAAAGGTCATACAACATAATCATGCCTCCCAAATAAAAACTTGTCCATTTGCATCCTCCTTAGATGTCTTGTGGGATCTGGCCACTATAGAGTGATTAGATAAGGTCTCCATAAGATCTTGTCTCCCTCCAGTTGGTCAAATCTCACCTTCCAAAAATGTAAATCTCCATACTACCACAAGCGTAGCAGAGGATAGCAGAATGCTTGTGGATATCCTGTAGCTATAGCACAAGGGAATCCAACAACCCTAGTGCATGTGATATGATTGAGGCACCACACCTGTAGAAGTATGCAATGCATAATACTATCAATCTCTTGAAACACAAATCTACCAAGATCATATTATAAGTTTTCTAGAATGCAGCAGCCCCATGCATAGACTATCCTATGCTTGCACATCCCTCAAATCACTACCAATCCTCTATCTTAGTGTGACACTTGTTGATCAAGATTGAGAAAAAGAGCCACTGTGTGCATCATAATCCCTCTAACAATGGGAGATCACAAATATAAATGCATGGGAAGCTCAATTCTCACTCTCATGCACTCATCATGAACATGCCCACCTAGGAAATACTGCATATCCACCTTCTCATGGAATGACCAATCCACCCAGAAATATACCTATTCTCCTCAAATAGGAAATCGAAGAATGTGGTGTATAGCCTTGAGAGTAATGGTCATCTTCCTAGTAGGAAGATGAAATGTACAAGTATCGACATCCCAACACTCACACAGGGCCATAAGCATGGCATCATGGTATCTCATAGGTGGCATAAGATATGCCCAATAGATGCCTACTATCTATAAATGCTCTATCTCTATTGTTGATAGTGTTGGAGTGTGATCTCTGAGAAAAATTGTCTCCCCCCTAGCCACTATCATGACTAGGCAGGAACTTATCAAAATCACAACATACTCTAAAAATATATCTTCAATTTTTACATATTTCATCATGCAAGTATGCTAAAGTAGATCCAGTGTTATTTTCTAATGGCCCTAGATAGTTTAGAACCATTTTAGGGAACTTCGCAAAGAAATGAGACACTTTGCGAAGAAACAAGACACTTTGTGAACCAAAGGGATACTTTGCAAACAAATGGGACAATTTGCAAAAAAAAAATTCCAAGATCCTAAATTAACCTATCCATTCATTAAAAATCATTACATTATTACAAAATCACAAGATGAAAGTTGTAGAATTGACTTACCTCATAATACAGCTCGCCAGGCACCACCTACTCATAGAGCTCATCTAATCGCGAAGGCGTGTAATCCCGTCTACTTGGAATATTCTCATCTAACTCAGGGCTCTCAAGCTACAAGAAGGTAAAATGCAATAGTAAGTGACAAATTACTTTCTTCTACTTCTTTTAAATTATTTTCATCATATTTCCTCTTATGCATTAACTTAGGGTTTATAAAGCATCTTTTCTTCAAAACAACATAATGGGAGCTAGGGAAATATGTTTTCGATGTTGTTTGATGCATTAGAATCATGATTCCACACTTGAGATCATCAATTGTCTATCATTATGTGGCATGGTACTTGGAAATTCCCAATGATATGATGTTTATTATTCAACATGGCTAGATTTCTACCTTGATTCCACCTCTGTAAAGGAAGCGAAATCGGGGGGGCATACATCTACCCTCGAATTGGATTCCTAGGAGTTAGATAAAATGATTTTTGGACAATTAACGAATGTGTGTTGCAAGATATGGTTCCTAATGTTGTGGTTTTGTAGATAACTAGTTGGGGGCTTCATTCTTCTATCTTTTGAATGAGTATCCTTTTATGTAATAAAGTGCACTGTTTAGTGTCCTATAGCTTACATATGCATGTAGAGTCATATGGGCGATAAAGTGGGGGCTAAATGTGTCATAGAAAATTGGACACTCTTGAGAAAAGAGATAATTTCACACCTAATTAGGCCTACTTTTGAGTACCCTTACACTATTCATTCTTCAAAATGACATTTATAGGCACCTAAGACCCATTATTTTTAATCTAGAGGCCCATTTCACATGAGAAATCATTTAAAACCTAACAAACAACACAAAATTCATTCATATCCTAAAAACCCACTTTCAAAAACCACGGGTGGGACCCATTCGCCACCTTGGGTGAATGAATCCCTTTTGGTGGAACCCATTCACCAAGGATCATGAATGAGTCCCTTTTGAGGGAAATTTCAATTTTGAGTGGGAATTTAATCAATTCAAATTAATTTTTTAGTGAATGTCGGCCTATTAGATCTAAATAACATGAAACTTAGGTGTTTTTGCTTATAAATACTCATTTTCAGTCATTTTACACATCTCTTAGTAATTTCACAAAGGAAAAATTAAAAAGTCAAGTCTTCTACAACAAGTTTCATTAGCAAAGTTGAAGTTTTAGGGCAACAAACTAGGGTTTTTGTAGGTCTTGAAGCTCACTTTTTTTGTCAAGATTCAACATTACAAAGGCTTGATGATGGATTCCTATGGTGAATCATGGAGAAATCTAGGTTGAGGAGATGCAACTAGCCATCAAATCAGACATTAAAAACTTGGTTTCAAAGTGATTACATCTTCCATTTTCTCTCTATCTTCAGATTAAGGTTTGCATTTCATCTACATTTCATTTGCATGTCATTTTATCTCCATTTTGATTTGTTGTTAGATTTCTCTGGTTGATATATTGCATCACTCAAATCACATTTTCATTTCTTATTCTACCACAATAGAATAGGATTTTAACATACTTTAGACTTTCCTAGTCTTTAACACACTTAAGGCTAGGGTTTTATGCAGATTTTTCTCTATTTAAGGTTTGAATAGCCAACTTGGGATTTGACCAAGGAAAATCCCCCATTTGACAAACAATTTTAAGTTGTTTTGTAGGAATTTTCTAAGATCCTGACTCAGGTTTCTGTCAGAAGGTGTTGTAGAGTTGTCAAGGTGTAGAACAAATATTTGAAATCATAGAATTCTAAAGGTGGATTGATTTTCCATGCATGGTGAATGAGTCCCTCATGACGGGACTTTCTAATTCAAATGCAATCTAGACATTGAGTTGGAAGAAAATAATTTCTAGGAAGAAAAACCATGACCTAGGATTGATTTGCCCAGGGTGGCAAATGAGTCCCAATCATCTCAAAATCAGATTTGTTGGTTTTCTAGATTTCTTTCCAGGCCTCTTTAGTTTCCTAGGTACACACATTCTAAAAAAAAGCTTTTTGTTTGGTTTAATTTGCATTTTTCTTCATCCTTTTAAGCTTTTCACAAACAACATTTTATTTTCAAACATTGCATATTTCTTAGGTTTTGCATTCATAATCAGTGAATTACATTGTTTAGGTGCATTTAGATCATCTCATCTAGCTTTAATCACATCATACATTTCATAATTTGAGTAAACCATAGATTTTGCTGGGGTTTATCTCTCTCCTTGTAGGTGAAATATCCTAAGAGTGCAATCGAGTAGCCTATAAACCTTATGCTGAAAAATATATGGTTCAATGTCCAAAGCTTTGCATAATGGGACTCATATGCCACAATTGGCGCATGAATCACACTTAGCTTGGACCTATTTTAAATTAAAATTTGATGTAGACAAGGTGGAGAAACACAAAAACCAACTCAATTTGATCCAATCTGCATAAGGAAACAACCTTCAAACACCCCTCCCTCAAACTAACCCAAAAAATTCACACTAGGCTTCTAGCCTTCCAAGCACAACCAATGGGCTTATCTTTTAGAGAAGGCCACAAAAAGACCAACTAAACAACAATTAAGCATCCACTTAGAACCCAAATACAATACCCCAACCAATCACACTAGGTTTCTTTGGCTCATCACCGAGTTTCTATAGGCTTCCCTACTCAAAAGGCTACTACATTAGTCCTATTCTACAAATGAACTACCTCTCAAACACCCGCTCTTCACAAAAGCACAACAAAAAGTCAAAATTCATGTATCAAAACACCATATTTCATGATTTTTTTCTAGATTTAAGGCTTCTTTATTGTTGTTCCAACAAACCCTCAAATTCATATAAAAAACCTAGGGTTTCCTACATTTTACAATACCAAGGGTTCCAAAACTTACCCAATGCATCAGACAACTTTATTAGGGTCTTTACACACATTCTAGTCCATCACACACTCAAATCCATCAGTAATTCACAAAATCCCATCTTGAAACCATCATTTTCACATAAAACACTTCATTGCCCAAGCTAGGGCCTCATTCCAAATCAGGTATTTTGACTTCCCATGCCTACAAAAAAATTTAGACATATAACCTACCATAATATGTGTCATCCCTCTAAAGCACATGTTTATACAATAGCTGGGATGTCTAGATTTTCATTTTGCCTTCAAAATAGGGTTGTCTCTATTTTTATCAGGCAGTTACAAAGAATGTACGATATCTTCCTCTAAAGTTAATGAAAATCTCTTAGAATTGATGCAAATAAAAGCTAATCCAATTGTCTATTATCCACAATGAAAATTAGGGCATTTAAGGACTATACAGGTCTATAAAGAGTTGCAATGTTTAGAAAACTTAGAAAACACCAATAATTAGCAAAGTAAATGTGGTTTTCTTCATTCAATCTTCAATACAAACTCTTGTCAAACTTTATTTGAGCTTTCTTGAGGCCTTAAGTACATTTTTGAATCAAAATCTAGGGATTAACTTCCTCAACTATCCCTCAAAATTCTAATCTTTCATTACCCTTAATCTACTCTTTTAAACAACTTTATTATTGCACTTAACACATTATTGTGCAACTTATGACACTTGGACCTATATGATCCCAAAAAACCTTATTACATTATGAATGGTCTTAATTGACCTTATTTAGGATAAAATAACACAAGAAATCCAAAACTTGGCATAAACCTATTGTAGGCTAGGTCTAGATGCAAATTCAAAATTTCAAATTTGGCATTAAGGGTTCGGGTGCTCCTGCACCAAAACTCTTATGAGGATTAGTAGTTTTAACGTGAGGTAAGGAAATCAAGTTCTTTTATGGAAGTTGTAACAGTGGTTATGGAGGGTATTAGGTAAGGGAGTGAATTTTCTTTTAGATCCCGAAATGTAAAAGTATTTTTATTCTTTATAGTAGCCACTTGGGTATTAACATGTTGGATTGGTTGAGGGGGATTTATTTGAAGAAATCCATTATTTTGTTTCCTAAAAGGTTGTTAATTGTTTCAATTTGCAAATTCAAACTTTTATGGATGGCTAGAGGTGGGTTTTGTTTCATGACTACTAACCAAGTTTTGATAATCTGAAGGGTGGTACACAAGTGTATGAAGGAGGGAAATTTCATCTTTCCAAGCTTATCTTATATCTTAGTTTGTAAGTTCTCAATGAAGAATTTTTGAAGGAGAGGATTGGGAATCTTTATGTCAATTTGGGAATAAAGCAATTGGTAGCATGAAATGAAGTCAGTAACTTTTTTATCATCCTTTTTCTTACATCTCATCAAATTAGCTAATGTCATCTTAGGGCTCATGTGCACTTGGAAATTATTGATAAACACCTCAAAAAGTTCATTGAATGAGTCAATTGAGTTATTTTGTAACAAGGAAAACTATTCTAAAGTGGTATCTTTCAAGGACCTGAGGAAAGGCTTAGCCACAAGCTTATCTTCAAGGATAAAATCACTACATAAGGTACTGTACGTAGAAACATTGTTAGAAGGATCTCCTTTTCCTCCATATTTCTCAAATCTAGGAATCTTTATACCTTGTGGTATTGGCATTATTAATATCTCAAAGGATACGGGATTGCTTTTGACATAGTATGATAGTTGGCCATTTTGATTTTAGTTTATGGTTCAAATTTTTCATTGAAGGGATGGAGAATTTTGTGGGTTAATGATGGTGTCATTGGTTGTGTTTTGGTATGGAGATGAATATGGTGGAGGTGTATATGTGTTTTAAGGGAAGTGAATGGATACTTATGGGAGGTAAAGTCATAGGAGATATGATGTGAGATGCCACAAAGGTACAAGCACTTCTAGTGGAAATACCCAAGGTAGGAATGACATTACTAGTAGATTGCATCACCTTTGTAACTTTTTGGTTGGTGTAGGTGGGAATAGAGGCAATGGTTGTAGGAGGAATTTGAATTCCTCTTTGAATTTGAGTATTGTTCAAAGTTTGAGCACAACTAGGCATTGAGGTAAGAAGTTTTCCAAAAATTTGAGCTAGTTACGTGCAATCACTATTCCATTTTCACTTTCAAACATGTGGTGTATGTTATCTATGGTAGGAATAGCGGTGTTGGAAATGGTTTTAGTACTCACTAGGTTTTGTAGGTTTTCCAATTCTTCGTTAATTTGGATTATGTTTTCTTGAGGGAGACTAGCAACCATTGTTTCAACACATGTCATACTACTTGAAGGTAAAGAGTTATCAAGGGTATGATCCATACCTATTGAGCTAGTGTTAACAATATGAGTGAAAGAGCTAGATAACCCAAGATCCACGATGAGTGTTTTATAGTAGGATGACATGAGTCTGAAACTATGTCTCACTATAGTATTAGCAATAGGAAACTAGGTTTGAAAGCTCATGCAAAGGATAATAAATGAATGGAATATAAATGCAATGAACACAAGATAAATGATATGCTTTAATTCCAATTTTTATGTTTGCAAATGCACTTGAAATGAAAAAAAATTAAGCTAGATCTAATGAAATGAATGAAACCAAAAATCAGCAAACTAAAACAAGGATCTAATAACAACAAATAGATGTACATAAATGAAGTTTTTAATGTTGTAAAGTGTAGATACAAACTTTCTATAGGAATAAATCACCCAGATAGGTGAATGAGTCCCAATTATGGTTTATGGAAGGTTCAAATGTTGAAAAATAAACAACACAGAATTCATTGTAATCTAGAAAATAAACCTTTACAGGGACTAAATTACCTAGGTAGGTGAATGAGTCCTAGATTAGGGTTTTTAAACAAAATTCAACAAATTTTGAGTTGATGTTAAGGTTTCTAGATTCTAAGTTCAAATGACTATTTGCAAGTATAGTTTCCCTATGAAATTGAATGATGAAAGATGCAAAAGTGCAACCTATATGCACTTTTCACTAATGCAAGATTTAGAAGCCCTAAATGAAATTAAATATTGAAAATATAATACAAAGTTAGTGCAATCAAGATCTAGGACTACAATATACTCCAAATAAAAAATTCACGGGTCCAAAGGTTGGGTTCACCAAAACAAGCCAAAGGAAATAGTGCTCCACCTTTTGGGAGACAGAATTAATGGGACCTATTTCACTTTCTAGTTCATTAGGAAAACTTAGAGATCCCTCAACCAAGTGACTTACTTAAGGGAAGGGACTCTACAAGGGGGTTTTCTTAGGTGTGATTAAATAGGGGGTTCACCATAAAATGGAGCTTCAAAGGAGAAATGCAAAATCTAATGCACTAAACCCTAGAAACATAAAACATGAAATCATATTACTAAATAAAGTGAAACAAAAATGTACCTAGAGGATTGAGATGTCTAAACAATATCTAAAAAACCTGATATTTTTTGTTTCTGAAGTGCACTGGGACTCATATGCTAGTCTAGGTGATTTAGTCTTGCCACTTGAATCTAGGCAAAATCTAGAATCTTCTATACAAAAATTAGGATCTACAAAAAACTGGAAAAAAGAGGTATAGTGGGACTCATATACCTAGAGGGGTGATTTAGTCCCAATATTAGGGTTTGACTGAAAATTTTGTAGCCTCTAGTGATATTCTATAGTTTTCATCTGAAATGTAGAAAAATGTGGTGATTCTTTTTCACTTCTAGGGTTTTGGACCTAAAAGGAGCAAGACCAATTTTTCAACCTTTCACTCAAGAACAAATCCTTGAGATTTCAACACAAAGGAGATTAAAATATGACAAAGGGAAGGTTCTAGGGGTTGAATGATATCTAATGAGGGGTTCACCACCAAGTGTAAACTTGGAAAAGAAAATGTTGGAAAACATATTGTGATATGAAAACAAGTACTAAATGACCTAAAATTATGAACAAACTATATTGAAAAGATATGAAACATAAAGTGTGCACCTAGAAGACTGAAGAAGGAAGAATGAGGCTTTGGATCAATGAAAAATATGTTATTGGAGCTGACTAGGACTCATATGCCAAGTTGGGTGAATCAGTCCAATTTTGGGTAAACTTTGTTGGAACATGTTTTAGACAAATGGGTACTCAGATCTACAAAAATCCTTGATAGACAGGTATAGTGGGACTCATTCTCCAATAGTGATGAATCAATTTAATTTTGAATTTTTGGAGATTCAAAATTGGATTCTATAGCTCTCAGTTTGCTTTTCTATTCCTTATTCAGATTCAGGTCCAAAACTACAAAATTCAACTTATATACCTTCTCCAAGCTTTTCCAAGGTTTGATGACAACTTTGACAACTTTTAGGGACTTGAAATTTTTTCTCCAACTTGTCTTCTCCAAAAATTTGCAACCTAGCTGAAACACTTGCAATAGAGTGTTGCAATCATGTAATTGATGGCTCTAATGGATGTAGACTAGGACTCTAGCTTGATGTTGATAGATCTTGAATGCAATGCTTACTTGAATGAGAAACCCTACATCACAATTGTTAGCTCTAAAACAACATGATTTCAAACAGTCATTGACATGATGAATGACACTTGAAGAATGCTCTTAAATGCTTGATAATGTACCCTTGAAATTCCTTAAATAATCTTGTGAACTCTTTTGAATGCTAGGTATGAGAATGAGAGAAATAACCTTGTATTTATATTTAACTATTCAATAATTCCCAAAATTACAACACTACAGATTGAACTTAGATCTTGGAGGATAAAAAACTTGCCAGAAGTTTAAATAAAATTTGAATTTTGAGTTAAAGGGGACTCACTCACCACCTTGGGTGAATGGTTCCCACCTAAGGTGAATCATTCACCCATAATGGCGAATGAGTCCCACCTTAGGAATTTGAGGTGGTTTTTTAGGATTTGAATGTTTTAAAGGCCTTTTGTTGGGATTATTCTCAAAAATACACATAAATAAGTCATGTAGATGCAAAATGGAGCCAATTAAAGCATAAGAAAGCCCAATTATTAATGACAAGCCTAGAGGAATTTGAAAGGGTGCTATAACACTTTACACTCCAAATGAGGCAAGGATAATATTAATTATGATTTAGATTATGTTTATTGTGCTTAGTTAATTGATAAAATCCTAGAAAAGTGTGAAAGTGTGGTACAACACTTCATAGCACTTTTTCAAGGCATCATTAAATTTCATTAGTTCACAAGGCCCCAATACCTAATGTGAATTTTTTATCCACATTACAACACTAAATCAAGGAAAAATTAAGCCAAAATCCACAAGGAGGACCCAAACGAGTACATAAAATGTTGAGGGATCCTTTTTTTGACACTACATTTAGCCCCCACTTTAGTGAAAGGATGAAATTCCTTCAAACTCACACTAAAGTAGAAAAACACACACCAAGAGGGGTTACAATGAACCAATGCTAGCAAGATGAGATAACAAAAATCAAGAGGGGTGATCAAGCTCCCATGATCAAGATCCCATGACAAATAAAACATAAGCAAAAAGGAACACACATGCAAATGATATAAAGAACAATGACAAGGCCAATAATATACTACCAAAGAGAAAAAAAGAAAAAGAGAAAAGAAAAAGAAAAGAAAGAATTAGATCAAGGTTCAACTGTTTTTCCATCTCGATGTGGATCAAATCTAGCTTGTTTGTCCAGAAAATACATACTCACTTTGAGGTGATGGAACTCTTGGATGTCCACCGAGTGAGAAGTCCTAAAAGGTGAGAAACATACACTCATGGCTGGTATGCACTCACAAACAGACAAGTGGATATGGGGAAATTCATGCCTTAGATTGGGCTTCCTGCTCAACCATACCAAATTTATACCTCCTGATAACTTTAATAAGGTGCCACACAAAAATGACTTTTCAAGCTTCATATGCTTGGAGCTCATGAACAAACGTGATGGCTCCATAGGCATGCAAGTTGTATTATGCAAGGTGGCCTTGTAACAACAAATTCAAAATGAAAAATGCAAAGAATTTTCAAAAGATTCTTTCTCAGTTCATGCAAGGTCTTTAACTTACGGAACATTGTGCCTAATGTCTCCAAGAGAGGACCAATCAAAGAAAATAAAATGTGAAACTTAGGGGATGCAATGCATCACATCAAGCCACTAAGAGGAATGTAATATGCTAAGAGATATCATGCTCCTAAGGACACTACACCCAATGTCATCTACAAAGCAAAAAACACATCATATGAAGTAAGAAGGCTGCAATAAGAGCTAAGGAAAAGGAAAATGCAAAAAGAATAATGCCAATGTATGCCCCCACTTTAAAGTAATTTCTACACACCGTATTGTGAGCAATTACTTTAAAGAAGAAACTGAAGAATGAAAATGAGAAAGAAGATATGAGATCTAACTTGGAAAGCCCTATGCCAAGTCATATATTTCCAAGTGAGGTTGTGTCCTGTAAAAGAAAAAGAAAAGGGGGGGTTCCCCCAAAAATAAAAACTCCAAACACATAAGGGATATATGGATTTGGGGTCATTATGTTCCTTGTGAAAATGTTTTTAGAGATCTTGGAACTATCATCATTCCCCAAATACACATATAAAGTTGTCAGAATGACACAAAGAGAGTGAAAACAAGGAAGAGCCTCTTTGGTCAACATCAAAGATACATAGGGTGTCTCAACACCTTGCGTCATCCTCAAAAGGAAAACATAAGGAAAATCAATAAGTTGAAAGAAAAAGGAAAAGCTTTTGGGTCAACATGAAGGAGACATGAATGTCTAGATGCCTTGCATCATCCCCAAAAGGAAAACACAAGAAAAAGAAAAACATGAAATGAAAAGAAAAAGAAAGAGAAAGCCTTTTGGGTCAATATGAAGAAGGCATGAATGTCTCGATGCCTTGCATCATCCCCAAAAGGAAAACACAAGAAAAAGAAAAAGATGAAAGGTGAAAGTGATGCATGACATAGAGAAGAATGAAGGTAGAAATAGAGGAATGTCACAAAGAGAGAGAAAATGAAACATAACATCATGGGGGATCACATTATTCACATGCAATCACACAAAATAAAAAGAAAGAAATAAAAATAAAATGAAAAATACTAGTAAGGAAAATGTGAGTCAACCTATGAGCAATTCATCTACCTCCCAATCATGTTCTATGTATGTTGAGGATGGGAAACTAGCCAAAGGGACAAGGGAAAGTGCCGAACTAGGAGAAGTACTAGGTTCAACAATATTTATAGGAGATTTTTCATTTAAGCTCATGGAAGAGGAAAATAATGTGTTCAATTCATTATGCACCTCTTCATTAGTTTTAGTGATCCTGTCATCATCATCCAAGTTAATCACAACAAGAGGACAAATGCTAATGTCCACCAAAGAGTTCAACTCTTGTTGTGACTATTGTATTGGGTTGTTTTGCTTTTGTTGGGGAGGAGGGTCATCATGCATTGTTTTAGTCAAGTTTGGATTTTAATTTTCTTTGTTTAATTCTTCATGTAACTTGCAATCAAGGGCATGATTTCTATGCCTAAGCTCTTGAGCACCTATGTTTCTTTTGGTTTTGTTTTCAAGTTTTATAGTAGTGGGTTGATCAAATTTATGTCTCTTTTCCTCTCTAAGGGAAGGAACAAAAGGAACCATAGGAGGTTGTTCATCCACTTTCTCTTTGGCTTTGTAGATGTGTTTTATTCTAGGAGGTGTGATGAGGTTAGTTTCAATGTCTCTTGGTCTTTTGGAGGATGTAGGTGAAGTTCCTATTTTAGGTTGGTCTTAGGTGTTTTTTTCTTATTTAGGTTCAAGCATGGTTTCATCTAGGATCAGCGATTCAGAGGTTGATAGGGACATGTTTCAAAGAGATAGTGATCAATGGTGAAAAGGGATGCATAATTTCACTCTTTTCTTCAATAAATCACACAAGAATATCCTAGGGGTCCTAATTGGATTGAGTAGAAACCTCACAAGGTGAGTCAATTCACAATGGGGAAGGCCTAGGAGGGGTTATTTCAACTTTAAGGAGTTCACCACCAAAACAAATGCTTGGAAAAGACAGATGAACATTCAACCAACAAAACCTAGTTATGGAAGCTAAAAGAGGGATGCAAATGATGAAATTATGCAATAGGGAGATGTGATATGTGTACCTACAAAGGCTGGAGATTTTGTGAGGATTCTAGAAATGCAAAGAAGTTGTTCAGAAATGCCAAGGAGGACAAAGATGCCCAAGATGGTGTATTAGTCCTACTACTATTTTTCAAGGTAAATGTAGAGTCTTTAAATGTGAGAATAGAATCTAAAGGAATCTCTAGAAAATATGCTTGAGAGGACTAAGAAACCCAAGGTGGTGTATTAGCCCCATTCTAAATTTTTGAAAACTTTGAATGTGGTCTCAAGCTCCAAGGTCTGCACTTGCTTCCTTTCCAATCTTAGGCTTTGAATCTTTTGAATATGACCTATAGGTGATTTTCCCTAAAAAATAGCAACTTTTTAAAGCAACTTTGCAACTTTTGACTCCAAATTATCTTCAAGACTTTAACCTATATCTATAATCACAAATATGCAAGAGGGAAAAACTTCTTGTTTGTTAGTGAATGGGGGTTTGCTTTGGTCAAACCCCTTGCTGGTAATTAAACCTTGAAATGAAATAGAATAATGAAGGAAATGGTGAATGAAGAACATGCAATGCCACAACTCACCAAACCCTTATTGTAAATTCTACAAACTTGTGTGTAATGACTACAATGGATATGGATCTTGAACCAAAGGAATGATCTTGAATTGCTTGCTTGAATCAAAACCCTACATCACAAATGTTAGCACAATGACACACATGATGCAAGAAAACTCTTTGATAGGATGCTTGAATCTTGATGATGGCTCCAAATTCTTGATAAAATTTCTCTTGAATGATCTTGTGAACTCAATTTGATATTATGAATGCTTTCAAAAAAGACTTGGATTGGAATGAATGAATGAACCTTTTATTTATACTTATGCTTAATATCGTAAAATTACATCACACCAAGACAATATATGAATTCATTGAATAAAGGAGGCTAAATCCTGCCAAAATTTGAAATTAAATCTCAAAAAAAGGCTCAAGGAGGACTAAGACACCCTAGGTGGTGTCTTAGTCCCAAGTCCTGAAAACTTGGGACATAGACACCAAAAAGGGTCCCAGTTACGATGTCTCAAAGTAAAGGTCTTGAGATCTCTCAGGGACAAAGATACCCTAGGTGGATTTTTAGTCCTAACCCAAAAATTAGGGACACTCTAATGGAATCATTAAATTATCATTTATGCATTGGAGAATGTTGGGATTAGCCAAAAAAAATATAATTCATAGGCCATGTGAATGAAAAATAGGACCAACTAAGCCATAAATAAGCATAAATAAAGCAAGGAGGGCCCAAACAAGTGTGAAAATGCAAGGGTATTCATTTTACTACACTACATTTATCCATCACTTTAGTGAGAGCATGAAATTGCTTCAAAATCACACTAAAAGTAGCCAACAACACAATCAAGAGGGTTCCAATGTATAAATGCTAGTAAGATAGGATGAAAATAGTCAAGAGTTTGTCCAAACCCCCGGGGTCAAGATCCTATGGAAAACCAACATAGGCACAAAATAACATGCTTACAGATGATATATGAATCCATAAATATATCAAAAACATACACCATCAAAGATAGGAAAAAGGAAAAAGAAAAAATAAAAATTCAATAGATCAAGCTTCAACTAGTCGTCCAACATGGTGGACTGGGTCTAAGCTATTTGTCCAAAAATAAAGTCTACAAGTGGAATGTGTTGTCCACTATGCAAACAAAACACACACTCACAAGGGCTAGTGGGAGCTAGGTGTCCAGTAAATGAACCCCAGGGGACCATATCAAAGCCATACCTCCATGAATTTATTAAGGTACAAAAATGCATGCTCACAAGGGATAGTGAAGCTAGATGTTCACTATGTGAGCCCCAAGAAGTCCATATCAAAGCCATACCTCCATTACTTTAATAAGGATAAAAGGAAAAGCATGCTCACAAGGGCTAGTGAAGTTAGGTGTTCACTAGGTGAGCCCCAAGAAGTCCATATCAAAGCCATACCTTCATGAATTTAATAAGGACAAAAGGAAAATGAAAAAAGAAAGAGGAATGTTCAAAGGAATTTTTCTTAGTTCATATGAGGTCTTACTCTTAGGTGACATCATGTTTAATGTCTCCAAGAGAGGATAAATACAAGGTCTCATATTGGGGAACATCATACCCAATGCTTCCAAGAGAGGACAAATGCAAGGTCTCATCCTGGGGAGCATTATATCTAATGCTTCCAAGAGAGGACAAGGAAATATCATGCTCTTAGAGGAATTCAAACCCAATGATGCCACCAAGAAAAAAAATGCATTGTATAAATAAAGAAAATCACATAAAGGAACATGAAAAGGAAAAATGCAGTCATTCTAGAATAATTCCAAAATAATGCCAATGTGTGCCCTGACTTTAAAGGAATAACTAAAACCATCCTATGAGCAATTAATTTAAAGTATAAGAAAATGAAAAAAGGAAAAGAGGGTTTAACCCTAGAAAAAACAAGGGATCTATGGATTTAGGTTCAGTATCTATCTTTGCTGCAACAATATTAGAGAGCTCAAAACTATCATCATTCCTCATATACACATATAACTAGAAGAATGACACAAAGAGATAAAAAATAAAGAAAATCATTTTGGGTCAACATGGAAGAGACATAGGGTGTCTTGATGCCTTTCATCATCCCCTAAATGAAAAAAAAAGACAAAAATGAAAATGGAAAGAGAAGATAATGAAAAATATTTTTGGTCAATATGGAAGAGACATAGGGTTTCTTGACACCTTGTGTCATCCCTGAAAGGAAAAAACAAGACAAAAATGAAAATGAAAAGAGAAGATAATGAAAATAAAAAAGTATATGACATATAGAATAATGAAGGTACAAATAGAGGAATGAACATAGAGAGAAAAACATCAAACAAAACATCATGGGGGATCACATTACGCACATGAAATAAAACAAAAATAAAATGCAAAAGACTAGTAAGGCATAGCAGAGTCAACCTAAACCAAGTCATCTACCTTCAAATCTCAATCTATATAAGTGGAAGGTAGATAATGAACCCAAGGGAAAACAATAGATATCTTACTAGGACAAGGCCATCAACTTATTTCCCCCACTAAGTGCAAGACAAGAATGGGTTGAGCTAGGTGATTGGAAGGGTCATGTAATAGTGAGAATAGATTATTCTAGAACTATTACATGACAAAATGTTCCCACTTTAGGGGAATATTTCTATAATGTCAAGTTTTTTTGAATTCTTGTTTTAAGGTTCGACATGTAGCAATACTATGACAAAATATTCTATGATATTTGCAATAAGATGTGTTTTTTCTCTTAGGATTTGGAAATCAGTTTCTAGGCATGGGTGGTAATGTAATAACTCCTTGACTTAAAAGTATATGTAAAGTTTACTTGGTTGAAGATGGTGGATAGTGGAATTTTGGTTTCTTTATTCTATGAGATGTTTTATGCCGACTAGATTCATTGACTTCTATAGTTGAAGGTTGAGGAGGACCTAAGGTGATCCTATCATCCTTGTCATTGCTATGATTGATTGGTTTCTCTTTAGGAAAAAGAAAATTCATATCAGGGGGAGAATCGAAGATCATCATGCCATCACTATGAAGTCTTAGGTATTCTTCAAGAGGTCTATCAGTGTGAGGGGGATCTTGATATCCTAACCCTTTTGTGTTTTCATTAGTTGGTATTTTCTCTAAAAGTTGATGAATTTCATGTTCATTTGTTGTATCACATCCTTGTTTACTTAAGATCATGAATCCCTTTCCATATGCTCTTCTAGATTGATTGAAGTGTTTTTCACTTTATTATCATAACATGGTTGAGTGTTTGCTTGTTTAGAGGAACTAGGTTCACATGTTGTAGGGAGCTTAGGTTCAAATTTTTGTTTGGTTTCAGGATGTAAGTAGCCAAACATCTCAAGAGGTAGTATTGTGGTAGGATCCAATTGTTTCATGGATGGATAAAAGGATGCATTATCTTCAAGGTTATCAAGACAATCATTTAATAACTTATTCATGTTGTCACCATCTTCTCCAATGATGTCAAAATCATGAGGAGGACATGCATTAGGAGTTGAGTGAGCATGAGTGAGCTCAATGTCATTAGGATCATTACCAAAGGGAAATTTTGACACATCTATGAAATATTTCAAGGACATCCACAACTTTCCAAAGCACATATCCATGATGCAAGATTGGAATGAAATAAATTGAGATAACAACAATTTTGGAAACTAAAACTAAAAATTCAAGGCAACCCATAGAGACACAGAAAAGTAATTTCAAATGCTAAAAAATGGAGAGGCAAAGTCATCAAGTGACTAAGACTCCAAGAAGGGTGTATTGGTCCTCCTGGTGTGATTTTGAAGTTCTAGGGAGTGAAACAAGAAGAAAACAACATAGACATACTTCTGAGGCAGAAACCCTGAGAGGGACTAAGATGCTAGGAAGGGAATTTTAGTCTTGGTAGAGGTTTTTCTTCAAAAAATAATAGATTCTAGAATGTCTACGATGTATATAGATTTCCTATTCAGGATGCTAATGTTTAGAAACATAAAAATTTATAGATGAATGCAAGAAAACGTAACTAGAAACAAGCAATTGAATGTAATATTGAATGCAATAATATTCAATTTTGAATGTAATAAGAATGTTTCTAGATGTAATTAAGATGATGAATAATGCACTTTTTAGTTTTTCAATGAAATGAAATGATGCAATAAAGTAAAAATGAAAAATATATGCACTTTCACTAATGTTAATAAGAGAAACCCTGAATGTAATTTCACTAATCCAAAATGAAAGAAACCCTAGATGCACTTTCACTAGTGAAAGATGAAATGAAAGAATGAATGAAATATAGATCTATAACTTTATTGGACTCCAAAATTAGAAACGAATGCTCAAAGAGGTCAGGTTCGCCATAATGATCAATGGTGAAAAGGGGTGCACAATGTCAATCTTTTCTCCAATAAATCACTCAAGAATGTCCTAGGGGTCCTAATTGGATTGACTAGAAAACCCATAAGGTGAGTCAACTCATAATGAGGAAGGCCTAGGATGGGTTCTTTCAACTTTAAGGGGTTCATCACCAAGAAAATTCTTGGGAAAGAAAAATTAACATCCAACCTACCAAACCTAGTTATGCAAGCTAAATGAGGGATGCAAATGATGAAATTATGCAATAGGGAGATGTGATATGTTTACCTAGGAAGTTTGGAGATGTTGTGAGGATTTAGAAAATGCAAAGAAGCTTTTTAGAAATACTAGGGAGGACAAATACACCAAAGATGGCATATTAGTCCTCTTGCTATTTTTTGAGGAAAATGTAGAGTGTTTGAATGTTAGAATAGAATTTGAAGGAATCTTTGGAAAATATGGTTGGGAGGACTAAGATGCCTAAGGTGGCTTATTATTCCCATTCTAAATTTTTGAAAACTCTGAATGTGGCCATGAGCTCGAAGGTTTACACTTGTTTCCTTTCTGATCTCAAGTTTTGAATCTTCTGAATATGGCCTATGGGTGAATTTCCATGAAAATGATAACTTTGTAAAGAAAATTTGCACTCCAAATGATCTTCAATACTTTAACCTTGATCTTGAGTCACAAATATGCAAGAGGGGAAAAACTTATTGTTTTTTAGTGAATGGGGGTTTTCCTTGGTCAAACTTGTTGATGGTAATTAAACCTTGAAATGAAATATAATAATGAAGGAAATGGTGAATGAATAACATGCAATACTACAACTCACCAAACCCTTATTGTAAATTCTACAAACTTGTGTGCAATGGCTACAATGGATATGGATTTTTAACCAAAGGAATGATCTTGAATTACTTGCTTGAATCAAAACCCTACATCTCAAAAGTTAGCAAAACAACACACATGATGCAGAAAACTCTTTGATAGGATGCTTGAATCTTGATAATGGCTCCAAATGCTTGATAGAATTGCTCTTGAACGCTCTTCTAAACTTAATTTGATATTATGAATGCTCTCGTAAAAGACTTGGATTAGAACGAATGAATGAACCTTGTATTTATAATTATGCTTAATATCCCAAAATTACATCACACCAAGCCAACATATGAATTCATTGAATAAAGGAGGCTAAATCCAGCTAGAATTTGAAATTAAATTTCAAAAAACTCTCAAGGAGGACTAAGATGCCCATGGTGGCATCTTAGTCCCAAGTCCTGAAAACTTGGGGCAAAAACACCAAAAATGGGCCCAATTAAGATGTCTCAAAATTAGGGTCCTGAGACCCTTAGGGGACAAAGATTCCCTAAGTGGCATTGTAGTCCCAACCCAAAAATCAGGGAAACTCCAATGGAATCATTAAATTATCATTTATGCATTGGAGAATGTTGATATTAGCCAGAAAAATATGTAATTCATAGGGCTTGTGAATGAAAAATAGGACCAACTAAGCCATTAAGAAGCATATATAAATCAAGGCGGGCCCAAACAAGTGTGAAAATGAAAGGGTATGCATTTTACTACACTATAGATAGTTCTACTATATTCTCTTCTATGAAATTATGATAAGAAAAGAAAAATAAGTCTTCTCTTAGCTTGATAGGTTCCATGGGCTTGGGCCAAAAGGCATCTAGGGAAAAGTTTCTTCTAGAAGACAAAGGGTTAAAGTCACTATAGTGAACAATTAATATTTCATTGTCAAAGGGAAACTTTAATAATTTATGTACAACCAAAGGGATAGCTTTCATGGAGCAAAGCCATGGGTGGCCAAGCTTCACATGAAATTGGTTTGATTGCGAGATGATGGAGAATGTGACATCCAATTTTTTGGTCCTATTTGCATTGGTAGGGTGATCGATCCTATCATAGGGCACACAAAACCATTGTGTGTCTCGATCCATGATTTTGGTATATCATATTCATCTTGATAAATTTCATGCAATAGTAAGAAATCCTCAGTGATCACATTCTCTCCACAAGTGGGTTCTATTAGTATACCATTAGTAGGCTTATCATAGATACAACTAGCTATGTAGAGAGGACCATCGGGAAAATGTTTAAGTATATCCTTAGAGGAGAAATCAATTCCAAGAGGACTCTTGGCTTGGCCCTTATGAGGGATGTTGTATATCATCTTGATCATTTCATCCATAGGATTGACATTGATAGAATTATTTAGAACAAAAGCATTATTTTCATCATCTTTATCAACATTCATCACATGACTCTTTGTAGTTTTTGCTAGCTTTGACAAATGAAATATTGTCTTTGGGCATTGGGTTGGTAAAAATTTGCAAGTTTTTCTTTGGAGGGGTAATAGACTAATTACCTTGATCGCTAACATCTCCAATGGATAGGCGGCCAAAATCAATGAGGTCTTGCACAATATTTTTAAGAGACTTGCAATGTTCCATGTCATGTCCCTTTTTTTGATGATAGTGGCAATAATCATTGTATTTAAAGCTCAGGGGTAAAGGATTATTAGGGTCAAGTGTTCTGGCCAGTGGCTAGCTAATCATTTGTTGTTCTAGGAGTTGGGACATTGTGTTATGAATGGTATTATGTAGGGGAGTAAATTGTCTTTTTGGATTACCATAACTAAAGGGCACCGTGGTTTTGACAACTACTTGGTTATTAAAATTTTGAGCTAGTTGCTGAGGGGGGTTAAATTGAAGGAACATTTTTTTTTTTCTTAAAAGGTTGGGAATTGTTTTAATTTGCGGGTTTAGATCTCTCGATTCAGCTAGAAGTGGACTTTATATCTCAACTAAAAACTAAATTTTGATAATTGTGAAGGGCAGTACATAGGTGCATGAAGGATGGGAATTTCATCATGATAAACTTATCTTGAATCTTAGTTTGTAAATTTTCTATAGACATCTTTTGGAGGTGTGGGTCAGGAACCTTGACATCAATTTTGGAATAAAGCAATTGATAGTGTGAGATAAAATTAGTTATCTTTTCATCCTCTTTTTTCTTGCATCTCACCAAATCAGCCAAGTTCATTGTTGGAGTCATATGCACATGGAAATGGTTTACAAATTAATTAGCAAGTTCATTAAATGAATGGGTTGAATTGTTTGGTAAAGAATAAAACCATTCCAAGGCAGTATCTTTTAAGGATCTAGGAAAAAAAAATTCCAGTACTTTATCATCAAGGACAAAGTCACTACATAAGGTATTGTAGAAATTAACATGGTTAGAAGGATATCCCTTCCATCCATATTTCTCAAATATATCAACCTCTACACCTTGTGGCATCAGTGTTCACAATATCTCAAACCTGAAAATGGACTTCTTTTGACATAGTATGTAGGTGAGCCATTTTGGTTTTGGTTTATGGTGGAAATTTTCTTTTGAAGGGATGAAACAATTTGGAAAATTTGTATTATGATAGGGTCATTTATTGTGTTATGGAATGGAATTTAAGGTGATGGAGTGTATGTAGTTGTAGGAAAAGTGAATGGAAGGCTTATAGGTGGCAAGGTATAAGATATAACTTGTGATGCCACATAGGAACTAGGGATACTAGTAGAAATACCCATGGAAGGAATCACATTACTAACTTGTTGCATTGTTGTTGTGACTTGGGGAGTGGTATATGTATGGATTGAGGCTATGGTTGTGGGAGGAGGAATTCAAGTTCCTCCTTGACTTGTAACATTCTTTGTTGGAATAGGAAAACTAGTAGTTGAGGTAAAATGCTTTCCAAAGATTTGTACTATATTTTTCACAAGGTCAAGGCCTTCATCACTTTCAAGCATGCAGTGAATGTTTTCTATGATAGGAATTGTAGTGGTTGAATTTTTTTTTAGGCTTATTTGATGTTTTAAGTTTATTAGATCCTCATGAATTTGAATCATTTTTTCCTGTGGGATGCTATCATTTCTTGTTTCAACTTGCATGCAATCTAAAGGACAAGAGTTACTAAGAGTGTTATCCATGCCTAGTGTATTACTTTCAATACTAGGAGTGGAAGCTCTAGATAACCCAAGATCCATAACAATTGTGCTATTGTGGGATGGCATGAGTCTCAAACTTCTTCTCACTAATGTATTAGCAATAGGACACCAAACACTCATGCAAAGGCTACTAAATGTGGGGTGAATGAAAATTCAATGTAAGGTAACAAGAATTAAATGCTTATAACTAAAATTATGAAAAGTAAAATTGAAATGCAGAAACAACAAACAAAAACTCAAAAACTAAACTGTAAATTCTAGAAAATGTAGTGAAAAATATGCAAATGGACTAATTCACCCAAGGTGGAAAATGAGTCTAGATACTAATTTTTTTGAACATTTTTAGAATTTTTGAATTGAATTTTATACTTTTTATGTTTTATTATGCAAATCTAAGATGCAAATGTATAATTTTATTGTTTTTCAATGAAATTAATTGCAATAATGCAAGCTAAATGAGTTTTTCACTAATGCAAAATTTGAAACTCTAGAATGCAAATTAAACAATGCAAAACCTAATCCAATTTTAATGCAAGATAAATATAGGATGAAAATGCACTCCAAATAAGAATTATAATGCTCTATTTGCAGGTTCAACAAAATGAAATGTAGAAAATGTGGTGGTTCCTTTTTGCTTCTAGGGTTTTGGACCTAAAAGGAGCAAGACCAATTTTTTCAACCTTTCACTCAAGAACAACCCCTTGAGATTTGCATGCAAAGGAGATTCAAATCTGACAAAGGGAAGGTTCTAGGGATTGCATGATATCTAATGAAGAGTTCACCATCAAGTGTAAACTTGGAAAAGAAAATGTTGGAAAACATAATGTGATATGTAAAAAAGTACTAAATGACCTAAAAAGATGAATAAACTATACTGAAAAGATATGAAGCAAAAAGTGTGCACCTAGAAGATTGAAGAATAAAAAATGAGGCTCTAGATCACTGAAAAATCTACTATTGGAGCTAACTAGGATTCATACACTAGGCTGGGAAAACTAGTCGAGTTTCAAGTAAACTTTTCCAGAATAGGGTTCAAACAAATGGGTACTCAATTCTGAAAAAATCCCTGATAGATAGGTATAGTGGGACTCATTCGCCAATACAGTCCACTTCTAGATTTCTGCAAATTCAAAACTAGATTTTGTAGCTCTTAGTTTTCTTTTTTGTTCCTAATTTAGATCCAAGTTTGAAACTACAAAATTTATCCCATAGACCTTCTCCAAGCTTTTCCAAGGCTTGATGACAACTTTGAAAACTTTTAGGGACTTGAAAACTTTTCTCCAACTTGACTTTTTGGAAAATTTACAACCTAGCACAAATCCTTGCAATAAAGTGTTGCAATCTTGTAAGTGATGGCTCCAATGGATGTACACTTGGACTCTAGCCTGATGTTGATAGATCTTGAATGCAATGCTTACTTGAATTATAAACCCTACATCATAATTATTAGCCCTAAAACAACATGATGCAAAAAATCTTTGACATCATGAATGACACTTGAAGAATCCTCTTAAATGCTTAATAATCTTCCCTTGAAATGGATTGAATGCTCTTGTGAACTCTCTTGAATGCTAGGTATGAAAATGAGAGAAATAACCTTTTATTTATACTTAATTATGCACAAATTCCCAAAATTACAACACTACAAGCTGACCTTAGATCTTGGAGAACAAAAAACTGCTAGAAATTTAAAGAAAATTTAAATTTTGGGTTAAAGGGGACTCATTCGCCACCTAGGTGAATGGGTCCCACCTAAGGGGACTCATTCGCCCATAATAGAGAATGAGTCTCACCTTAGGAATTTGAGGTGGGTTTTTAGGATTTGAATGTTTTAAATACCTTTGTTAGGATTATTCTCAAAAATACACATAAATAAGGCCTATGGATGCAAAATGGGTCTAATTAAAGCATAAGAAAGCCCAATTATTAATGACAAGCCTAGAGGAATGTGAAAGTGTATTACAAAACTTTCCAAAACTCCAAATGAGGCAAGGATAATATTAATTATGATTTAGATTATATTTATTATACCTAGTTAATTGTTAAAATCCTAGAAAAGTGTGAAAGTGTGTTACAACACTTCACAACACTTTTGCAAGGCATCATTAAATTTCATTAGTTAGCAAGGGCCCAAGACCTAATGTGAATGTGTTATACACATTACAACACTAAATCAAGGAAACATTAAGCCAAAATCCACAAGGAGGACCCAAACAAGTGCGAAAAATGTCAAGGGATCCTTTTTCTAACACTACATCATCTTATCTAGATCTCCAAGTCTGAATTCTGGCCTATAGGTGAGTTACCATGAAGATGAAAACTTTGAAAAATTTTGCAACTTTTCCTTCAAAGGATCTTCAAGCTTCAATTCACCTAAATCTACAATCATACATGAGGAGAGAAAAATGTTGTGTTAGGGAATAGGGATTTTCCTTGGTTAAACCCGGTTTTGGTAATTAAACCTTGAAATGAAATGAAATATCATGAAGGAATGACAAATGAACAAATGTAATGTTGCAACTCACTAAACCATAGAAATAAAGGCTACAAACTTATGTGAAATGGATAGCATGAATGTGATGTTGGATAGTGTGGATATGGTTGCTAATATGTGGTTGTAATTGATGTCAACACTATTAGCATTTGGTGTACTAGAGGCTATATAGTTGAAGGATATTAAGAAAATTGTAAAATGAAGTGTTTTCGGTTCCCAGTGGAACTATGCAGGTCATTAAGGTGCTTTGTTTTGTACATTGAAGATTAGCTAATGTGGATTAAAGGGTTTATTGTTGAATGTTTCTAGATCATCTACCAGAAGTTTCAAAGGTTCGCGTGAAGTCTTGAGTGTGTTGTGGTCTGACAGTATCTCTGTGGTCTCTGTTAATGTTCCTGAATGAAGATTGTGTGATTCTAGTAATCTGAGTTGTTGCAAATGCTTCTTTGTTGTTTCTTGGTGTTCCCAGATGTCTCTATATCATTCTCTATCTTTTTGGCTAGTCCACATTACTTGGAGAGCTTGTGGTCGAAGATCTTTTCTTGCACATGTTCGACTTTTCATGTTCTCGACCGACATTTTGGTGGTAGTGTTTTGTGGATCTTCATGGTGAAATTAATTAAAGTATTTTTGTGTTGGAGATATTAATTTGGGTCTCCAATATGTTGTGGTGGACCTTGGTGGTTTTTCATTGGAAATTTAATTATAAACTTGGGCTAACATTGAAAATATGTTTTATTTTTCTGGCCGACTAAAATGTGATGAAATCCCATGAAGCGAATATATATGAGCGATTGGCTGAGTGAATTTAGTGTGTGTAAAAGTGTGAATGTATGCCAGAGAAAGTGTAAATGTGTGAATAATTTTTTTATCACTCAATTGTAGAGCAAAGAGTGAAGAAGTTTGAGCGAAGTGTGAAGAAGGTTTTGTGAGCTTAATTGGAATTGTAATCAGGCTTGTGTAGAAGCTATTCTTTCAGTTCAAACTCAGTGGATCTAATCCATATTTATGTATTGTTGGATAGTGCGTCCTCTTTTGTATTTGAGCAATGAGCTCTAGGCGATGTTCCTGAATGCATGTGCATTCCCCTTATTATTTCTCTTTATACTTTTAATATAGTATAATCTTGTGGACTAACATCCACCATGGTTTTTCCCCTAATAGGGTTTCCATGAAAAAAAATATTGGTGTTATTTGTCTCTCTAATGTGTTAGTTGCTTGTTGTTATTTTTTTATTAATCAAATCTAAGATTAAAGTTAAAATAATTTAGAAAAATTTGAAGTTTCTATCACAACCGATTCACCCCCCCTCTTAGTTGTGTGTCCTTGTTTTTCCAACAATTGGTATTAGAGAAGGTTCCTTTGAAGAAGTCTAAAAGCTTGAGGTGATCTGAGATGGAAGCAACACTTAAGAAGGATAATTCGAGATTTGATGGCACAGCTATTCAATGTGGAAATTTAGAATGCAATGTCACTTAAAGTGTATTGGTAAAGCCTCTTGGAAGATTACAAGAGATCCATATACTATTCCTCAGAATGGTCCCTCAACTCATGATGAGATCAAAGATGCTGAAAATAATGTTAGGGCTATTGAAGCTTTGGGGAGTGCTCTAAAAAATTCAAAGATGGCTAATGTGTTAGGTCTGGAGATAGCTCATGAGACATGGATGAAATTGGAAACTTTGTATGAAGGAGATGCACAGGTGAATATGGTTAGACTGCAGAGCTTGAAAGGAAAGTATGAGAACCTGAAGATGGGTGAAGATGAAAATATCACCTCTTTTATGCAGAGAGTAAATGAAATAGTGATGGGTATTAAAGGTGTCGGTGGTTCTATGGATGAGGATGAAATTGTGGCTAAAGTACTCTGATCCTTGCCTCCCTCCTACAATATGAAGGTTCATGCTATTGAAGAGTTCAGATCAGTAAACAAGATAACAAGAGACATGTTGATCAAGAAGATTGTTACTTTTGAAATAAGTGAATTTGGTGAATCTACACCAAAGATTGAGTTTACATTCAAGGCTACTATATATAGAAGTAATAGGAAAAGATATAATCTAGGAGAGAGTTCTAGAAAGATATCCAAGTATGATGAAGAACTGAAACAACTTGAAGATAAAGAAAGAGAAGCAGAAGAATTGGAAGCACTGATTGGAAAACAAGAAGGCAAAGGAAAAGGTAAGTATGAATATGTATTGCCTATTAATTTTTTTTCATGTAGTAAAATAGGTCATTTTGCATCAAGATGTTCTGAAAGAGTTCCTAGATCTAAGCCTAAAAATTCTAGATTCTAAAAGAGGTGCTACTTTGTTGAAGAAGCAGTGACTGATGATGAGTCTAATAAAGATAATGGAAAAGAAGATCAATGGGATTTCATTTCTACCATTGAAGATAATCTGTGGCTACCGAATCTACTAAAGATGAAAAATATATTGTAGTCCAAGTTGAAGAAAGGGATGAGTGGGTGATCGATAGTGGATGCTTACATCATATGAATAGTGATAAAAGCAATTTTTTGAGTCTAGAGAAGTATGATGGTGGGGTTGTAGGATTGGAGATAACAATGCTGGTTTGATTCGTGGTAGAGGATCTATTTTCCTTGGTGGTAGGGATAACACTGATGATGTTCTCTATGTTAAAGACCTGAAGCACAACTTATTGAGTGTTGGACAGATGGTTCACAAGGGATATGATCTTCAATTCAAAGATGGAAGATGCAAAATATGTGGAAGTTCCAGAGATATGATTGCAATAGGAAAATAAACAAAAGGTAATATTTTTCATTTGAATACTGCTAATGGAAGTTTTTTAATTTCTCAAGTAGATGAGAGTTGGTTGTGGCATAGGAGGTTTTTTCATGTAAAATTTGACAACATTATCAGGATACGTTCTACTCAAGCAGTAAGAGATCTGCCTAAGTTAGTGAAGTCTGCTAATGTAATCTGCAAGGAATGTTAGCTGGGTAAACAAACTAGAGTCTCTTTCCAAAGAAAACAATTTCATTCAAATAATTTACTGGAGCTGCTACATACTGACATTTGTGGTCCCTCCAGAGTCAGAAGTATTAATGGAGAAAGGTATTTTATGTTGGTTATTGATGATTACTCTAGAATGATTTGTGTTTCCTTTTTAAGAGAAAAATGTGAAGCGTCGGAGAAGTTCAAAAGTTTCAAGGCTATGGTAGAAAATGAGAAAGGCTTGAAAATCAAGTGCTTGAGATTTGATAGAGGTGGTGAATTTATTTCTAATGATTTCAACTCTTACTGTGAAGAGCATAGTATTAAAAGATAGTTATCTACTCAAACCCTTCAACAAAATGGAATTGTACAAAGAAAGAATAGAAAAATTATGGATGTTGCTAGAACAATGATGATGGAAGGAAATGTATCTCAGATGGACTGGAGTGAAGCCATAAGCACTTTTGTGTATACTTTGAACTGGGTAAATGTTAATGGTAATTTTGGTAAGACACCTTATGAGTTATGGTTTGGTCACAAGTAAGTTTTATATTAGAAGAGATGATGGTATAGGAAAATTTGATGTAAGAAGTGATGAAGGAATCTTCCTAGGTTACTCTACTAAAAGCAAGGCCTACTGGTACTATAACAAAATATTAAGAAAGATGGTTGAGAGTGCAAATGTCAAAGTTGATGAGGATTCAATCAAATCTTCCAAACATTGTAGCTATGATTCAGATGTAGACATTGCAAGCCAAGGGAAGAATACTCAGAGATAAAATCTACTTCGGATTATTCCATATGTTCTGGTGAAGCAACCTCAATTTTCTCTGATAAATCAAGTCAGTCAGGAGACACGAACAAATGCAAGCATAGAAGAAAGATCAGAACAGATAGAAGTTCAAGAATTTCCCAAAACTCAAAGGTATGTAAAGTTGAATCATTTTGAAAATCAAATCATAGGAGATAAGAGTTAAGGAGTGAAAACTAGAAGAAAAATTGTAGAAGAATATTGTTTGATTTCCAAGATTGAACCTTAAAATGTCATTGAATCCTATCAATATGAACACTAGTTGGAAGATATGAAGGAACAGTTAACATAGATTAAAAATAATGACACATGGATACTAGTTCTGAGGCCCAAAGACAAAAATGTGATTCCTACTAAACGGGTGTTTAGAAACAAGTGGAATGAAGAAGGTGAAGTGGTCCAAAACAAAGCAAGACTGTTATGTAAAGGGTATTGTCAAATGGAAGGTATTGATTTTGAAGAAACCTTTTCCCTTGTCACTAGGATTGAAGCTGTTAGATTATTTCTTGCTTATGGTGCAAATAAGAACTATAAAGTCTATCAAATGGATGTAAAGTCTAGATTTCTAAATGTAGAAATTTAAGAGGTCCACATGAAGTCTCGATTGTGTTGTTGTCTAATAGTGTTTTTGTGGTCTCTATCAGTGTTCCTGAATGAAGATTGTGTGATTCTGGTAATCTCATTTGTTGCAAATGCTTCTCTATTGTTTCTTGGTGTTCCTAGATTTCTCTAGATCATTCTCTATCTTTGTGGTTTGTCCACATTACTCAAAGAGCTTCTGGTTGAAGATCTTTTCTTGTGCATGATCGACTTTTCATGTTCTTGGTCGACATGTTGGTGGTAGCATGTTGTGGATCTTCATGGCGAAATTAATTAAAGTATTTTTGTGTTGGAGATATTAATTTGGGTCTCCACTATGTTGTGACCAACCTTGGTGGTTTTGCATTGGAAATTTAATTATAAACTTGGGCTGACATTTAAAATATGTTTTATTGTTTGGGCCGACTAATATGTGATGAAATCCCATGAAGTGGATATATAAGAGTGTTTGGTTGAGTGAATTTAGTGTGTGCATAAGTGTGAATGAATGCTAGAGAATGTGTAAATGTGTGAATAGTGTTTCTATCATTCGATTACAAAATAGAGAGTGAAGAAGTTTGAGCAAAGTGTGAAGAAGGTTTTATGAGCTTAATTGGAACTGTAATCAGGCTTGTGTAGAAGCTATTCTTTCACTTAATACTCTACAGATCTAATCCCTATTTTTTTATTGTTGGATAGTGAGTCCTCTTTTGTATTTGAGCAGTGAGCTCTAGGCAGTGTGCCTGAATGCATGTGCATTCCCCTTATTATTTCTCTTTATAATTTTAATAGAGTATAATCTTGTGGACTAACATCCATCGTGGTTTTTCCCCTAATATGGTTTCCATGAAAAAAATCTTGGTGTTATTTTTCTCTCTGATGTGTTAATTTCTTGTTATTTTCTTATTCATCAAATCTAAGATTAAAGTTAAGATAAGTTATAAAATTTGAAGTTTCTGTCACAACTGATTCATCCCCCCTCTTAGTTGTGTGTCCTTGTTTTCCCAACATGTGGATCTTGACTCTTGATTGAATGCTTAAATATTTATGTTGAATTCTTACTTGAATTGTGAAACCTACTATTGTCAATCATGATTGCACCCTTAGCCAAGATAAACTTAACTATCTTGTTGAAACATGGAAATAATCTCATAGTGTGGGTGATCTATGGTAAGAGTGAATCTCCAGAGTGGGATGGTTCCCTCGGCGGATCACATAATCTAAAAGACTTCGTGAGGAAATGGTTAGGAGGAAAACATGAAAATGAATTCATAGGACCTAAGAATGATTCATCAAAACTTAAAATTGACTTTGATGATTCTACTCACAAATAATTTATGAAAACTTCAACCCTCACAATCTCACTTGAAACATACAACTCAATAATAATTTGTATGAAGGCTCAAACTGAACACAATCACACAACCTGAATCATATGAAATTTTGCACCCAAACTTACAATAACAAGACATAAAAGGATTTAGTATTTCAAATCACAATGACATCAAATTGATACTACAAACATGAGAAAAAATATGAGAAGGTAGGCTCTACTATTTATTAAAATTGAAGGAGCATGCAAGATCAAAATTTGAGTACAAAAGTGTTTATAAAACTCATTGAAATGAGAAAGAGAGAGAAATAATCATCTAAACTGAGAAAATCCAAAATTCTCTCCAACTTATAGCTCCAATGTATCTCCAATAGTGAGAATAGAAAAATCAGAGTGAACTGTATCTCAGAATTGCAACTTTGATCCATTTTCAATCTCAAGAGAAAAGACAAAAGCCTCCAAAATAGTGCTCAAAACTATCCCAAACTATCTAAAAAAGATGACAACCTTCTATCTCCAACATGTCGATCCAAAAGCCTCACAAAATCAGGTTCAAATTGGTTGAGAACTAAAAATAGAAGGTTTAGTTTTCCCATCCTTTTCCAATTTCTTCCAAGGACTCAAACTCGAAAATAGAAAGATAACATTGAGGAAATTTATAAGAATATTGCCTTAATGATGTTTTACATCATTTGTAGTTTACAATTACAAAATAGAAAGGCTCTAATTACATTTGATTTGATTTTTGAAAGATCATCCTTTCTAACTTGCATTTCTAATTTTCAAATACATCTCCTTCAATCTTTGATTTTTCCATAAAAAATTAGAGAAGTAATCCCTAGATCACAAGGTCACATGAGTTATTTTAAAATTTTGAAAATCCCAAGGCTAAAACATTTGACTAGGGAAAGAAAAGACCAAGGCATACATGATTTTCTTATTTTTCTCCAAAGATTATGAAATATTTCTAAGGCATAAATGCTAGGCATACACTATGTGCAAAGGTAGCCATTGAATATCATAAAGGGTATTAGTTCGGTCTTGGATTTTAAATTAAATGTCATAAAAATCAAGCTTGAATTAGGGCATATGAAACCCTAACATCAAAACTATTGAACTCCTTTTTTTTTCCCATCATTTGCACTTGGTAATTTTGGAAAAATAGCTCTCTATGCTAGCCACCATGGAAGATTAGGGTTTCAAGCTTGAAATTCACCATTCTTGCAGCTTTTGAGAGATTTTTCATGAAGATTTTGAAATAAAATACAAAAGGTAAGTATTATTTTAACAAAACCAAACTGTGACCTCTATTTTTCTCCATTTTTAAAGTAATTTGGGGCTTCTACACCATGGCTATGATATATTTTCTAATGCATTTTGTTTTGCTTCATTTTTTGTTGATGCTTTTATTGCCTTTGGCCACCATTGGAGACCTTGTTTATGAGTCTTTTGGAGGAAGAAAACAAGGAAAAACCCAAGTATTTATGTGTATCTTCCTCTCAGAAAACAAAAGAGAGTAAGCTTTTCCATAAAACCTCTACATTATAACTTATATTTTCTAAAGAACGAGCTCAAATTGAGCTTAGTAGATGCAAAAAACAATTAAACTTTTGTATCTCCTTGTATGAATCTTGATGGGGTCCTTTTTTTTATGCTAAAAAGAGTATTTTTATACTCCCCAACTTATTATTTTCACCATTTAAAGAGTTTTTATGTGCTTTTACTGGTTGTGGGTTCATGAAGCAATTCTAGGTATTCTCCATTTTGAATGGGCCTAAGGGTTTCTTCAATTTTTTGTATGGCAAAAAAGAATGCATGCTTCTCCTTTATTCTTTCCTACAAAATGTAAAAAAAATATTCCACTATTGGGGCCTCAGGCTCTCAACCTTCTGGGTGTTTGTGTTTATGTCTTGTGGTTCCTCTAACTTGTATCTTTGGAGAATTGGTCTAAACCTTAGTGATTGTGATCTCCTTCAAAAACAACAAACAAAACCCTTATGCTATGATCATAAGAAGCTACTGGGCTTCCTCCCTTCTCTTGAATGTGGTACAAAGATGATGTTTCTTCATCTTTATGAATGAGAAGAATAGAAAATTCTTCATTATGTAAGGTCATGGCCTTGAGACTTTCTAGGTTGCTTTCAAACTCTCATATTTGTTTCACATTTTAAACCCCTTGCTCAAAACCATGGCACCATTAAAATGCTTTGTTTGTTGTTTCTAAGAAACGTATACTCTTTTTTCTATATTTGATTGAATGGAAATAGTTTGCTTACTATTCTGAAGGAGAAGAAAAGTATTCTTAACTCCATTTTGTGTTTACATTTCCACAATCCCATCACCTTGTTCTTAGGAAAATCACTATAACGTGTGATTATTTTGCAATTTTCACATTTAGTAAGAATGTTGTATGAATAGATGTGATGAAAGCTCCACCACTTTTTCTTGTAATCCATTCTTCATTTTGGAAATTTGCACATAAATATACTCTATCTTTAGGAGCATCAATGATATAACTAAAAAATATTCTTTTATGAATCATTTCTTTTTAAAATGTTACATAATGCCACAATATTGAAACAAATCCTCAATTATTGTGCTTTTAATATGTTTCAACAATGATGTTGTTTAGCTTGCAAAATATATTTCCTTATTCCAACCTAGTTACTCATAGAATATTTTGAAATATATGCTACTTTCATGACTATCTTGAGGCTTCCCCAACTGCCCTAGTTGTTGTTTTGATTGTGGATCTTTATTCTGTATGCATGTTCACTATTAGGCCCCATGGAAATGCACTCCTTGCTTCCCTATATATAATCACTACTTGAAGGCACCTTGATGCATATATATATATGATGAAAACTTTATGTGGGCATTCCATACACAAAACATTCCTTGATTGCACCTTAGATGTGGGTACTATTTGTGTCTTTTCCTTCATAGTGTGCATTCTAAACAACACAAACAACAAGAAAATATGACACATGGAAGAAATAGAAAAATGAAAAAAACATTGTTCTATGAAATATTTAATTGCAAACAACAATCTTTCAATAAAAGGTAGTATATTTTTTTTAACTCTGCATATTTTCAAGCACTCATATAAGCCATTGTTCATGTATGATCTTCATTTTCATTGCACTTATGAATTTTATTGTCATGAATGATCAATTCCTTTGAGGCTCTTGCAATTACTTTATTATTTAGTCCTTCAATTGGGATATCTCTTTTGAGCATTATGCATAGTATTTTCTATTCCAATCCCCTCTTGAGAATTAGGGGCAGCATGTTGGGCTCAACCCTTGGGGGAGCCCATTTTTGCACCACATGTTATGATGTCTTAAAAAATGTATTAGTAACATAATTTCTCCTATACCCGCATAATGACCAAACATGTTAGACAACAAATAGTGAAGCTCAATGGTCCTATGATATTTTGTTTTTTAGGCTCTCTTGCATACTTTTGATGTTTATTCAACTGATTCAATGCATCCTAGGAAATGTATGATATTTTTGTTGATAGAGCACATAGGAAGATTCATAACTTGAGCTGTAAGAACTCTTTTCATCATGATGCAATTTCTCTCAAGGATCAGGGTAAAGAGGAGCAACAACAACAAAGACCAATTGAAGACTCTAAACAAATAATGATGGCTATGTTTCTTCTTATATGCTTCATTTATGTTCTTTATCAGGAGATGCATACTACATTCCCCATGTTATGTTGGTTTAGCTACTCCCATGGCCTATGTGGGACACTTGATTTCTCTTTTCTTTCCAATGAATATGAAAACAACATTCTTTGTGATCTTCTACAATTCTATATATCTCTTTTGCAAAATGTATGCAACATTGTGGAATGAATAAATCATTACAAAATTGAATAAAAGCAATATTCTTTTCTCTCATCAAATCTCTTTTATGTTGTAAAATACTAAATCATAAATTGAATACTTTATTTTGTTGAAAACACATTGCACAATTAAACTAAAATCTTTCTCTTAAACTTAAATATATGCAATGGTTAAGCAAAACAAAAATAAATTGAAATCTTTCACCTTAAAACGAACATAAGTTACTTCAACTATCTTAATTTGATCTATAGGTGAAAAACTGGTAACATTCCTGGAGATTTATGTTGAATGCTTTCCTAATAAGCATTAGACTAGTTTCCTTTAAAAAAATCATTGGGTGTGGCCTCAAATCTACCCCTTCTCAAAATAAAAAACCAAGAAATTGAACTACAAACTACTCCAAATAGTAGTGGAAACCAAACAGAACCAAATTGAAAGCAAACTAAAAGGCCCTCATGGCCAAACAATATGTGTTGTAGCACTTATATAAAGGAAAATAACTAAAGAAAATGTGCTTTAAGCACTTATTAGCAGGAAATTCTAACTCTAACCTACACTAACCCGTGAGAATGGCACTCAAACAAAACCATTAATTAGTTTTGAAAAATAACTCCCTTTTCTAACCAGCTGAGGATGCTTTGCATGCTTATAAACTAGCAATAAGAGATGACAAACACAAATTCTCCCCACATATTGTTGCATTGTAGCTAGAAGATTATAACCACAGGTACAGATTTTATGTATCTAATCAAACATACCTCTAGTTTTCCATGAATGGGTAAGTTGGATTTGTTGCTCCTTAGCTACAATCTCATTCTTAGGTACACTAGAAATCCTTTGAATCTTGTTGGTAATGTTCTTGGATAAAACTCTAATGGGGCATCCTCTCGAAGAGGTGAAGCCTAAGCTTTTATTATTGGATCCTTGTTGTTTACCTACTATTTCAATCTCATTTCCCTGATTGGGATCATTTGAAAACATGTCACCCAACCTTGTACAAACTCATCAATTATATCAATGTACAAATCCTCATCAAACCCATCATTATTTTCCTGATTGATAATAGGATCTGAGGTATCCTCCCAACTGAATTCTTGAGAACTTGGAAAGATATCAAGATCCATACCTTGAGAAGTAGTGTCATGCTTTTGCTGAACTTGAACAATATCTACATGTACCTCAACTTCGTCACTATCCAAATTAAGGATGCTCTCATTTACCTACTCACTAGCCAACCCCCTATCTGAATGGATTCCATCATTTTGCTACTCATAACTTGATAACTCTATTATTTCACATTCATTCTCTTCATTACTACTAATAAATAAAGGAAGCTCTGCAAAAAAATTAGTCAAACCTTGAGTTTGGACACCCCCTTTTTCCACCTTAAGCTTTTTTCCTATATTTTCTCCTACAAAATATGATTGTTTGATGTCCAATCTTGAAACAAAAATATCAAGGTCATCCGAAAATAGGTCTTCTTCATTCTCATTTACATTTTATTGTGAAGAAAGACTGTTCATTACCTTATTACAACCCTCTTGAGGTATCAAAACATCCAAGTTTTAAACCTCTTCTTGTTTTCCTAAAGACAATATGGGTGTGGTATGAGGTATGCATTCTTCATCATCCACAAAAAGTGGTAATTCAATAAATAGATCAATCAAAACTCGAGAACTCTCAGCCATTCCTTGATCTAGAACCTATTGTTCCTCAACTACAAACTCCTCTATCTCTACAACCAGTTGCTCCTAATTTTTTGGATCCTCCTCATCACTGTACCAGCTGGATACCTCAAAATGATTATCAACATCCTACTATTCAAACTAATCTTCTAAGATGAATATTGAAACCTTTTCATCCTCTTCAATAAAACAAGGAAGCTCATTAGTAAAAACAAACAAAGATTCATCTTGTGTAATCTTTTCATGTTCAATCTTTTGTTGCTCTAAACTGTAAACTTCTAAAGTTGAATGCAATGGATTTACATTTCTAGCTTCCTTCATTGTGAGTGAATTACCCTAAAATACAATGGGTCCATCCTTACAAAGGAGAATAGTGAGGGGAGAATCAGATTCATCTGGTGGATAAACTTGGGGGGATTCTTGGATTTCTTGCAAGGGAAAATGTTGCTCAAGGGCCTGTTCTAGAACTATACTAGGTTGAATATGATCATTTTCTTCAACTTGCAAGGGATGAAGGCTTTTGAAACTTGGGATTTCAAGCTTAAGAGGCTAGCTTGAGGAGCTAAGGACTTTATCCTGCCTAAAACTTGGAATCTCAACTTTAGAAGTATAAAGAGGTTCACTTTGTCTAAAGCTATAAATTGATACTTACAAACCTCCTCTTGAGTAGGAAGATTTGGAACTACAAGAGTCATTGGCCTTCATGCCTTTGTGTTTGAGAAAACAAAAGCTTCATCTACCCCTCTTTTGCAGCTAACTCTCTTTTGAGCTTCTCCTCAAATCATAGCCTTTGTGCCTCTAGCTCTTGGTCATAGAGGTAGGCTTGGTAAGCCATCTCTTCTTGTTGTTGGTTGTCTTCATGTTGCCTCTTGATCTTCTCTAAGTGCTTCATGAAGTCAAGAAACATACCCTTTATGCTTGCAATCTCCTCCTTCTCATTGTCTATGAGTTGGTTTTGAGCATATAAAGGCTAATATGGAGGCTAAGCAGGGGTGGGTGGGTGGTAATTATATTGCACATGCTAGTTTTGAAAAGCCATGGAATTGAAACCAACATGATTATGCTGATATGGCTAATATAGAGATGGATAAGTAGGATTTTCATGATATGGTGGATGATATTGATATTGACTATGGAAATTTGACATTTTTACTCATATAAAAGTAGGAAAATGGAGTGAATAGATGATTTTTTTGTAACATACCAACACTAGATCTCCATGAAAAATCAAAGAATGGAGTTTCGGGGTATAATATTATAACCTCGAAAGTATGAAACACTACTACTTATACCAGAATAATAACTTTAACACTTTTAAAACTTCTCCAAAAAAAAAGTTTTAGAGTCCCATCGGGCATGCCGAATACTATTGTCAATTATGATTACACCCTTATCTAAGATAAACCTAAGTATCATGTTGAAACATGGAAACACTCTTAGATTATGGGTGATCTATGGTCAGAGTGAATCTCCAAAGTGGGCTAGTTCCCCTAGTGGATCACCTAATCTAAAAGAATTTTTGAGGAAAGGGTTAGGAGGAAAACTTGAAAATGAATTCCTAAGAACTAAGGATGATTCACCAAAAATTAAAATTGGCTTTGATGATTCTACTCACAAATAATTTCTAAAAACTTCAACCCTCACAATCTCACTTGAAACATACAACTCAATAGTAATGTGTATGAAGGCTCGAACTAAACACAATCACACAATCTAAATTATACGAAATTTTGCACCCAAACTTACAATAACAGGACATAAAAGGATTCAATATTTTGAATCACAATCACATCAAATTGTTACTACAAACATGAGACAAAATATGAGAATGAATGATTTGTTGCTTATTGAAACTGAAGGAATATGCAAGATCAAAATCTAAGTACAAAAGTGTTTACAAAAATCTCTAAAATGAGAAAGAGAGAAAGAAACAATCATCTGAATTGAGAAAAATCAAAATTCTCTCCAACTTATAGCTCTAAGGTACCTCCAATAGTGAGAATAGAAAAATCAAAGTGAACTGCATCTTAGAATAGGAACTTTAATCATTTTCAAGCTCAAGAGAAAAGCCTCCAAAATAGTGCTCAAAACTATCCCAAACTATCTAAAAAGGATGGCAACTTTCTATCTCCAGCATGTTGATCCAAAAGCCTAAAAAAACTAGGTTCAAACTAGCTAAGAACTGAAAATAGAAGGTTTAGTTTTCCCATCCTTTTCCAATTTTTCCCAAGGACTCAAACTCAAAAATAGAAAGATTCTAAGGAGACTAACTACACTGAAAAAAAAATAACAAACGTTAAGGAAATTTATAAGAATATTGCCTTAATGATGTTTTAATTCATTTGCAGTTTACAATTACAAAATAGAAAGGCTCTAATTACATTTGATTTGATTTTTGAAAAATCAACCTTTCTAACTTGAGTTTTTGATTTTAAAATACATCTCCTTCAATATTTGATTTTTTCTATAAAAATTAGTAAAATAATCCCTAGATCACAAGGTCACATGAGTTTATTTGAAAGTTTTGAAAATACTAAGACTTGAAAAGTTTAACCTAGGGAATGAAAAGACCAAGGCGTACATGATTTTTTTATTTTTCTCCAAAGGTTATGAAATATTTCTAAGGCATAAAGCCTAGGCATACACTATGTGCAAAGGTAGCCATATAATATCATAAAGTGTATTAGTTTGGCATTTGGTTTTAAATTCAATGTGATAAAAATCAAGCTCGAATTAGGGCACAGGAAACCCCAACATCAAAAATATCAAACTCATTGTTTTCCACCCACCATTTGTGCTTGGTCATTTTGGAAAAATAGCTCTGTATGCTGGCCACCATTGAAGATTAGGGTTTTTAGCTTGAACTTCTCCATTCTTACAACTTCAAAGAGATTTTTCATGAAGATTTTCAAAGAAAATGAAGAGGGTAAGTATTCTTTTCACAAAACCCAATTGCAACCTCTCTTTTCCTCCATTTTGAAAGAAATATTGGGCTTCTAAGCCATGTCCATGATATATTTTCTGATGCATTTTATTTTTCTTCACTTTCTGTTGATGCTTTTCTTTCCTTTGGATGCCATTGGAGAGCTTGTTTATGAGCCTTCTATAGGAAGAAAATGAGGAAAAAACCATGGCTTTATGTGTATCTTCCTCTCAGCAAAAGAAAGAGGGTAAGCTTTTCCATTAGACATCTACATTATTTTTTTATTTTCTGAATAACAAGCTCAAATTGAGCTTACTAGATACAAAAAATAATGAAACTTTTGTATCTCCTTGTACGAATCTTGATGGGGTCCCATTGTTTCTACAAAATGTGGTATTTTTGTACTCCCAACTTATTATTTTCATCATTTAAAGAGGCTTTCTATGCTTTTACTGGTCGTGGGTTCATGAAGCAATTCTGGGTATTCTCAATTTTGAATGGGCCTAAGGGTTTCTTCAATATTATGTATGAAAAAAAAAGAATGTATGTTGCTCCTTTATTCTTTCCTACAAAATATAAGAAAATATTCCACTATTGGGGCTACAGACTCTCAACCTTCTAGGTGTTTGTGTTCATGTCTTGTCACTCTTCTAACTTGTATCTTTAGATAATGAATCTAAACCTCAATAATTTTGATCTCCTTTAGAAGCAACAAAAAAACCCTTAGGTTGCGGCCATAAGAATCTATTGGGTTTCCTCCCTTCTCCTAAATGTGGTACAAAGACAATTTCCATCTTTTTGAATGAGAACAATAGAAATTGCTTCATTATGTAAGGTTGGGGCCTTGAGAATTTTTGGGTTGCTTTCAAACTCATACTTTTTTCACATGCTAACCCCCTTACTCAAAACCATGAAACCATTAAAATGATTTGTTTGCTATTTATTATAAATGTATACTCTTTTTTCTAAATGTGATTGAATGGAAATAGTTTGTTTACTATTGTAAAGGAGAAGAAAAGCATTCTTAACTCCATTATGTGTTTGCATTTCCACAATCCCATCACTCTTGGGAAACTCACTGTATTGTGTGATTATTTTTGACTTTTCACATTTAGAAAGCATGTTGTATCAATGGATGTGATGAAAGCTCCACCAATGTTTGTTGTAATTCATTCTTCATTTTTGACATTTTCAAAGAAATATAATCTCTTATGGAGCATCAATCATATAACTGAAAAATCTTCATTTATGAATCATTTCTTTTCAAAACATTGCATAATGCCACAATATTGAAACAAAGCCTCAATTATCGTGTTTTTACTTTGTTTCAATTATGATGTTTTGGTTACAAAAGATATTTTCTTATTCCAATGTGCTTACTCATGAAAGATTTTGAAATATATGCTACTTCCATGACTTTCTTGAGGATTCCCCCACTACCTTAGTTGTTGCTTTGATTGTGGACCTTTATTATGTATGCATGTTTACCATCAAGCCCCATGGAAATGCACTCCTTGCTGCCCTATATGTAATTGTTGCAAGTATGAGTTTGGTGGTTTTTTCATTAATGTTTTCATTTATGTCAACATAGTATATGTTGTTGCAGAGAAAGAAAACAAGTGATTGCAAGTTGTGGATGTATAGTTGAGATACTATAGAGATGTTGTTAGTACATGGAGCTATCCTTATAATGTTGTAAGTGTGCTGATAGAAGTCAAAGTTGTGTGTGTTTTGAGAATGTGCTCCAATTTTTGCTCCACATTTATTTTGTGTTGATCCTATGCTTGTGTGGATCTGAAATGTTGTTTATGGGCATTTGTGGGTGATATATCTTTGATTATAGTTTCTGGTTTGAAGAAGAGTGGAAGTTGTGTTCACCGATATGTAAAGTAGTTTGGTAGAGTTGTTTTTCTATGGACTGGGAGAAATGCATCTGCTCCTTAGTGCTCTATTGGTCTAGTTTAGGTCTTGTAGATTTGGTAGAAGGATTGTAATAATGTTATCTATGTTTTGACAAAGATTTTTATGGTATGGTGCTCTTGAAGATGAGTTTCATAATTGTTGTGTGTGTTTGTACAACCTAGCTAGACTGATGGAAAGAGTTTTGTGTATGAATTTTGTTGCATTTGTTGCAAATGAATTTGAAGGAATCTAAGATGTGTTCTAGGGTATGGTGAAATGTGTTATGTGGTCTACATGTTATCTTCTTGTTGTAGAAGCGTGTATTACAATGTTCATTGGTGTTTTCATTGGGTTTAGTTGAACTATTGTTTACATGACATGTGAAGGATAAATATCAATTAAGGAAGCATTTGATTGATCCAAGACATTATTTTGGGTCTTGGTTAAGTGTTGGATTGGTCTGATCTCATTCTCTTCCATCATCGGAATGTTGAGTTTCTGACCTAATTTGAATTTGTAAAATGAAGCATGTGAATCCAACCTTGGAGAAAGTTTCTAAGGTTAAATATGATATAAATACAAGTTGAGATGTCATGGATCATATGATGTAGAATCCACAAGTGTGAGAAGCAAGAGTGTGTGAAAGTGAATTGAGGTAGTAGTAATTTAATGTGTTAGATTCCTGAAAGTAGTGAGTTGATAGTGTCTATAATTCTTTGATCAAGGTTGTGGATGTGTGCAAGTTGTTGTGGTGGATTTTTCTATTATCTTTCTTTATCTATAGGCAGGGAGCCTCCCTTTTGGATAGTGAGTCCTTTCTATAGGTAGTGTGCCTTATATCCAGATAGTGAGTCCTTTTAGGAAGTGATCCTCTTTGTAATTAGTTTTGCAATTACTTTATATTGTGAGTTAATCCCCACTATGGTTTATCCCTTATTGGGTTTTTCACATAAATCTAGTGTTTCTTGTGTTGACATTTCTTTCTATTATTTTCATTTCATGCTCAAACTTAACAATAGATTAAAGTTGACGTGGAGTTGATAAGTGTTTATGATTTGTGATTATAATTTGTGACAATTAATTCAACCCCCCTCTCGGTTTTCTTGTTCCTTTCAACAATTGGTATTAGAGATTTGGTTCCTCGAAGAAGAGATTAAATACTTGAGGTAGATCTGATGGTGTACAAATTGGCAATCCTTATGTTTGATGGATTTGATTATAGTCTATGGAAAGTGAAGGTGAGAGGTTACCTGATCTCTCTTGGCTACAAGACTTGGAAAGTTGTTGAGACAAAATATGTCGAGCTTGCAAGTGGTCCTTCTTTAGATACATATAATATTTTTCCTATGGAGAAAATGAAAAAGCAAGATATGCAATGTATAGTGCTTTATCTAAGCCTGGGCTGACAAAAGTTGTTTCTTTAGGCACTGCTTATGAAGTTTGGAAAAATTTGGAAAATATCTATGAAGGAAATGATAGAGTGAAATTATCAAGGAAGCTAATGGCTAAATTTAGATATGAGAACTTGAAAATGGAAGAAGGTGAAGACATTGCAAGCTATTTTCGAAAGGTTGATATTGTAGCAAATGATTTTAAGAATCAATGGGGTACTCTAGTAGATGAAGATATAATAGAGAAGATTATAATGACCTTACTAGAGTTTTACGGTGATAAGTTCTAATTCATTGAGGAAGTATATGATCCTAAGAAGTTTACTAAAGAATAACTATTTGGAACCTTGACGACATTTGAAATGAGGAAATTTGGAAAAGAAAAGGAGAAAACAGAATGAGCCTTCAAAGCTACAAAGATAGAAGATGATTCAAATGGTGATAGTTTAGAGGAGTTGGAAGAAAATTTTACAAGTTGAAGAAAGTTACCGGTAAGTACAAAGGTATGTTACCTTTTAAATATTTTATTTGTGGAAATATTGGTCACTATGCTTCAAGATGTCCAAATAGAGCTATACACAAAAATAATAGAGACAATAAAGACAAAAAGGACAAGAATTTCAAGAAATTGTACTATGTTAGAGAAGATGCTAGAATTTTTTATGATGAATCTAATTTTGAGGGTAATAATGATGAATTCCTATTTATAGCCTTAGAAAATAAATTAGTATCTACTAAATCTAGAAGATGTGCAAGGGAGTTTGGTTTGAAAAAAAGGAAGAAATGGAAGGTACTTTGGTTACTACCTTTCATGGTAGACAAGATCATGACTATTGAGTGATTGATGGTGGCTGCTCAGACCACATGACCAAAGACAAAAGTAAGTTTAGTAAACTTGAAAAGTATGATGGAGGATTAGTCATGTTTGGAGATTATTTTGGTGCAAAGATTGTTGGAAAAGGAACAATTAGTTTTGATGGAAAACATAATATTGATGATGTCTATTATGTTAAGGGCTTAAGATATAATATTTTGAATGTCAGACAAATGTGTAGAATAGGATTCAAACTTGTGTTTTAGGATAGCACCTGTGAGATCAGAAAAGGGTCTGGAATTGTGGTGGCTATATGAAGAACATATGGAAAATTTTATCAGCTTAAGGGTGTTGATGGTCAGTGTCTTGTATCTCAAGTTAATGAAATTTGGCTATGGAATAGGAGCATGGGACATGTAAACTTTGAAAATATGATTGAGATTTATTCAAAAGAAGCTATTTAGGATCTGCCTAAAATCAAAAATCCTACCGGTACTACTTGTAGAAGTTGTAAGTTGGGAAATCAAATAAGATGCATCTTTAAAGGAAAAGAGAAATCAACTACTAGAATGCTAGAATTGGTTCATACAAACCTTTTTCATCCTACAATAATAGGAAGTCTTATTGGTGACATGTATTTTATGCTTTTAATTGATGATTATTCTAGAATGACATTGGTTACTTTTCTTAGGGAAAAAGCTCAAGCTCTGGATAGATTTAAAGTGTTCAAGGCTATTGTAGAGAATGAAGTGAACCTAAAAATAAATGTTTAAGGTCTAACATAGGTGGAGAATTCACCTCCAATGAGTTTAATATCTTTTTGCAAAGATCATGGTATAAAGAGAAACTTTTTTACTCCTAGAACTCCTCAACAAAATGGAGTTGTTTAGAGGAAAAACTAGACTATGCAAGTGGTTGTAAGGAGAATGATGAAGAGGAAAATGTACCTAATGTATACTAGAGAGAGGCAATTCACACTACTATTTATATTCTTAACAAAGTTTAGATCAGAGGTAATAGCTCAAAGAACCCTTATGAGCTGTGGATTGCTAAAATTCCTACTATCAAGTACTTTAAGGTGTTTGGAAGAAAATGCTACATTAAAAGTGATGACGAGAACCTTGGAAAGTCTGTTGCTAGATGTGATGAAGCTATTTTTCTGAGATACCCAACTAATAGCAAAGCTTATAGATGCTTCAATAAAATATTGAGAAAGATTGTTGAGAGTACAAATGTGAGAGCTTATGAAGAAATGCACAGATCAGTTGAAATATGTGAAGTTGAACTGGATCATCCCATATGTGGACAAGTACAAGAAGAGAACAATGAAGAAGGAGAAGATATTGAATAAGAAGAAGCTCGATAACCTATTACTAAGACTTCAAAATATGTACAAAAAAATCATCTTGAAGAAAAAATAATTGGAGATAAAAGTGAAGACATAAAGACAAGAAGGAAATTGGTAATAGTTGAGGTAAATTTGTTTTTCATTTCTAAGATAGAACCTAAATCATTATGTGAAGCATGCAAAGATGAAAATTGGGTTAGAGCAATGAAAGAAGAATTACAACAAATAGAGAAAAATCAGACATGGGAATTGCTTCCTAGACTAGTAAACAAGAATGTAATTGGTACAAAGTGGGTGTTCAGGAATAAGCTAAATGAGAATGGTGAATTTGTAAGAAACAAAGTGAGGCTTGTGTGCAAAGGTTATTCACAAGTTGAAGGAATAGACTTTGAGGAGACATTTTCCTTGGTGGCAAGAATGGAGGCTATTCGAATGTTTTTAGAATTTTTTTCTTACAAAGATTTCAAGGTGTATTAGATGGATGTTAAGTCCACATTCCTAAATGGAGAATTGGAAGAAGTGTACACAGAACAATCATAGGGATTTTAATTATCAGATAAACCAAACATGGTTTGTAAGTTGAAAAAGGAATTGTATGGACTTAAACAAGCTCCCAAAGCATGGTATGCAAGATTGGAAAGATATTTGACACAACAAAAGTTTAGCAAAGGCTCCATAGACAATAATCTCTATTTCAAGGTTGAAGGAAAAAAATGTTGATAGTAGTTGTGTATGTTGATGATATTATCTTTGGAGGAAATGAGGGTATGTGAAAGAAATTTGCAGAAGAGATGCAAAAAGAGTTTGAAATGTCTATGATTGGTGAATTGAATTTATTTTTAGGAATTTGTGTGAATAAAAATGATAAGGGAATATTCATTTCACAATCAAAGTATGTTAAAGAGTTTTCTGAATAAGATTGGGATGGATGATTCCAAACCTATCTATACTCCTATGGTGATTGGATGCAAACTAATGAAGGATGATGAATCTCCTAAATTTGATTAGATCTTGTATAGATCTATGGTTGGTGGACTATTATATCTTACTACTACTAGACCATATATCATACATGCAGTATGTTTTTTTTCCATATTTATAGAACCTAAGGAAGCACAAGTTATAGCTATGAAGAGGATATTCAGATACCTAAAAGGTACTCCAAATTATGGCTTGTGGTATCCTAAGGATACTAATTTCACTTTGAGTGTCTTCACTAATGCATATTGGGCTAGTTGTGTAGATGACCAGAAGAGTATAAGTGGTGGTACATTATTTCTTGGAGAAAGATTGGTTTCATGGCTAAGCAAGAAATAAGGAGAAGTAGAGTATATTGCAATAGCATCTTGTTGAACACAAGTATTATGGATGAAGAAAACATTGAAGGATATAGGAGTGATGTGTGATGATCCTATCTCTATCTTCTATGATAATACAAGTGCTATAAATTTTTTTAAAAAAATGGTAATGCATTCAAGAACAAAGCATATATCTATCAGATATCATTTATTAAGAAAAAAGGTATTGGAAAATGAGGTCAAATTGGAATATATGCCTACAAAGGATAAAATTGTTGATATATTTACTAAGGCTCTTATGAAGGATACTTTTGAGTATCTTAGGGAGAAGTTGGGGTTTACTTCCCCTCCTTCTTTAAACTAGGTGCACATGGAGGTGCATCAGTCTAGTGGATCTATATATTCTTCATTTGTCTAGACTGATGATTAGGGTCTACTCCACTTGGGGAGTAGGAAGTATCATTGTTGAAGTATGAGATGTGTGGGTGCACTCCTAAGGGGGACTGATCATAGCTACATATGGCTGAAAAATTATGCAAACCTTTTGTTCTTTTCCATTCATGTCAAAGGGGGAGAAAAATTCATGTGAAAAATAGTAAAAGAAAAAGGGGAGAGGAAGTTGCAAGGAAAAAAGAGTTTAGAAAATGTTGTGTAGGAATGGAATGCATGGTTTCTTTGATGGTTTTTCACATCATGTGTTTCCATCAATGAAAAATGAGGAGATTATTGCAAGTATGAGTGAGTTTGGTGGTGTTGTCATTAATGTTGTCAATGATGTCAAAACGGTATAGGTTATTGTAGAGAAAGGAAACAAGTGATTGTAGGTTGTTCATGTATAGTTGAAATGTTGTAGAGATGTTTTGAGTACATGGAGCTATCCTTATATTGTTGTAGGTGTACTAATAGAATTCAGAGTTGTGTGTGTGTTCATAATATGCTCTGGTTTGTGATATGCATTTCTTTTGTGTTGATCCTATGCTTGTGTGGATCTAAAGTATTGTTTATGGGAATCTTTGGGTAATATATCCTAGATTATAGATTTTGGTTTGATGAAGAGTGAAAGTTTTTTCCACTAATATGTGAACTGGTTTGGTAGAGTTATTTGTCTATGGATTGGGAGAAATATATCTCCTCCTTAGTCCTTTGTTGGTTTGGTTTAGGTCTTTTAGATCTGGTAGAAGGATTCTAATAATGGTATCTGTGTTCTAATAAATTTTTTCATGGTTTGGTGCTTTGTAAAATGAGTTTCATAATTGTTGTGTGTGTTTTTACATTCTAGATGGACTGATGGAAAGAGTTTTGTGTATGAAGGTTGTTGCATTTGTTGCAAAACAATTTAAAGGAATCTAAGATGTGTTCTAGCTTATGGTGAAACATGTTATATAGTCCACATGTTATTTTCTTGTTACGAAAGTGTGTACTTCAAAGTTCACTAGTGTTTACATGACATGTGAAGGATAAATATCAATTAAGGACGTGTGTGATTGATCTGAGATGTTCTTTTGGGTCTTGGTTAAGTGTTGGATTGGTTTGCTCTCATTCTCTTCCATAGTGGGAATGTTGAGTTGTGGACCTAATTTGAATTTGTAGAATGAAGCCTATGTAGTCGACCTTGGAGAAATTTTCTAAGGTTGAAGATGATATAAATACAAGTTGAGATGTCATGGATTGTATGATGTAGAAGCCACAAGTGTGAGAAGCAAGAGTGTACAAAAGTGAATTGAGGCAGCAGTACTTTAATGTGTTAGATTCCTAAAAGTAGTGAGATGATGGTGTCTACAATTCTTTTATCAAGCTTGCAGATATGTACAAGTTGTTGTGGTGGATTTTTCTATTATCTTTCTTTATTTGTAGGTAGTGAGCCTCCCTTCTAGATAGTGAGTCCTTTCTGTAGGTAGTGAGCCTTGTATCCTAATAGTGATTCCTTTTGGGAAGTGAGCCCTTTGGCTATGAGCCTCTTTGTAATTAGTTTTGCATTTAATTTCTATTGTGAGTTAATACTCACCATGGTTTTTCCCTTATTAGGTTTTCCACGTAAATCTAGTGTTTCTTATGTTGATATTACTTTCTGTTATTTGCACTTCATGCTTATACTTAATAACAAATTAAAGTGGATGTGGAGTTGATAATTTTTTGAGGTTTGTGATTATAATTTGTGACAATTGGTTCACCCCCCTCAGTTATCTTGCACCTTTCAACAGTAATCACTACTTGAAGGAACCTTGATGCATATATATATGATGAAATATTTATGTGGGAACTCCATACACAAAACATTCCTTGTTTCCCCCTTACATGTGAGTACTATTTGTGTATTTTCCTTCATAGTGTGCATTCTGAACAACAAAAAAAACAAGAAAATGTGACACATGGCAGCAATAGAAAAATAAAAAACAACATTTTTCTATGAAATATTTATGTGCAAACAACAATATTTCAATAAAAGGTAGTACATTTTTTTAGCTCTGCATATTTTTAAGCACTCAAGTAAGCCATTTTTTATCTATGATCTTCATTTTCATTACAATTATGAATTTTATTGTCATGAATGATCAATTTCTTCGAGGCTATTGCAATTACTTTATGATTTACTCCTTTAGTTGAGATATCTCTTTTGATCATTATGCACATGATTTCCTATTTCAATACCCTCTTGAGAATTAGGGGCAACATGCTAGGCTCAACCCTTGTGGGAGACCAATTTTGCACCACATGCTATGATGTGTTAAAAAATGTATCAGCAACATGATTTCTCCTATACCTACATAGTGAACAAACATGTTAGACAAAAAACATTGAAGCTCAATGCTCCTATGGTATTTTATTTTTCAGGCTCTCTTGCATACTTCTAATGTTTATTCAACTAATTCAATGCATCATAGGAAATATACTATATTTATGTTGATATAGCACATAGGAAGATTCATAACCAGAGCCGTAACAACTATTTTCATCATGATGCAGGTTCTCTTAAGGATTGGGGTGAAGAGGAGCAACAACAACAAAGACCAACTAAAGACTCTAAATAGGTAATGATGGCTATGTTTCTTCTTATATGCTTCATTTTTTTTCTTTATCATTAGATGCATAGGATATTCTGCATGTTATGTTGGTTAAGCTGCTCCCATGACTCGTGTGGGATGCTTTATTTCTCTTTTCTTTCCAATGAATATGAAAACAACATTCTTTGCAATACTATACAATTTTGTATATCTCTTTTGCAAAATGTATGCAACATTGTGAAATGAATAAATCATTACAGAATTGAATGAAAGCAATATTCTTTTATCTCATGTAATCTTTTTTATGTTGTAAAACACTGAATGGAAAATTAAATACTTTCTTTTGTTGAAAACACATTGCACAGTAAAAATGAACTCTTCCTCTTGAAATTCAATATATACAATGGTTAAGAAGAAAATAAATAAATTGAAATCTTTCACCTTAAAATGAACATAAGCCATTTCATCTTTGCCAATTTGAGTTGTAGGTAAAAAATTGGTAACACCTACATCACAAATGTTAGCTCAAAAATGCATATGATGCATGAAAACTTTGACATGATGCTTGAACCTTGAATGTAGCTCCAAATGCTTGATAATCAGCTCTTGAATTCTTTTGATCTCATAAACTTGTTTTAGGAATGCTTCATGGAATTTATTAGGAGAAAATTTGTGAAATAACCTTGTATTTATACTTCTTGATGCCAAATTTCCTAAAATTACAACACTAAAAGATGACATAAGATCTAAGATAATAAAATCCCACCAAGAATTTGGTTTAAAATAGGTCCTATTTAAAGTGTGACTCATATGCCATAGGTTGGGCATATGAGTCGTACTGTCTTAAACATAGAACAAAAACTCCAAGAAGTGTTAAGTTCAATGCAATGTTTAAAATCAAGCCTTGAGACCTAGGTGGGAACCATTTTCCCAAGGTGGTGTATGAGTCCTAGATCACTGGATTTGTATCATGTAACCTCAAACATTGAATAATTATTTGTTAAATATCAAGATTATCCATAGAAAAATGCATTAAATTAGGCTTTTGGATGAAAAATAGGACCAATTAGTGCACAAGGAAGCCTATTTTTAACAAGGAAGGCCCAAACAAGTGTGAAAATGTAAAGGGATACATTTTCCTACACTATAGTATGAAATGGAATAAAACAACATACACAAACATACATGTTGGTAAGACATGGAGCATGTATTATTAAAACACACAGCATGACATAACATATAAATGAAAAAATGAACATGAATATAATACAAATATGATGCAAACACAAAGAAGAAACACAAAAAAACATAAGTTTAGTGCTAACGGATTCAAGTTGGTAAGGTGGAGAGACTTCAGTCTTAAATTATCTCAAATACTAAATGTCATCCATCAAATAAAGGAATTCTCTCACAAAGACAAGAAAGTTTTGTTATGGCACATCACTCATGAGCCACATGGATCTACTGGATAGCAAGCTCTGCTATGCTAGGTTTCCACACAATATGATGGGTTTCATAAGGTTAGTAAGGTGAGTTTTGCTAAACACTCATGAAACTCATGGTTCCACTAGCAAGAAAGTTATGCTATGCTAGGTGGCCATATTAAAATGGGTACTCAATTTTCTTACCCAACAAGCTCTATTATGTTAAATCAATGAACTATCATGTAAAGTCTCACATCAGGGAGCACATAAACTCACCTCATGGGGTGCATAAAGTTTAATTTCATGGGGGACAAACAAAACTCACCTCAGGGGGTGCATAAATTTTAACATCATGGGGAATGGACAAAACTCACCTCAAAGGGTGCATAAAGATTAACATCATTAGGGATGAAAAAAACTGACCTTAAGGGGTACATAAATTTTCCTAAGGATGCTCATAAACCATGACAAGATAATTTCAAAACCTCAAGGGTTGTTTATAAAAACACCGCCACAAAAGGGGATTTACAAAAATAACAAAGGGTATTTTGATCAACACATCAAAGGTCACACCTTAGAGAATATCACACATGACATCACCACCAATAGAGGACAAGTCATGGAATAGAAGACACACCTTAGGGAATACTAGCCATAACATTACCAATAAGGGGAATGCCATATAGGAAGAAAGGTCACACTCTTAAGGTATATCAAGCCTAATATTACCACTAGAGATACACCTACATAGATCAAGAAGGCCACACTTCGATTGATAAAGTCACATTTCTTAGGATATGTATGCTATCATTACTAAGAAGGGACCATTTATTATGCAAACAATGAGTAGGGGACTATATCCCCCCCCTTAAAATGTTAGTGTACTTAATAGAAGGAATGCACCTAACACAAGGCTACCAAACCCGTTGGCCCCCAAGTGTAGGGGTCCAAAGATGAGCCCAAGATGGATGGTGATGTGCTACTCCTTGAAAAATGAAATATGATTGCATAAAGCCTAGTTTATACCCTTATTTATGGTAGTGAATATTGTGTTATACTATAACTATGACATGGCAAGGAGTAGCAACTAGCTCTTTTGATTAATTGAAGATCATTTTTATTTTTTTGTTATTTTTGAAGGAAACTAGCCAAGGCCTCTTATTTTTTCTTGCATGTTAGGCTCTATGGGAACATAGATACCTTTTTCTCTTACACCACATCCTTTTCCATAATAGCCAAGTTATTTTAAAATTTTGCAACATCTTCCATAAATGGCTTCCATTTCTTTTGAAGAAGGTGGTGTTTCATAATCACTTTCAATATGTGGGTCTACATAATTTGTGTTTTCCGCTTTGCTAGAAGTTGTAGAATAAGATGTTTTGGAGGATTCGGTGAGAGATTATGTTGATATCATTGTGGCTTCTTTTTCTTTTCCTGATTTTGAATGTGTAATCTTCTATTCCCACATGAATGTAGGTGTGAAATATAAATATCCCCAATCATCATCCACTAGCTTTGTCACAAATGAAAGAAAATAAGGATCATCATCAATTGATAAAGGTTCCACTTTTGTAGTTGATTTTAATGTGCTAAGAGGATGCATCATTACTATTGTAGTTTATAAAAAAAAAATAGAATTAAGATTGGGATATTATCATGTAAACCTTATTGTTGTATGTGTATTTCACTAAATAATGAAGCATTGAAGGCACTCTTTTTATTTCATAAATCCATGGTTTACCCAAAAAAAGATTGTATAGAAGATCATGGGGCACATGACATGGATGAGATTTTACAATACAACCTTATTACCATCTTCTATAGGTAATGTTATTACACCAAGTGATTGTCTTCCCACTGTTGGCAAGATACACTGCATAGTCATATGGTGTTGTAATTGATGGCACCCCTAGTTAGTGATCTGATTCACACATAAATATTTTCTCGTATCGAAAGCCAGATTGAAGTTTTGTGATTAACTATCAAAGATGGAATAGAGCATCCGACATAATTGTGTACATCAATTCATATACAAATCTCTGTTATCATTTTGTGTTGTGGATCTCAAGGAAGGTTTTTCAATGTATGATCTATGTTATCTTTGAATCAGAGAGCCTTGTATTGATTGGTGTGCAAGTTAGAAGATCGGGTTTGATGATTTTTCAGTTTAACAGTACAAAAAGGCTAACTTAATGAATGTAGCATGTTGTTGATGTTCAAGGAGAAATTTTTTAAAGTATTTTCATGTTCAAGGATGTTATTTTTGGTCTTCACTATGTTGTGACCAACATTGACTGGTGTGCATTGAAAATTGTTTATTGATTTGGGCCTAGAGTTTGTACATGTTTTATTATTTTGTTGAAGTCAACATGTAGCAATGTAATCTCTAGTTGCTATATATATATAAGCAATTTTTTATTCCATTTGGTGGTATGAGATGTGTGAATAATGTCCTAATCATTTGAAGGAAGAAACAGAGTGTGAAGAAGAGTGAGTAGAGTGTAAATAAGTGTTCATGTGCTTAACTAGAACTGTAATCAAGCATTAGTAGATGCTATTTTCATAGTTTAAATTATTGTGGATGCAATCTGAATGTTTTGTAAGACAGCGAGTCTTCCTTTTTGTATTTGAGTAGTGAGCTCTAGGTAGTGTTCCTAAATGCATGTGCATTCCCCTTTTGTAAATAAATATTTTGAGTATACTCATATTGTGGATTGACCTCCACTATGGTTTTTACCCTAACAAGGTTTCCACGTAAAAATACTTGTGTTATGGTGTTGTGGTTGCTTGTTTTGCATTCGTGCATTTTTTTTTCCTTGAATTCTATAAGTGGTTTAAAGATCAAGTTAATAAAGTTAAATTTTGTAGAACACTGATTCACCCCCTCTTAGTGTTCATTGATTCCAACAATTGGTATTAGAGCCTAGTTCCTCGGAAGAAGTTTAATAGCTTGGGGAAGATCTGGGAAGGTGATTCAATGGATTCAAGCAGTCTTCAAAGATAAATTTTGGTGGCCCTAGATGATCTTGATTAGTCAAAATATGAAGTCCAGGAATTACAAGCAAGCCTCATGAATGCTAAGAAATTTATTCAATCATTGAAAGATAAAATCAACTAGTGCAAGGAGAAGATAAGGAAACTTTGTGATCAAATCAAGCAGAAAGAAAGTAAAAGCATGGAAGATGAATAACTAAGTCAAGCCTTGAAGGAAAATACAAAAGAATGTGAAAATATCACTAGAGATAATGTTGTCCCAAAGCATGAGATGGAATCTATTATGATGAGGATGACAAAGGAAACTTAAGACATAAAGAAGAATGAAGAGAATCTTGCTCAGTCCTTGAAACAAAAAACTAAAGAATGCAACATAATTACTAATGGATTCAATCAGCTGGAGCTTGAATTTGAACAATCCATAAACAATGAAGAACTTGAGAAGAATATTGTTATTCTCAAGGATGAACTTGCTACTGCAAATGAATACAAGGAGAAGTTCAAGATTAGCTCAGCTAAGCTTGATGAACTAATTCAAAGTTAGAGGACTAGAAGTGACAAGCGGGGTCTTGGATATGAGAAAGGAGAAAGATCCAGATCTAGTCAAAGGACTTTCAAGTTGGGAAAATTAGATGAACAAAGCTAGAAGATATTGGGTAAGACAACCCAATGCTCAAAAGTTCAATGGATGCTATTTTGTTTGCAATAAACTTGGTCATATGACTGCTCAATGTAGAAGAAAAATGAGTTCAAGTGGTCCATCATTCTTTGGTTAGTGTTTCAATTGCAATAAGTATGGTCATAAGTCACTTGAATACAAAAATATGATGAAGAACTCTTTCAATATAAATTTCAGATGTTATACCTACACTAGATTTGGCCATATTGCTAACCAATGTAGATAAAGAGAAAATCAATGGAACAACTGGTCTAGATAAATAAATGTTGTGTGCTATAATTGCAACAAATTTGGTCACATTGCAAGATTTTTTAGAAGTGGGAAGGGTTTGATAAACAAAGGGAAAAATATGCAGAAGGATGAAAAGGGAAAAAAAAAGTTACTATGGATGAGATCGGGAAACAAATGAAGAAGACATGGGTGAAGAAGAGTCCTTCTGATGTAGGAAATGAATCAGCACCAAAATATAGTACTAGAAATTCCTCTGGGAATTAGTTTAACGCCTTTGGCCTAGGGGGAGTTCTCAAGAAAATATTTTAACCCCCTACTAGTAGTTGGTACTAGAATGTGGTAGATTGCAACGATTGCATTAGTGACCTACAAATGTTTTGGGTAGAGTTGTGGAGAAAATTTGTGCAAAATTGAAGGTCAGTAGAAGAATTTTCTTTCACAGTCCATGAAAAAAGGGTATCTAGAAAACCTAGGGCAAAAGCATTTATTGCAATAAAAAATTAGGAGTGCGAGTGATAAAAAGTTACTTCTATTCTTCATTTGTCACATTGCATTTTTAGAAGAAGAAGTTTGGAGAGCTCTGCAAGTGAATTTAGGCAAGATTCAAGTCTAAAGATGATTCGGTGACTAAACCCTAATCCAATGAAAGATATTTATTTGCAAACTTGTGAATTTGAAATTTCTAGAAATGGTTGCTCCATTAGTTGTCGATATTAAGGATAGACCCCATCCAAAATTCAAATGGTACCCATTCAAATCCATCGATACAAAACCATTAGGTTCATTTTCTTCTATTTTTGTATGGTGTTTTGCATATCGAAGATATAAGAGCATATATTCATTCAAATTTTGAAGAATTAGAAAGCTCTTAGTTGTTAAATTTTATACAAATTACATTGTGGGAGAAGATCTCTAAGTAAGGCCCAAATTCAAAACTTTGGAGGGGAAGAAGTTCACTCAAATTGTGAAGTTTCTTGTGTTTGAAGAAAATGAATGGTTTTAGTACATATTGAGTTGAGTACAAGCCAAGTTCATGTGGTTAATTCAACCTTTCAAGATCAAAAAGGAAGCTATAATTATTGTTATTTATTTGAATTCATTTGGTGGGTTTCCCACATTGAAATCTGTGAAGAACTAGACAGTCACTGAGGCAACCAATTCAACTTTTGACAAGAGAGCCATGAAAATCAATGACATCATTGAGTTGGATGTTAGATTTAATACTTCTATGGTTATTAGGTACAAAATCTATCACTCTAGCTAGGATAAATCTGTATTTGGTATTGCAATCTATGTAGCTTATCAGATGGTCAAGGAAAATGCAAAATATGATCTATGTGAGTTACTTTGGAGCCAACTAATTGAAAATATTGGAAAAATCAAGAAGGACAAGAAGAAATCATTCAAGTATGGTAATCTATTGTTGTGTTTGTTCTTCTACTTCATGAATGAAGTTCTAGGAGTTGGAAGAGTGCAATGGCAAGGTGATAAACCAATAGCTATTCAAATAAAAGAGACATCTTGTATAGAATTGGTGATAGCAAAGCAAGGAAAAATGCTATATGGGGCTATTTCAAAAAAATTCAGAGTGAAATGCAAGCATGGGAAAGGATCCCTAAGTCTATCATGGAAAAATAAGACACTATTTTCTTCATGGTTGATATTGATCAGTGTTTGATGGAAGCAACAAAATCTAGAATATTTTGGATAATGCCTATGGGTTATGAGGTTGAAGAACACATTTTGGAGCCATATGCTCAACACCTATTGAGTAAACCTTAGGATACGACAAAAGGAAGCTTTGGTACCTTTGAAGAGAAGGATATGCAAGTGCATGAATAGTTGAAGAAGCCTATGATAACCTGGAAAGTGAGAAAGGAAGTTGAAGCTTTTGTAGAAAGCATGGGCATATCAGCTGAAGCAGTGAGGGAAGCTAGGAGGAAAAGAGAACAAGTTGAAGAAGGAGAGCCTGCTAGAATTGAGTCTACTAGTCCAACAACATCCTCTACTAGATCTAGATATACAAGGAGCTCTACACTCTCATCTAGTCTTGCAAAGAAAGCAAGCCCAGTAAAATCTCAAATCAAGACATCTGGGAGAGAATGAAAGAGGAAGAATGATAAAAGCACAAGAGTTTATGTTGCAATTGAGGAGGATGAAGAAATAGAGTTTGTTGAAGAGGTAAGAGAAATCAATTAAATAGGCACCAAGGCATCAAAATTCTTTAAGGACAAGCCCTCCGATGAAGAGAAAGCAAAGAAAAAATGAAAATTGATAAATCAAGTATGTCTGTAGAGGAAGTGGAAAAAGCTTTGATTAAGGATGGTAATCTTAGACCACTTTCCGAATGGTATGACACTTTTGATAGCGCAAGTCAAAGAATTCTTGAAGAATCTACAATAAATTATTTGAATACTTTAATATAACCCTCAAAGAAATAATGCCAAACTTACCTAAAGTGTTATATGAAGTTTTAGAAATGAGGAGAGTGAATGCAAGAATTGAAGAAGAATAAATGAGAGAATGCATACTTGTTGATCTATGTCTAGTAATGTCTATAGAAGAGATGAAGAATATTCTCAATGATGCAAAAATGGATTTTAAGAGTAAGACAAGGGTGAATAAGCTTATGATCAGACAGACTGAAGAAGTGGCTAAAGATACTGAGAAAATTCTCAAGGCAGTTCTATTGAAGAAAAAATACAATGTTGTTTTTGAAGAAGCTCGTGATGAGAATGTTCCATTTGGTCTAGAAATTGAAGAAGGGAAAGAAGACACATTTGAGGATACTCTAAATCCTCTTGATATGAAAGATACCAAAATTTCTATTGAGAATGAAGCTCCTAAAGATGTGTCAGTTGATGAAATTGAGATTCCTAAAGCTAAGAAAGAATCTATAGTTGAAGAAAAAAAGGCTAAGGCAAAGGAGATTCATGTGGAAACAAGAGAAACTGCAAAGGCAGTAAAGGATTTTTTAGAAGAACAACACGAGGAGTTCAACCCTTAACTAGTTGAAGGTCCTATCTACTTGGCCACTCTATCTCCTATTCAGAAACTGAAGGTAGCATCATCTGCTCAGGCCAAGGCAAGGGAGGAGATACTGAAATCTCACATTGAGGATAGTGAGTTGGTAAGTCTTGCATCTAGTATCTTAGAGAAGATCATGCCTAAATATGTCTAAAGCATGAAAATGATATAATTTTTGAAAGGGTATGTGAGCTTAGAGGGATAATTGGTCCTAAGATGGAGACAATGCTTAGTACATTGAAGGAAGCACAAGATGCTATGGTTTTCAGTGATCTAGCGAATCTTGAGTTAGTAGAGATGCAATCCCAGTTGTTTTGTGGTCACATGACTATTTTGGAGAGCCTTAAAAAGAGTTGGGACACTAGTTTAAGCCTGTTGAAGAACAATTTTGTGGACATATTGAAGTTTATGTAAGTGAAGCATGTTAGTACATATGTAGTTTGTTCATAGCATTTTATTTTATTTTTGATATGTAGATTCCCATCTTTTTCTTTGATGTCAAAGGGGGAGTGTGGGACAGTGAAAAGGTTCATATTCATCTCAGGGGGAGTTGTGTTTTGAAGTTTTGAGAATCACAGTGTATTCATGTTGGTATTGATTTGAAACTTAGTCATTTTTCACTAAGTGTTTCTATCAATGACAAAGGGGGAGATTTTTGGCAAGAGACACTGCACAAGTCATATGGTGTTGTCATTGATGTCAACCCTAGTTAGTGATCTGATCCACACATCAGTATTTTCTCGTACTAGAAGTCAAATTGAAGTTTTGTGATTAACTGTCAAAGCTAGAATAAAGCATCTGACATAATTGTGTACATTGATTCATATGCAAATATATATTATCATTTTTTGTTGTGGATCTCAGGTAAGGTTTTTTGATGTATGATCTATGTTATCTTTGAATCATAGAGCCTCGTATCAATTGGTGTGCAAGTTAGAAGATTCATTTTGATGATTTTCAGTTTAACAATGTGAAAAGGCCAACTTAATGAATGTAGTGTGTTGTAGATGTTCAAAGTGAAATTTTTTGAAGTGTTTTCATGTTTGAGGATGTTATTTTGGGTCTTCACTATGTTGTGGCCAATATTTCCTGGTGCACACTGAATTTTTTTAATTGATATGGGCTGACAGTTTGTACATGTTTTATTAATTATTTTGTTGAAGCCAACATGTAACAATGTAATCTCTAGTTGCAGATATATAAAAGCAATTTTTTTCCATAATTTGGAGGTATGAGATGTGTGAATAATTTCCTAATCATTCAAAGGAAGAAGTAGAGTGTGAAGAAGTGTTCATGTACTTAACTAGAATTGTAATGAGGCATTGGCAGATACTATTTTCTCAGTTCAAATTCTTGCAAATGTAATCTGAATGTTTTGTAAGACATTGAGTCTTCCTTTTTGTATCTGAGTAGTGAGCTCTAGGAAATGTGCTTGAATGCATGTGCATTCCCCTTTTGTAAACACTTATTTTTAGTATACTCATGTTGTCGATTGACCTCCACCGTGGTTTTTCCCCTAAGATGGTTTCCATGTAAAAATCATTATGTTATGTTGTTGTGGTTGATTTTTTTGTGTTCTTGCATCTTTCTTTTTCTTGAATTCTATAAGTGGTTTAAATATCAAGTTAATGAAGTTAAATTTTGTAGAACACTAATTGACCCCCTGCTCTGAGTGTTCCTTGATTCCAACACCCACATCATCAAAACCATGTATAGATAAATCAACTAGTTGAATTTTAGCCTTTTCTGCTCCAATTTTGTCCAAAAGGATAACACTAAAAACATTAATCCTTAAACCATTTTCAATAAGGGTCTACTTAATCCTAATGTTTTTAATGCTAGAAAATATCATCAAGGAATCATTTTGTTTTTTGCATTCTCGAAGGGGTAATTATTTTTTATGAAAGGAAATATCCAAATTAGCCAAATTTATAGTTTTAATTAAGGTTTCTACATCATTTGATTATGCACTAGGAGGGATAACATCTTTTTGAAAATCATTTTGATGCATGCCATGGTAAATAGGTGATTTTTCTAAACACAAGGGAAATAGGGCTAGTCCACCTTTTAGGAGATGAAGCAAACACAAAGGGGAAAAGGGATCCCTCCTATTTTGATCTACTTCACTCAAGGAAACCCTAGAGAGATCAATATAATGGTTCAATTGAGAGAAGGAGGTTTCTATAAGGTCTCCTCGGGTGTGATTAAACAAAGGGGGTTCACCACTAAGAAAGTACTTAGAAATAGGGGAATGAAAGCAACATGCAAAAAAAATATATGACTTAGAATATGAAACTAAACATAAAAATAATAAACTAAGAAAGGATAGAGGAGATCTTGGAAAACTAGAAATGCCTAAAACAAGGTTTGTAATATCAGAATTATGACTTTTTATGCACATTGAAACTCATACTCCAAGCTGGGAAATTTAGTCCCATTTTAGGGTTTTGCGCCGAATCAAAAATCTACAATTGCTAAAACAAGATCTATAGAAAATGACTAAAAAGTGTTATACTGGGACTCATACACCCATGGTGGTGATTTAGTCCTATAATTAGGGTTTTTCTAAAACTATGGTATCTTCTAGTGATCTTCTATAGCTTCTCTCTTGTCTAATCTCTAGTTCTAAAACTTTGAATTTCAACCTGTAGGTGACTTTCCGTGAAGATGAAAACTTCTTGACAACTTTGAAAACTTTCTTCACTCTTGCAACTTTGTCTTCAAAGGATATTCAAACCTCAAAACACTTAGATCTACTATCACACATGTAGAGAAGATAATTTTTTTGATTTTTTCAGTGATAGGGGTTTTCCTTGGTCAAACCCCATTTTGTTAATCAAAACTTGAAATAAAATGAAACAAAATGAAGGAATAATGAATGAATAATATTCTATGTTGCAACTCACTAAACCCTTGAAATAAAGGCTACATTCTTGTATGAAATGGCTAGCATGAATGTAGATCTTGACTCTTTATTTATGCTTATGTATCTTGACTTGAATGCTTGCTTCAATCATGAAAACCCTACATCACAAATGTTAGCTCAAAAAAAAACATGATGCATGATGACTTTGACATGATGCTTGAATCCTGAATATAACTCCAAAATGCTTGATAATAAACTATCGAATGTTCTTGTAAAATTTCTTGATCATAAATTTGCTATAGAAATGACCTCATCAACTTTCTAGGAGAAGTTATGTGAAATAACCTTGTATTTATATTTGTTTATCCCATTTCCCAAAATTACAACACTACAAGTTAAAATCAAATCTAGGAATTGGATTCAAAATAGGTCCAAGCTAAAGTGGGACTCATATGCTTGTTGGGGCATATGAGTCCCAGTACCCTGAGCTTTAGATACAAATTTGAAGAAATGTTTAGTTTTATGCCAAATTTAGGATCAGACCCTAGAACTTAGGTGGGATCCATATGTCCAAGGTGGAATATGAGTCCCAGATAACTAAATCTAGAACACACAACCCAAGAAAATGAATTATTATTGGTCATTAGTTAAGTGTTGGGATTATCCTTAGAAAAATGCATTAAATAAGGCTTGTGGATACAAAATAGTTCCAAATAAGGCATAAGGAAGCCCAATTTTAGTAGGGAGGGCCCAAAAAAGTGTGAAAATGTAAAGGGATACATTTTCCTACACTACATTTATCCCCCACTTTAGTGAGAGGAGGAACACTCTTCAAACTCACACTAAAGTAGATAGAATTGCATCAAGAGGGGTCCAAATGTACCAATGCTAGTGAGGTAGGATGACAATGATTGAGAGGGTTACAAAAAATCCTAGGATCAAGATCCTCTAGAAAACCAATGTAGGCATGAAAGAACACACATATAATAATGTATGAAGCAAAAACAAGGTACAAGCATACAATACAAAATACATAAAGAAGAAAGAAAAACAAATACAAAAGGGGTGGATTAAGCCTCGATTGTTTGTCCATCATGATGTGGATCATATCAGAGTTGTTTGTACAAAAAAATTTACAAGCGAAACACAATGTCCCTTATGCAAACCAAATGCACGCTCACAAGGGCTAGTGGAACCTCAAGGCATCCACTAGGTGAGCCCCTAGAGAGGTGAGACACATACACACATTGCTAGTATATGCTCACATGCACAAGCAAGTGGAAATGAGAAATTCATGCCTAAGTTTGGCTCCCATATAATAACCATACCAAAGAAATACCTCCTAATAATGATGATAAGGAACCACACAACATAAAAGAAGAGTCCATGAGGCAAGAAAGACTTTATATGCTTGAAACTGATGAACAAATAAGATGGATGAACAACAAAGAAAAGTGTATTATGTGAGGTGGCCATAGAATAGATATTGTAAATGAAATAGTGTAAGGTACATTCAAAGGAGGTTTGATTAGTTAATGTAAGGTATTTACTTAGGGGGAATTGTGCCTAATGTCTCTAAGAGAAGACCAATCAAAGAATATAAGATTCAAAACTTAGGGGATGCAGTGTGTTGCATCAAGAAACTAAGAGGAATATAATATGCTAAGTGAGATCACGCTCTTGAAGGACATCACACCCAATGTGACCACAAAGCAAAAGAAGCATCACATGAAGTAAGAAGACTATATAATTAAACATAAGTTTTAATTGAAATGTAAGAGAATAATGCCAATGTATGCCCCCACTTTAAATAAATTGCTAAAGACCATGCTGTGAGAAATTACTTTAAAGTAGCGAATGATAAATACTAACAATAAAGAGGACATGAGAGATTATTTGGAAAGCCCTATGCCAAGTCATATATTTCCAAATGAAGCTACATCATGAAAAGGGGTCACCCCCAAAATGAAATCCCAAAATCACATAAGGGATCTATGGATTAAGGGTCAGTATGACTTTGCTACAATGTTTTTTAGAGGGATCAGAATAGTCATGATTCCACAAATACTCATGGAATAGGAAGAATGATACAAAGAGAGTGAAAAAAAAGAAAATATTTCACATCAACATGGAAGAGATGTAAATTTCTTGATGCCTTGCATCATCCCCAAAAGGAAAACAAAAGACAAAGAAAAGATAAAGGTATATAGAAAAATTTAGATACAAATAGAGGAATTCCATAAGGAGAGGGGTACATCAAATAGAATAATATAGGGGATCGCATTACACACATGAAATCACACACATAACATGAAAAATAAAATAAAGACAAGACTAGTAAGGCACATGTGAGTCAATGTATTAGTTGGTCATCCACATCCCAATCTTGTTCATCATATACAGAAGGTAGAAAACTAGCCAAAGGGACAATGTCATACTAGGACAAGGCTATCTAATTCTTTCCCCCACTTTATATAGGACAAGAATGAGGTGATATAGGTGATTAGAAGCAATTGAGGTTGCATTTTTAAATTTTCAATGAAAGTAAAACATTTAATAGTGAGCATATTATAATCCTAACACTATTGTACATGGCAAGGAGCAGAAGGGCATGCTTTAAGGGGTTATTTCTATGATATCAAATTTTTAATTTTTTTTTTAAAGCACGACACTTATTAGTACTATGTCCAAGAACTCTATGGTATCTACAATGTGGAATGTTTATGTTCTTAGGATATGGTTTTGGATTTTCTTTCATGGATGGTAATTTTATAATTCCTTGGCTTAAAAGTGTGCAAGATTCTCTTAGTTGCAAACATGGGACAAGGGAATTTTAGTTTCTTCAACTTGTAAGGCCTTCATTGCTTGGTAGATTCACCAATTTCTTGAGTTATTTTTTGAAGAGGACCTAAGATGATCCTATCATCGAACGTATGAGGAATATTTTGTTTTTTAGGAAGGATGAAACTTATGTCAGGGGGAAGATCTTGATGTCCTATCCCTTTGGTATCTTGAGATGGTATTTTCTCTAAAACTTGATGAATTTCATGTTTGCTTGTTGTATCAAATCCTTGTTTGCTTAAGATCGTGAATCCCTTTTCATATGTCTCTTCTAGATTGATAGTTGTGTTGGTCACTTTGTTAACATAGGATTATTGAATATTTTATTTATTAGAGGTGCTAGATTCACCTATTATAGGGAACTTAGTTTTAGCTTGTGTCTCCATTTCAGCATATAGAATACCAAATATCTCAACTTGCATTAGTTGTTTCATTGAAGGATAAAAGGATGCATTAGTCTCAATCTTGTTAAGGAAATTATTTATGAAGTTGTTCATGCTATCATCATCTTCTCCAATTGATGTCAACATCATGAGGAGGACATGCATTAAAAATTTATTGAGCATGAGTGAGTTCAATTTCATTAGGATCATTTCCAAAGGCACAACTTAACACATCCACTAATGACTTCAAGGACATCCAATTCTTACGAAAGTACATATCCATGATGAAATGCAATGTAATGACCTAGAATGAAATGCAATTTTTAGATTCTACACAAGGTAATCTATTGATTACACTATGCAACAATCTAAAAATGAAATGTATTAGATATAATTTTGAAACTAAGCAATGTACAAAATGAACTTAATTAAGCTAGATCTAATAAGATGAATGAAATAGAAACTTAGTAATCTAAAAAATAATCTAACAATAGTAAACAAAAGCACAAAATTAAGTTTTTTAATGCTATAAAATGTAGTTTCAGGTCTGACATGAGACTAAATTGCCTAGAGGGGTGTATGAGTCCTAGTTAGGGTTTTTGGAGGGTTTGAATGCTGAAAAAAATCAGTATAGAATTCCTAGAAATTAGGTAAAACAACCTATATCAGGACTAAATTGTTTAGAGGGGAAAATGAGTCCCAAAATAGGGTTTTGACACTAAATTCAAAAAATATTGAGTGAATGTTAAGGTTTCTATTTTTTGTATTATCTTGACTATCTGCAATTACAGATTTCAAATGAAATTCAATGATGCAAGATGCAAAAATGTAACCTATATGCACTTTCACTAATGCAAGATTTAGAAGCCCTAAATGCAAACTAACTAATGCAAGATCTAATGCAAAGCTAATGTAGGCTGGATCTATGGCTCAAATGCACTCCGAATCAGAAATAAAGTGTTCAAAGGCTAGGTTGACCAAAATTAAATAAGGGTGCTCCACCTTTTATGAGATGAAGCACACAGAAATGGGAAAAGATATCCCTCCTATTTCACTCTAGTTCATTCAAGGAAACCCTAGAGATCTCAAACTAATGGTTCAATTGAGAGAAGGAAAAGCTAGAAGGTCTCCTTGAGTGTGATTAAAAAAAGGGGGTTCACCACCAGGAAATTGCTTAGAAATATGGGAATGAAAGAAATATGCATTAAAACCTAACTATATGAGCTAGAAAATAACGTTGAAATTAGAATGAGAAACAAAAATATAGAAATGTACCTAGAGGATTAGAGGTGACTAAGAAAGATCTTGAAACCATGAAATTAGTTTTTTCTAAACTACACTTGGACTCATATGCTAGACTAGGTGATTTAGTCCTAGTTTAGGGTTTTTAGGGCAGAAACTAGAATTTCACAATGACAAGTCTAAATCTATTGAAATCTAGAAAATGTGTCATACTAGGACTCATACACCCCAAGTGTCAGTTTAGTCTTATTCTACTTTTTGGAAATTTATGATCTGAATCTTTTCTCCTATCTCTATAGTTCCTTCTTATACTTTCCAAACTTCGCTTCCAGATCCGAACCTACTAAAATCTACAAAAAAAAGTATTCTTTTGATTTTCTTATGGGGGTTTTTCTTTGATCAAACCCCTAGTTTGGTAATTAATTCTTGATAGAAAGAATAGATCTTGAAAGGAAATGTGTGTGAAAGTCTTAATCTTAAGTGCATATAAGATTAAGAGATCTAAAGTGCAATGAAACCCTATTCTTATGTGCTAGAATAAGATGGATGAATGAAATGTAAAGATGATGAATCACTTTGGGAGATCTCTAATCACACTAATAAGCCACAATAATGCATGTACCTTCCTTTAGGATGAAAGTAGAATGATAATAGAAGATGACGTCACTTAGGAAACAAGTTATAAGGCTTGGTTCAATGGCTAGTTGCATCTCCCCAACCTAGAATCCATCACGATTCTCCATAGGCAACCATCATCAATCCTTGATAGTGCTAGATCATGAATTTAAAGTGAGCTTGAAGACCTTCAAAAACACTATAATGCTACTCCAAGACTTCAACTTTATTTGCTCCTTGCTCTTGAATACTTGAAAATCTCTATTGAAGGCTCTTTCTTGAAAATTATAGGTTTTCTTATATGAAATAATGATTCAAAACCTTAGTTTTATAAGCATCTTATCTAATCTACCATTTATTGGATCCCAAATGCTAACATTTGTGAAATTTGAATGAAAAACTTGAATTTTCTTGACCAAACTATAAAAAAGGGCCAAAAAAAACTCATACGCCCAAGGTGGTATATGGGACCCACCTAGGGGGACTCATACACCCAAGGTAGTGTATGTGTTCCACCCTAGCTTTTCGGGGTGAGAAAATGTCAGGGTGTTAGAAAATTAAATGCATTTATTGATTTCATTAGGATTTCAACTGAAATAAGCCCCGGGATATGAAATAAAGGGTCTTACAGGCCTAAATGTTGGATGTTGTGGTTGTGTTGCTGATATGTGGTTGTCATTGATGTCAACACTATTGGCATTAAGGAATTAGAAGTTGTATATGTCGAGGATATTGAGAAAATTGTAATGGAATAAGTTGCAGGTTGTTAGTGGTGAAGTGAAGTTCGGTCTATTGGTTAGCTTAGTACATTGATGATCAGAGGTTTTTGATTAAAGGGATTTTTTTCAAGTATATCTAGTTTAACCACATTGAGTTTCAGAGATCCACATAAATATTTGATCGAGTTATGAGAAGTTGTGTTCAGATAGTTATTTTGTTGCTTCAGATGGTGTTCCTAATTGAAGATGATGTGATTCTAGTATGTTTAGTTGTTGTGGATGCTTATCTATTGATTCATGATTTTTTTGGATATTTCTAGATCGTGCTCTATCTATATTGCATGTTTGAATTTATTGTTGTCCTCAAGATTGGTGATTTTCTCTTGTGTGTTCATGTTTTTCATGTTCATGGGCGACAAGGTGATGGTAGTGTGTTGTGGATCTTCGAGGAATAAATTTTGAAGGTGTTTTGTGTATGAGGATTTTTTTGGGTCTTCACTATGTTGTGGCTAACAATGGTTGATTCACATTGATAATTGTTATTGATTTGGTTTGACAGTTTATATTGATTTTATTATTTTGTTGAAGCTGACATGTAACGATGTAATTTCTTGTTGTGGATATATATAAGAAATTTTTTAGACCATTTAAATGTATGGTGTGCGTGAATAATGTTCTAAATCTTTTGAAGGAAGAACAGAGTGTGAAGAAGAGTGAAGAAGAGTGAAGAAGTGTTCATGTGCTTAACCAGAACTAGAATTAGGCATTAGTAGATGTTATTTTCTCAGTTCAAAATCATGCGAATGTAATTTGAATGTTTCGATAAGATAGTGTGTCTTCCTTTGGGAAGTAAGCCTTGTTGTAATTGAGCAGTGAGCTCTAGGAAGTGTGCCTAAATGCATGTGCATTCCCCATTTTATTCTTTATACTTTTAATAGGGTATAATCTTGTGGACTGATCTCCACCATGGTTTTTCCCCTAACAGGGTTTCCATGTAAACAATCTTGGTGTTATGTTTGTTTCTGATCTATTGATGATTTATGCTTTCATGGTTATTTATTAGATATGAGAATAAGGTTAATAACTTTAATAGGTTTTAATTTTTGTGACAACTGATTCACCCCCCTCTCAGTTGTCTACCCTTGTGTTGCCAACAATTGGTATCAAAGTAGGTTCCTTGGAAGAAGTTTAATAGCTTAAGGTGATCTGGGATGGTGACATATAAGAAGGATAGTTTGAGATTTGATGGAACAAATTATTCTATGTGGAAGACTTGAATGGAGTGTAATATGAGATGCATTGGTTAACCTTACTAGAAAATTACAAGGAATAGGTATGTTATCTCATAGAATGGTCCCTCTATTGTTATTCAAATCAAGGATGTTCAATATAATATCAGGGCTAAGGAAGCATTGTTGAGTGCTTTAACTGATTCTGAGATGATAGATGTGATGGATCTAAAGATTGCATATGAGATCTGGAAAATGTTGGAAACTTTGTGTAAAGGTGATGCAAATGTGAAGATTGCTTAGATGCAAAGTCTTAATGGGAAATATGAGATGTTGAGAATGGGTGATGATGAGAACATTACTTCTTTCATGAAAAGAGTGAATGAGCTTGTGTGTGGTATCAGATGTGCTGGTGGACAATTGGAACAATCAAAGATTGTTGCTAAAGTGCTAAGATCCTTTCCTGTTGTATACAAAGTCAAAGCTACTAGCATTGACGAGCTCTAGACTATGACAAATGTAACTAGAGATAAGTTGATTGGTAAGCTTACTACTTTTGGGTTGAGTGAATTTGGTGATGCTCTTCCTAAGACAAAATATGCATTCAAGGCCAATACCTCTAGAAGGTATAAACAAATATATGATCCAGGTAAAAAATCTTCTAGAAAGATATTCAAGTATGAGGAGGAAATGAGAGAGATTGAAGAAGAAGATAGAAAATTGAATGATCTTGAAGCACTTATTGTCAAAAGGGAAGCCAGGGGAGAAGGTACGTATAAAGGAAAGTTTCCTATTAATTTTTTTTCTTTCAATAAGAGAGGTCATTTTGCATCAAGGTGTTTGGAAAGAGTTCCTAAGTCAAGACCTAACAAGCCTAGATTTCAAAGAAATTTTTATTATGCTACTAATGAAGGTGTGATAGATGATGAATCTAATAAAGGGAATGTAAGTGAGGATGAATGGGTATTTATTGCTATAAAGGTAAATAATCATGCCCCTACTGAATTTGCAAGTTGTACAAACGTGGAGAAAGCCCTAGTTGCTCGAGTTGAAGAGAAAGATGAATGGGTAATTGACACTGGATGCTTTCATCACATGAAAGGTGATAAAAGTAAGTTTATGAGCTTGGAAAAGTAGGATGGTGGTGTTGTAAGATTTGGTGATGACAAAGCTGGTGTAATCTGTGGCAGAGGATGCATTTCTCTTGATGGTAAGCATAATATTGATGATGTCCTATATGTGGAAGGTCTTGTAGACATGGAAAATTTATTGATTGATGTTACACATTTAATCTTGATTACTAACACCATTTTCATTCTAATTCATCCCTCGGTCTAACCATTTAATCGAATACCCTTATTTGATTAAATTCATCAATTTTCCATCTCTTAATTAAATAAATAATCTTATCTAATTAAGTCTTTCTCTCTCATTAATTAAATCAATCTATCTGATCTAATTAACCCTACGTCCATATTTAATTAAATAATTCATTTTATTTGATTAAATTTATAAAGTATATTAAATTAAATACATTGAACCTTGTTTAATTTAAGCTAGCATTCATCTTCTTTAGTTCAATAAAAAAAAAATCTATTTAAATAAGTCTAAATCACATTCTTCTCATATTTGATTTAAATTAACCCCTAAATCTAGATCAAATATTGCACATCCCCTAATATCTCAATTAAATTAATTGATCCTGATTAATTTAATCCTAATGCAAGTCCCATCCTCTAGCTTTTTCCACTTGCACATGAAAATAGATTTAATTCATTTATTAAATCTCTATTTTCTCTCAACATGGCATAATGGAGGAATATTCCCTCAAATTTGAATTCAAAATCCAAGTGGACTTTGTCCTTCCAACAATGCATTTACTTCACCTAATAAGTCTTTTTTCCTTGAGCTAAGTGGCATTTAAGGAATTTTATTTCCCTCTAACATGTCATTTAAACATTTTCAAATATCACCTAATTTAATTTATGGGCACATTCATCAAAATGTGCACATCCTCCATTCACATTTGGACAAGTGACACCTTTCCATTGTTTGAATGATAGTCCCACATTGCTTCATTTTGGGAATTTCTCTATCTTATCATTCTATAAATAAGAGGCTTCATTCCTCATTCTGTCATCCACAACTTGAGTAAACATACTATACTCAAATTCATAGAAATCTCCATTCATCTTATTGAGTTTTATAGCTAGGATTTTGCAGATTTTATCTTGGAGCACATTGGAAGCATTCATCAAGTGGATCACTCCTCATCAAGCATCTACATTGCATCATTGGAATTGGGAAAAGGTCAATTTTCACATCAAATTGGCACCAATTCCCTCAAGAGATTAAGAGTTTTCTTTGCATTAGAATAGGATTTGATATCTTTGGTTTTATGTTTGTTGTGTTTTTCATTTCATTCCTTTTCCTTTGCAATTCAAATGGATTTCTTAAGGAATCATGATACTAACTTTGCATTTTATCTAATATAGTGTTTTTCTCTCATGTTTGTGCAGGGTTAGAATCTTAGTTCACATTTTGGCACTAGGAGGGCTAACTAGAAGTTATAATAATTTTTTTTCATCAAATTTTGTGATTTTTTTTGTTTTTTGGTCTACAGGAAACTCCACCGCTAGAACATCAGCATTGCAATTTAGGACCATTGGGAATCTAGTGTCACTATATTGCACTGCTGCAAACTCTAAACTCTGACGTCCTCTATTTCCCACCCAAGATTCAAAATTTTAAAGTGAATTGTTGTGTCTTTCTAGCCCACTAGAATCTTCCCAAAATTCAAACTACATTGTTGGTTCAAATAGCAATGCCTTCATGCTCACTAGCCCAGCTATAGAATGATGCTAACTGGTAAACAATGCTATATTGCACCGTTGAATCTTTCAAAATCTGATGCTAGATTTCATTTGCATCTAAAAATAACATTTTAAATTCTTGGTATAAAGGGGCTAAAGTGAATCTTAAGACAAACTCACTAGATTTTGTTTGAGGCTAACAATTGAACAAGGAAAATTCCACATTTGATTTGGTGCTATAAAAAGAATTCACTTTTGCTTTGTGGGTCTTAAAATTAACATGTGCTACTTTTCTTTGTGATTTCTTACTCAAACTAACACCATTGAACATACATACGCACTTCTCTCGCACCTCACAAAAATCTTGAGAATCAAAAGGCTTTTTGGTGGTCTTAGGTTGGGATAAAGTAATTACCTCCACACTTCATCTTGGAACTAAAATTGAACAAAACATTTTACGAGTGTGATTCAAACCTATCACGTGCATTATCTCTTTTTTTTTCAACAAAGATTGATCAAGTTATGGATATGTTTGCTTGTTATTGTTTATCTTAGAGGGCATGCCTTGGGGAAAAAGTACTCACCCAAGGGAATGAATCAACCGATAGCACTCTAAAGCCAAGAGTATTTCTACCCGGGATATAAATGTGGGTACTGGAACAAAGGCTAGTATCATCCAGTTGGCTCTAATGAGAAGGGTAGCAATGGTCTCTCACCATGTTGGGTCAACTCCTACGAATGAAAATTATGAATTAAAACCCTTGTTGTAGAAAGGCCAAAATCCCTATCTATTTGCTGGTGCAAGAACGGTCATTCTGAAGCCACCCCATATTTTATAGTCTTTAGTAGAAATGGAAAGCATGCCATGGGAGTTTCATGGGTGTAAATGATTGGATGCCTCGTATAAGTTAGTGTCGTGGAGGGGAGCCAGTAGGGTCAAGCATCTAACCATTTTCTAAAGATAAGTGTAGCTGGACTTGTCCAAGTGGGGACTCAACAAATACAGTCTTTCATAGCCATAGGGTTGTACTTTTTCTTGGTTACAAAACACTTTGCTTGACTGAAAACATTTGGAAACAAACATTTATCATCATTAAAACTTCAAACCCTTTAGGAGGAAAATACATTGACCAAATTCATGTGTTATTGCTTGACCTTGGGATTTATCCTTAGAGGGTTCTAAGCACTTGGATTTATATCTCAATTTTCCTGCTAAAGTTAACAATAGGTAACCCTTGCCTTGATTTCACCAAATCTCCACATAACATACTTTGTGTGATTCGAAGAGATTTAGACATTGGACATCTAGTTTGAAAAAGCTAATCAAGAATTGTTTGTGGTAAAACAAAGTCATTAAGAAAAGATTAATAGTTGAATCCCACACATGTGTCCCCAATGATTTCACACAAAATAAAAATAAAAAAACCAAGAATAAAAGCTCTTAGTCCAAAAGAACATAAATAATGTCTCTCAACACTATACAAATTCAGATGAAGATTGATTTTTAACTTTTACAGGAAAGCTTCAAGAAACAATCCCGAATTGTACTCATTCTATTATTTTCAAAATCCAAATATTTTCAAGAATTTGAACACCTTGTCTAGAGTAAAGCATGTTCTTCAAAACTGAGGTATTGTAAACAAGAGTCCTTTTAGGTTCACCTAGGATCAAAATCAAAAATTTCACCCATCTTTCAAAGCATCAATCCAAAATCATCCCACCACCAACTCTTGAAAATCTTGAAACTATCCTTCATGCTAGGCTTTTTTGGCACATCAAAATCATTGAAACATAGTCCTTAGGGAAAATCAAAATCCTTAAAATTCCTTGAATCAAAACATCAAAAAATATTTGGTTAGACATATGAAGATGCATCCTTCTTCATGTGCTTAGTCAAGTCATCCAATCATTTTGTTTAGCTAGGTATATGTAGATGCATCCTTCTTCATATACTTAGTTAAATTATCATCTTGTTTGATTAGATGTAGGTAGATGAATCCTTCTCCCTACACTTAGTCAAAAGTATCATCTTGTGAGAAAATCCATCCCATAGATAACATCCAACATCTTGGGATCCACTTGTTCATTATCCAAAATCAAAACAAAAATAAAAATCAAATCAAGGTCAATCCAAAAATCAAAATGAAAATCCAAGAACCCAAAAGTCCCAAAAGTATAGCATCCCCCTCAAGATCTATCAAAAAGTGCAAATCATCCATATCACCCAACTTTCACAAACATCCAATCTTTGATCCTTAAAAAATATTAAAATTTCTCTTTTGTACTTAATATTAGATCAATTAAAATAATTAGAGATTCATCTCCCATATTCTTGAAAATTGATTCTTATTTTATGGTTCAAACTAGATCTCAACACAAGAAGAACATGGAAGCCAACAAAGAAACACCCACTTCAAGTGACCTAAGTAAAATAAATTCTAAAATGAATCCCATTGGATCAAGCAATACTCTAACTAACTTTCCTTCATCATCACAAAATCTAGGAGAGGAAGGCCAAGTGGAGGATCTTACCAATAATCTCTTTGGGATGTCACATGAGAAAATCATTGAAATGGTTCAAAATCTAGAGAATCGTAAGATTATCAACATCATGATGAGATTCAATCCTTCACTATACATTCTTGAATTAGTAAAACAAGGGGCTAAACTTCCTTCCGATTTTGATGTGAGCACTATTGTAGAAGCATATTTTGGGATCATACCCGAAATCTCATCCACCATCCCCATTTCATATACACCTCCATTCCAAAACATCACCCAAGACATCCCCCAAATTACATCATCCATTGCCCCAACTCAACCCATTGTTAAGAAAGGGAGCACAATTCTTAATGCATTAAAAACATACCCCCTTGTGAATAATTAGGATTTAGACTCAAATGCCATCTTGGGACAATCCATCTCCCAAAATCCATTACATACATATGTCCCTCTCACCTTTCATGATCCAAATTACCCATCATCATCTTTTCGTTCAACACCCCAAACCCCTCTCCCCATAACCTCACAAGGAGAGGGTGACTTATTGGACCGAGAGGAATCTTTGATGCTACATCTTAGGGGAGTATGCCACTCACATTTCCACCACTCCCCCCCTTGCCATCACCTCTTAGTTTAGGGCTTCCCCATTTACCAAATATCAACCAACAAAATCAAATCAACTTGTTGATCACTAATCAAAATATATTGTCATCAACATTGCAACAATAGATGGAAACTATCCCAATGATGCAAACTGCCACCACCACATCATCAACCATTCCTCAAAACACGGTCTCGCAAGGACCAATCATATTGATCGCACCATCCACCACTCAAAACCCACTCATCAATACAATAGTGCCTCTCATCACCATAGCAAGCACCATTCCAAATCCAATTCCACCACCATTGCCACCAAACTCAAATACATCAAATCAATATACCATTGCACTAAAAGCTGCTCAAGAATCTTCCTATCAAAAGGCACTTTAGCAAATCCAAAATTGATAGGCAACACAACAAGCTGCACAAGCAATGCAAGCCACTCAAGCAACACAAGCCACCCAAGTTGCTCAAGCCACACAACAAGCACAATTAACATAGCAGGTTGCACAATCCCAAGCCTTATTGCAACAACAACAACAACAACAACAATAGGTTGGACAAGCGCAAGCCCAAGCTCAAGCTCAAGCCCAATATCACACCCAACAATCATAAGCACAAGTTCAAGCTAAAGCTCAAGCCCAATGTCAAGCCCAACAAGCAAAAGTACAAGCTCAAGTGCAAGCTCAAGCTAAAGCTCAAGCCCAATACCAAGCTCAACAAGTGCAAGAACAAGTACAATATCTCACACAACAACAAGCATATCAACAAGTGCTAAAGAAATATCAAGAACAACAAGAAGCAACCCAACTAGCAGCCCAAAAACAAGCATTGTTGGTACAACAAGAACAACAAGCTCAATAACAAGCACTACTAGCACAACATCAACAGGACCAACAACAAGTGTTGTTGGTACAACAACAATGGCAAGAATATTTGGCGCAGTAGAATATGCAAGCACCATACATCAATATACCAACCAATCCACTAATCCCACTAACAATCAAACCACTAAAAAGCACTTTCATCCCACCCCTTGATCCACAAAATGATGTGGTAATGCAAATCAACTTACTCTCACAACAAGTACTTGATCTCCTATTAGGGAAAACCATAAAAAAACCCAACAACTTGTGTCCCTATCTATTTGAAAGGAGCCCCATAATGAAATAGTTCCAAAATGGATTTGAGATCCCCAAATTCGATAAATACCATGGGATGGGAAAAACTGAATATCACATTAGGGAATTCTAGGTTCATTGCATGGAATTCACATATGATGATACCTATCTGATGTGGTTATTTCCTAGAAGCTTGGCTAGCCATGCTATGGAGTGGTTTTCTTGCCTTCCTCTAGGAATAAATTTTTTCCAAGAGATAGTTGATGCATTCATCAAAAAATACACATTCAAGATTGGTATGAATGTTAGTCTCAAAGAACTACCAACTCTAAAACAAGGTAAGAATGAATCATTTTCCTCTTTCTTACAACAGTGGTGAACCAAGGCCAATCAGAGTAAATGGGTCATGCCAAAAGAACAACAAGTGTGCACCATCATATCCAATCTTGAAGGAACCTTTGCTTTTCATCTTAAAGTGCAAGGAATTACCACATATGACCAGTTGATCTCCAAAGTTCTCAACATCAAATGAGCCCTTATGACACAACCTAGAGGGTCAATCGCATATCCCAAGCAACAAAACAACTGCCCATCCACAAGCTACAATGAAAAACCTCGTACATGGGAAAGGAAAAAAATATTACCAATGATGGTGACATTGATGCCAAATTTGTCCTTAGCACTCCAAGGAAAAACACCCTAACCTACCAACAACCGTAAAACAATGATTAGAACAATACCCAAACCAATGCAGTATCACAACATCAACCAACCAACAATCAAGCAATCAACAATGTCAACGATCAAATGGGACCACCCCAGGGGAACAAAAACTCCTCCAAGTGGAAGTACACTTCCCTTGGGGAATCACTTGAGGTCATCATGAAGAAACTAATAAATGAAAACCTCATCAAAGCCCCCACCTATGATAATTATTAGGAACCAGACATGAAACTACCTCGGTACAATGAAAATAAGCTCTGTGACTTTCACAAAATCAAAGGGAACACCATCAATAGTTTCATGAGGTTGAAAAACATAATCCAAGACCTCATTGATCAAAAAAATCATAAATGTGGAGTAGCTAGCAGGAAATCAAAACCTCAAAATATACATGAACCCAACACCTAACCATAACAAAGGGAATAATAACAATGACAAAGGCAAAGGCACCTTCAAGAATTTGAATCATGTGTATGACCATGTCATCGCATCCTTGGATGACTACTATGCTACCATCACCATCAAAGGAGCCCATGCTGATTGTGGAGTCACCATAAGAGGAAATAAAATTACCATTGTAGGATCATCTCAGTCAAATCAAGCACCCACACCCAACCCCAGATCTATTCCAAGTGGTTGCAATGTCCTTGATTAGTTGAAAAGAAACCCAGTACAAATCTCCATCATGGAGTTGCTTAAAATATCATCCGCCCACAAAAAGACCCTTGAAAAAGCATTAGCCTCATCCATTGTCTCCATGGATCTTGATCTGGAACAATTCCAAGCTATGGTCAGAAACATCATTACACCCAACCTCCTCAAATTTTATGATCAAGAATTTTCCACTCAACCATCTCATACTCATGCACTCCATCTAGAGGCCCTAGTGCATAAAAATAAAGTTAAGCAAGTCCTGGTGGATGGGGCTGCAAGCTTGAACATTTGTTCCCTCAAGTTCATTAAGAACCTAAAAATATCAGAGGATTCCATCGAAAAGGAAAATGTATTACAATCAGAGTGTATGATGATCAAGAAAGAGTGTCCCAAGGCACAATCAAAATCCCTATTCAAGTAGGGCCAACTATCATGGAAACTACCTGTCAGGTCCAAGACCTCGACCTGCCTTATAACATTCTCTTGGGATGTCTATGGATTCATGTAATGCAAGTAGTAGCATCAACCTTTCATCAATGTGTCAAATTCACATATGAAGGCGAAGAGGTCACCATCCATGGAGATCCCAAACCATTGTCCTACTACAAGAACCTAGAGGAAAAATACTACAAGATCCCTTAAGTGCCTAAAAATGATGAAGGTCCATCAACACCATACATTGATCCAACCACTCTTGCATCTAATTTTGCAATAGAGACACCCACCACAACCACCATACCCACCATCTCTAATATCAAAGTTATCATCCAAGACCATGGTTGTAGAAATTATGCGATTCCCAAAAATTCTTTAGTGGTAGGAGAGTTACCACAATCTCCTAGATCATAAGGATGACCGCAATCAAATGAGGATTCCACATCCCAAACATCCATTAAAGACTATCCCAACTTCATAAGTTGGGGAGATCTCAGTCATGAAGTAATAGATGAGGACCCATCCCACCTCCTATATCAAGACAATAGACCAACAACTGATCTACCAATGGATGACAGTAGCAAAGGTTTGCAAATGATGCTCGACATGGGCTATGACAAAAACCAAAGAATTGGACAAAATGAAAATGGGCTTCTAATACCCCTCATTCCTGAGACATGAATGAGAAATATTGGCCTTTGATGTACCCCTCCGAGTATAACCATGCATGGATGAGGTCCCCCAGTTAGAGCAGTCAAGCCCCCATGTGAACCAACACCAATTGAAATTTACTTACCTATGTCTACCAGTCGAGTTATAGACAATTTCACATTTGACTTAACTAATGTCTGCAGCAATAGTGATGACAAACACCCCATAACCTACCTACATAGGCTTTTTGAGGACACCACTCTTTTCTTGATTAGCACCTTATCCTATGAGTCTGAAAACTAGTCCCATGAAATCCATCTAGTCTACCTGCAACTCATCGATTATGACCAATTAGAATTACCAATTCTTGAAACATTCAAAAATGATGAGGCACTCTCAAAATTCATGGGACTGTGGGATAATATTCCATGTGGGGATCATAAATCAGGGTTCATCATCAAGCTAGATACACATGCATATATGATTGAATCCCTCAGCCACAAAAGTGAAAAATTGAGAATAATCTCTAGGTCCTTGAGTGAAAACCATACTTTGGCACTCTCTGACCCAAAAATAGTAAAAATAAAGGATGCATCCAATGGTGAAAACCTCTCTAGGTGCTCGAGGATGGGGGATGCAATCTTCCTCTTAGAGCTCTCCATCAGGGAAAATCAACGGTCTTAACCAAAAAATGCAATCTAATTAACTTGGGAATAGAGGAGACCCCACACATCACATTCTATGCACAATCATTACTATCAGAGGAACAAGAGCTCCTAACACCCTTCTTGAGAAAGAGACAAGTTAATTTTTCATGGAGCTATGCAGACATGTCAGGGCTCGATCTAGAAATTATAGTTCATCACCTAGCAGTATACTCTGAAGCAAATCTCATTAGACAAAAGCTTAGGAAAATGCACCCTTAGATCACCCTGCTAGTCAATATGAAATTAAAGAAGCTACTCAATGTGGGATTCATTTGATCAATTGACTACCCTGAGTGGGTATCTAATCTATTTCATGATTCAAAACCAGATGGGAGCATCCAAATTTGCATGGATTTTAGGGATCTAAAAAAATCATGTTTGAAATACGACTCTCATTACCTAGCATTGACATGATTGTGGACATGACAACATGACATGAAATTATTTCTCTGATGGATGGTTTCTCAGGGTACAACCAAATAATGATTGCCAAAAAGGACCAACACAAAATGACCTTCACTTGTCCATGGGGGACTTACTATTGGAATATGATGCCATTCATTTTAAGGTATGTTGGGGCCACCTACCAAAGTGCCATGATGTTAATCTTTCATGGCATGATCCAAAAAACTTTCAAAGACTACATTGATGGCATACTAGCAAAACCCAGAAAGAGGAAAGATCACAGAGAAACCTTGAGTGCTATCTTCGACACACTGGAGGAATACAAGGCTCACTTAAATCCAAAGAAGTACATCTTTGTCATACAGTCAAGAAAGCTACTAGGCTACATAGTGTCAATGAGGGGTATTGAAATAAATCCAACAAAAGTGAAAGCAATCTTGGAGATGGAGGCACCTAGAACATTGAAATAATTGAGATGTCTCCAAGGTAGGCTTTAGTCCATCCACAAATTTATAGCATAACTAGAAAATAAACAAAACCCATATTCTCACCTACTTCACAAGGGAGTAGTGTACAAATGGGATGAAAAGTGTGAAGAATCCTTCAACAAAATCAAAGAATATTTTCTCACACCTCCAATCCTCATGCCATTGATCCCAAGAAATCCATTGATCCTTTATGTGTCAACAACAACAACATCCCTTGGAGCTCTCCTAGCTCAGTACGATGAAAATGGGACAGAAAGGGCCATCTATTATATTAGTAGAACAATGGTTGGGCATGTGTTAAACTACTCATTCATTGAAAAAGAATTTCTAGCAGTTGTTTTTGCTTCACATAAATTCAAACATTACATGCTGGAACACAAAATCAAAGTCATTGCCAAAATCGATCCCCTCAAGAACCTATTGTCAAAATCAATGCTCATAGGAAGGATGACTAAATGGGTAATGATACTATCAGAGTACGACATTGAATACGTGGAACAGAAAGTAATCAAATGACAAGTCATCACAAATTAGCTTGTAGAAGCACCAATCTATTCAGAGAATCCACTTATATCAGAGTTTCTGGAGGAATCCATCTTCAATGTCAGCATAGCTAACCATTGGAAACTCTACTTTGATGGCTCCTATACACAACATGAATTAGGATCCGATGTTTTTTTCATCACCCCATAGGGGGTTTCTATACCTAGATCCCACAAATTGGAATTCCCCTGCACCGACAACATTGCAAAATACGAGGCTTTAACCATAGGTCTCACAATGGTAGTGTAGTGGCACATCATGATTCTCAAAGTATATGGCGACTCCTAGATAATAATAAACCAAGTGAATGATGAGTACCAAACAAAGGATGATAAGCTGACTCCATACAAGAAGTTGCTAGAGAGCCTCAAAGAATCATTCATTAATATCACATTTGAGTAGATTCCCAGAGCCAACAATAGAGTAGCAGATGCCATGGCAATGATTAAATCCCTATTGGACATCCCTCGCAATGTCCCAAAACATGGATTCTTGGTAGAACAACTTCTCGTACCTGCATTCAAGGTACCAAAGTCAGAATTTGTGTGTGAAATCACTGTCCCAGTGATCTCTAGTACCATGAAATTTATAACTACTTGTGAATATGGGTCTTACCTACTGACTTACCTTCAAGTCTAAAATGAACCTTTGTTAAGAAAGCATCCCAGTTTGTCATCCTAGGAAATAACCTTTACTGTAGGAGCATAGAAGGAATGCTACTACGCTGTTTAAATGTTGAGGAGGCATTGACTGCTTTAACTGAGGTGCATAACACATATTTGGTTCACACTCGAGTGGAATGACCCTAGCCAAGAAATTGCTAAGGATGAGGTATTATTGGCCTACACTAGAAAGAGAAGCACATGACTACGTCAAAAGGTGCCTACAATGCCAGCAACATGGGGACCTTATCAATGCTCCAGCTCAAGAGCTTCATCCTATTATCACACCATGGCCCTTTTCATAGTGGGAGCTCGATCTCATCAAAAAAATCACTCCCACTTCGTCTAATGGTAACAAGTTCATCATAACCATCACTGAATGCTTCACCAAGTGGGTGGAAGCCATTCCTATATAATATATCACTGGAAAGTAGATATCTAAGTTTATCCTGAACTATCTCATATGTCGATATGGTGTTACCCAAGCCATTATCTCAGATAATGGGACACCTTTCAAGAATTAGGAGGTTTGTGATCTATGTGAAAAAATTCAAAATTCAACATCGCTTCTCCACCCCATACTATCCCCAAGGCAATGGCCAAGTAGAAGCCACCAATAAAACCATTTTGAAAATCCTCAAGAAAATAGTCAATGATGTAGGTCGTGATTGGAATTTGTAGCTAAATCCTACCCTCTAGGCCTATCGAATGAGCATCCACACATCCACTGGCACCACTCCATTCTCCTTGGTCTATGGATCAGAAGCCATACTGCCCATTGAGATCGAGCTCCCGTCACTGAGAATATCACTATAAAACCCCATCACAAATGATGAATATCGAGTATCAAGATTAAATGAGCTAGAGCTACTAGATGAGCAATGTATGGATGCCTTGAATCATTTGCAAGTTTATCAAAATAGACTCAAGAGGACCTATAACAAGAAGATCAGAAGCAGGACTTTCCAAGTCAGAGAACTTGTCCTAAAGGAGAATTAAAAGAATGTCCCAAATCCAAACAACAAAGGCAATTTTGAACCAAATTCGTTGGGATCATTTGTTATCGCAGTGAGCTACAATGTAGGGGCATATCAGTTATCAACAGTCGAAGAGGAACCTCTGCAAGAGCCCATGAACAACTCCCATCTCAAATTTTTTTATGCCTAATCTTTCAAGGTATAGAACCAAAAAAATCCAAAAAATCATAAAAAGTCCTGAAAAAATGGTTACCTTGATGAAAACCTGGCAAACAGGTGTCTTGGTGACAACAAAAAATTAAAAAATTAAAAAAAAAAGTAGTAAAGAGAAAAATTGTCCTCTAGTGAAAACCACTTCGGTGGCACTTTGGGAAAGTACCTCAATGAAAGCCTAGCAAATAGGTTCCTTGTGTAAATAAGCACTTTCCATCCACCAAGATCTTCATGGCTTGTTCTGCATCATCCATCCATTATGCTTCCATCATGCATCCATCATCCATTTGACATCCACATCATAGCTTGGACTTGTGTTTGTGTCATGATCCCTCCTAGTACTACTCGACGCATTCTTAAGGTTAGTTTGTCCCGCCTTTATTAGAGTATACTATTGCATCATGCTAGGGCATGTTCTCATTAGATTGGATTTGTGTATATTCTTGAGATCAAAAAATCACAAAACATCAAAAATAAAAAAATCCAAAAACATTCATAAAAACCAAGAAAATCCCAAAACATCCAAATCATATCAAAATCAAAAAATAGGTCAAAAAGTCAGTCAAAAAGTAAAAAACAGAGTCATCTTGTCAAACTATGGGTCTCTAAGCCTTGAACGTAGGCAAGGTTGATCTTTGATCATCCCCCAAGATAATTAGGTCAGTCCTTTAGGAGTCCATCATAATAAACTGATAATCCATTTGTTCATATCTCATCAATAAGCGAGTTTGTGTTAGTCAAACTATGTGGTCTCTACATGTATAATGTAGGCAAGGCTCATCTTTGATCAGCCCCCATGGCCCCTAGGATAGTTCTTTAGGTTAGTCTCTTGGTCAAAATCTCAAAAAACCCCAAAACATTTGAAAAATTGTAAATCAAAACATTTGTGAAATCTTGAAAATACCAAAAACAACCTCAAAATTTTTTAAAAAAAAAAATATCAAAAACATCCACATATTTGAAAAAATCCATCTGTCTCATCTCACTTTCACCCACAATAAACATCACTCACAATAAACAATCATCATCCCCAACCTTTGGTGAAACAGTTGGAAACAAGTCTAGCAGGTTAAAGGTAAAAACCTAAAACGACAAACTCTCAAGTCTAGGTCAAGTACATACACAAGTTAATCAACTCTTTGTGTCAATAGCCTATCATCCAATCAAGTCCCATATCAAATCATCTGAGATCATCATGTCCTAGGATGCATCCTTCCTACAATGGACATCAACATCAAGAATCACCATAGTATAGTCTTAGCTAGCGGTATTGAAGAACATTAACTTGTTTGTTTACTTTATCTTTGTCTTTTGATTTATCTTTTTGTGGTTATTCCAATAACCTCTCAATGATGTCTCAAACAAATGGATTTAGAGAGATAAGAATGGGGCAACGATTATTATCTTTTTATCTCTCATACCTGTGGAATATTCTTCTAATATAACCTCAGTCATGCATGCTTTATTTAGGTGTAGGGAGGATGTTTGGAATATCTTGTTGACCACATAGGAAGGCTTGCTTTTCTATGTTTTTTCCTGAGATGTTTTGAATATATAAATTTCATTTTGGATAAGGTTATGTATGTCAGGTGTGAATGGGGATACTCCTATCTGATTGTCGAGTCAAATTCCATCGCACTAGGCAACACACCATCCTAGTTTTCTATACCTTGATGCATCGTACCTATGTGTATTATCAAAAATATAAGGTAATTGGTCCTTTGAAAATCCAAACTCCTCAGTATGTAATGTAGTCATCATCATCTTCATCGGTTCATGTCTTGTTGGGATCTCTTAATTTCTTCTATCATCTTTCATGCTAACATGGTTCCATGACAGTTAATCACAAACTTATTGCATCCATCTTGCATACACCAATCATCATCATAGTGCATATCATATCATAAAACATCTCATTTTCATACCACCATAATCATTAATACATGTGCATTATCCATCATCATAAGGTCCATACATTTTATGCATTATACATAATCATAACCATCATAGCCATCCATCATATTAAAGTCCACATCACACATAACATCCATTGATCATATAAAACATATCATAATTACATCCATTAGAACATCTATCATATATCATTATTATAGTGCATAACCATAAACATCATCATCATCATCATACATTAGGGGTATGATATGGATCTGTATATCATAAACATCCTGCATACATCATAAAAGAGTGCACAAAAAGATAAACATCCTACATCATTAAATAGAACATCACATATACACAAATCATAAGCATCATCATTTCATAAATACCAACACATCATAAAGCATCATAGGCACAACATAAGCGTCATACAAATAGCATCATCATATAGACATAGGAACCATTCATAATGCATAAGTTAAACATAGGACAATAAGTAAAAAATCATCATCTCATATATCATCAATATATTGTCATGGTACAAAAAATTGGATCACTGTACATGTGTATGTCAATAAGTAAAAAAGGCCCATTAGGCTATAAAAAATGAGCCCATAGGGCACAAAAAAAAGAGTCTTGTCTTTGATAAAAAAATTGAAGGCCTAGCCCTCTTGGCTACTACCATCACCACCTACTCTATCCCCATGGCCCTTTATGGGTCTATGACTGGTCCTCTAAGAATAATCAAGAGCTTGGGATGCTCTCGACATGACCTAATGATAATGCATCCTATTGTAATATGCCTCCTAAATGGCATAACTATATGAGAAAAGTGATACTGTGTTGTAGGAGGATGAGGTAACCATTCTCTCTAACTGATGTCTGCAACCCATCTTCACCACCACCTGGAGCTCTATGGCTTGTCGCTATAAAGTGGCCTGATATCCTCTCTATTGTCAATACCTGAATCTAGGCCTATAACTGTAATATCTTCCCATCCCAATGATTTGGTTGTCTTGCTGGCTATACTAGCAGAGGCTACACAATGGGTTGATCATCACCTCTATCTCTAGGCAGTGTGGAAACCTGATCCTAGTGCCCATCCTATCTATCATCCTACCTTTGGCCTTGGTCCTATATCAAGACATACTAGTGAGGCTAATCATTCTGATGCCTCACAATTTGGTCCTACACTAGTTGGTGTGGAGGAGGATCATCGCCTCCCTATCCTCATCCTACCCCCTACCTCTTGCTCTCTGTTGAGTGGATAGTGCACCGAAATAGTAAGTCATAGGGGTGGCCTGAACCAATCACAATATGCCCATGTAGTACCAAGATCTACATCCCCCTGATCATAGGGCCATGGCCGAGCCACCAATTGTCTGAAACTATCAACTTTCTTGGCGGTATAAATGTATCGACCCCATGAGCCTTGTGACGATGTACATGGAAAAATGGCCACATAACCATCAACAGGCCTATCTTGTGGCTCCCCAAACTGGCACTAGACTCTCCTTGGTAGGTACATCTCTATCATAGTGTGCTCTCACCCCTGCATCTAGCGATCCTGGTGAGTAGAAAAGAGTTGTTGTACATCATCGAACCATGTTGGTTGTCCAAGATATGGTCGCCATGTAAAAACCCACATGTCATCAAGGACCCTCCTCCAGTGAGGAATCTTGAGCTTCCAAATGTGTAAAAGAAAGACCACCTCTATAGCGCTAGACCATGGGGTCATCTAGCTACATTAGTACTAGAATGACGCATGGACAAAGAATAGGGATATGCTCCCAAGCCCATATATGCAGAAGTGCGACCCCTGCTCCAAGTGCTATGTTGTCAACATAAGCAAACTCGTGTAGGTCCCTATAGAGTGAAGCTAGTAAAACTCGGCCTACATCGAACCATCCACTCCCAACAGAGAACATAACCAAGACTAAAATATCAGCCTCACCAATCTAGGGCAACAAGACCTGATATGATCACTGCAATCACCATCTGGAATGGTGATGTAAGGAGCCTATGCCACTCCAAGTCGATCTGACCCTCACAAAAGAAGATCTCATCAGTGTCCATAACAGAATAGTGTATGCATCTAAAAATGGTCATGATTAAGCTTATTAATTAATTATTTAATTAATTCTCCTAAAGTAATCTACATATAAATAAATTTAATTATTTATTTATATTGTTCATTCTTATGATTCTTCTACATTAATTAAATAAATAACTTTATTTAATTAATTATCATTTCCCACATTCTTCTTAATTAAATTAAATAAATACAATTATTTATTTTAATTATCATATCATTCTAAAGTTTGAATATTTGAATATTCAACTAATGGAATATTCTCTTCATCCCATAATCAAATTAAATATTAAATATTTAATTTAATATTTTCCTCTCACTCTAAATTCACTTCTAAAACATAATTAAATATAATTTATTTAATTATGTGAGTTTCTATATCCATCTTCACTTACAAATTAAATAAATTTGTTTTATTTAATTCTAACTCATTCTAAACTCATTCTTCGAAATGGCAATTTCCCTTCGGATCTCAATGATGAAAATTGAAGGAAAAGGGAAACCTTCTATCTCCCTCTCCACTTACGAAAATCTTCCACCATCCATTCGAACAAGCTTAATCTGAGCCGTTAAAATATGTCAGCCAATTGAATCCTTTCTAAGACTCTATAAATAATGGTACAAATCCATGCATTGGTTACACACGGATACATGCACATACATGACAAACATATATGCTTATCCATTCACATCATTTTTAGCATCACAACGATATTATCGTCTTAGCATAGCCTTGTATTGAGAATAGTGTGCATTTTTAAATCTCATTCTTCAACTGTTCATTTTGTTGAGCTTGATCTGCTAATCTAAGAGCCATTGGAAACAACAAAATGCTGGAGTTACAGAGAGATAAGATTATTTCAAGGAAGTTGTAGTAACAGTTTGCTTATGCTGTTTTCCTTTTCATTTTTCTTGATTTAATGTCTTATTGATATGTGTTTGAATTCCTTTATACATTGATAAATTTTTCACACACACATAAAATGACACCCATCGTGGGGCTTAAACCCATGATTTTAACATTATCTATGAGTTTTTTTTACAGTTTCCGCATTCTGGAGTTAACTTTCAAAAAAAATTGGCGTTTAAGCACATTCGACATTTTCTGTGGCGCATACAGGGCTTTTGACTCTTTTGTTTTGCAGAATTCTATAGTGCATATAGTAACTGTTCTAGCGCATAAAGTAACTATTATAGCACATATAGTAACTGTTCTAGCACATATAGTAACTATTCTAGTGCATATACTAACATTTCTAGCGTATATAGTAACTATTTTTGAGCATTTAGAATCTTTCCTATGGCACATTTAACTTCTGTTTCGGCACATATATCGGATCTATTTTGGTGCATATACCTTCGGTTATGCACCAAAACAGAAGGTATATGTGCCAAAATAGATCTGATATATGTGCCAAAACATAAGGTAAATGTGCCATAGGAAAGATTCTAAATACACAAAAATAGTTACTATATGCGCTAGAAAAGTTACTATATGTGCTAGAATAGTTACTATATGCACTAGAACAGTTACTATATGAGCTAGAACAATTACTATATGCACTATAGAATCCTGCAAAACAAAAGAGTCAAAAGCCCCATATGCATCACATAAAATGTCAAATGCACTTAAACGCCAATTTTTTTTGAAAGTTAACTCCAGAACACGAGAACTGTCAGAAAAAACTTGCAAAGAATGTTAAAATCGTGGGTTTGAGTCCCACGATGGGCGCCATTTTATACAAGGGGATAAATTGCCTCATGACTTTAATATTGTCAAAAATGTCAAATATTTTATACAAGGTGCTAAAATATTTCAAATATGTCAAAAATATTTCTGCTATCTAGCTGAAAAAGGGGCTAAATTGCCTCATGACTTTAATACTAAGAATTTGAAGAAAAAACTTGAAGAGACACCCCTATCCGATCTTAGTGCTTTGAATCAACAAATCAAGGCACTTCAAGGACAAATTAAAGAGTTACAAGGGGGAACAACCACAAAGAAATATACTTTAGAGGAAATTTGTCCTTATCCTTTTGATCGAAGTCTTAACATGATTCCTTTTCCCAAACATTGTGAAATTCCAAAATTTGATTGCTATAATGGGAAATTGGATCCAATCGATCATGTTAGAGACTTTCGAAACATGAAATTGGAATTCGCTCATGAAGACACTTACTTGATGCGATTGTTTCCTAGGAGTCTTGGAGTTCACTCTATGGAATGGCTATCAAAGATTACACCTCCCATCAAGACATTTGAAGAATTAATCAACCTATTGATATCACAATATGCTTACAACATCCAACACCAGATCACCATGATAGATCTCTACAAAGTTGCATAAAAACCTGGCAAATATTTTATTACGTTTCTTTAGAGATGGAGAGGAATGTTTGCTAGATATCCATGTCCTCTTCCTAAAAAGGAAAAGATGGTTACTTTCATTAATAGTTTAAATTAAAAAATGAGCTATCATTTGAACTTACATTGTCCTCTTTCTTTTGAGAAAATGATTGAAGATGCCATAACCATTGAAAATGCTTTGGTCAAAAGAGGAATAATAAAACATGACAAAGACAATCCTAGCTCATCCAACCATCACAATAATCAGGACAAGTCTAAATTCTGGACTCACAACAAAAATATGGTGAATGATGGTGTTATTGATGCAAATCGTGTCTCGACCAAGCCATTTTTCCTTAGTACTCCAAGCACTTGCAACAACAATGTCAACTCGATTGCAAATCACGGAAACAATCCTCCCCCTCCAAGGAACAATATAAATCAACATTCTACTACCAATTAAGGGACTTCCAACAACCAAGGTTCCTGAGGAACCAATAACAATCACAATTCCTTAGGGAACACCTCGAATACAAATCCACAAAAAATTTCATTCTTCTCTAATAGAAGAACTTTCACTTGATTGGGTCAATCTTTAGAATTCGCATTCATTTGGCCAAAAATTTCATTACTTTGCCGCCTCAACGAAACTATGAACCCAATGTAAAGCCTCCATCATGGAATGAGGCATACTATTGTGATTATCATCAGTGCAAAGGTCATCGCACAAATAATTGTCAAGCCTTGAAGAATACCATTCAAGACTTAATCGACAATGACATCATTACAATAGAAGGACATCAACAATCCAACGTAGACCACCAAGCATTTCGCAATCTTTTGCCTAACTATCAAAAAGGTGAGTCTTCTAAAAAAAATGTGAATCATATCAATAATGATCATATAATCAACCATCTCTACATAGACGATGAATGGGTAAATGTCATTAAAGTCAACAAGAAGGTGGAATATAGAGAAGTCAATGCAACAACAAGGGCGCAAGCTAAAGTTGTCTTAAAAGGCACCTCGTCAAAATCTACTGAACCTCCACCTCAACATCAATATGATTTGGTCAACCAACTTTGAAAAACCCCTGCTCAAATTTCTATCTTGGAACTATTGAAGATTTCTCCAGCCGATAAGGAAATTCTCAAAAAGGCCCTCTTCGAAACAAATGTATCCACTGATTTGGATGTGAACCAATTTCAAGCCATGGTAGGACACTTGTCCTCACACACTTGCCTCTCATTCTTTGAAAAGGATGACGTTTCCATAACTCATCCCCACAATTCATCATTATACTTAGAAGTCATGGTTCACAAGTTTCGTATCAGATGAGTTCTAATAGATGGAGGTGCTGGTTTGAACATCTATACCATGAAGTTGGTTAAGGCTTTAGGATTTTTTCAGGACTCCGTTGATTTCAGAAGAAAGATTACCATAAAAGCTTATGATGATGAAGAAAAAGCATCTAAGGGTCTAATCATGCTGCCAATCAGAGTGGGCCCTGTTATCAAGAATACTTTATGTCAAGTATTAGACTATGATCTTGCATATAACATCTTGTTGGGTCATCCTTCGATCCACAAAATGTAAGCCATCCCATCAACCTATCATCAATGTCTTAAGTTTCCTTATGATGGATAGGAAATCATGATACCAGTTGATAATTCCAATATTCAAACTTGTGCCAACATAAAATCCAGTCAAGATACTTCGGTTCCTAACAATCGAGAAGCTCATGCTAGGACTTCTCTAAAGATTGACACACAAATTAGTCAATTAACCAACAGTTTTGACAAGAAATTGAAATTTAAGGACCATGGAGTCGGAGAGTACTCTCTTTGTCTTGCCAATTTACCTACATCACCTCGATCACATGGACAACCATCTATCATGGAACATCAAATATCAGTGGCTTCAACATCAAAGCAACCACCAATAGAGCCAATCACAAAGTTTAATGGACAATTCATCAAAGAAAAATTCCCCATGGACGATCTTGAGGATATATAAATTCTAAACTGGCTCTACAAAGATGAAGACGAAGCAATCTTTAATGTCAAATTACCCACAGACAAATATGGAAAAGGGTATTCAATCATGTAGAAGATGGGCTATGATAAAGGTCCTATTGGAAAAAGGAAAGGAGTAGTTGAACCTATTCACCTCCATAGGCTTGCTTCAAAAGAGAAAACTGGATTGTGTTATGATACTCACTCCAAAGAAAGCACATCCAAACAACTACATGGCACTGTCTTCACATTGCAAGAAGGCTAAGATTCATGAGAAGCATGTTTGGCAATAGTTCAGAACTTCATGGATAACAATTCTGACATAGACTCTACTGAATATGAATGGGACATCATTTACAATGATGAGTTCTGGAGGAACAAAGAGATTGATGTAATACACCAGTACGCCCCAACTCTAATTGAAGTTCAAGGTTCAGAGACCCAAACACATGAATTCGAACTACAAAGTCACCATGATTCTAGTGATGCTGAGTCAGATATAAATGAACAAGACTATCATGAAGATAGTATCATCATTGATCCACCTCATGCCTTGGATCCTACCGACCACTCTGTTATGACCATAACCATAGTCAATTTCACACAACCTGATGATCCGCTATCTTTGATTCATCTTGATCTCATTGATTGGGATTCAACCGAACCTATCGATATACCTATGTTTCGAAGTGACGAATCTATCATAAACTTCCTTTCTATAGAGGATACAAATGATTGTTCCACCAACAATTTTCAACATAGAGTTTTTGATCAAGAGAGTGTCAAGTCTCCTAGCTACAAAAGTAAAAATAAAAAATAAAGATCTAATGGTGCAAACTAGAATCTAGCAGTATTAGATTAAACAAAAGATAAAATAAAGAGTGTATCAGATGGTGAAAACCTCTTTGAGGCACCAGACAATGGGAATCTTGACACTCTCCCGGAGCACTACCATGAGCGATCGCCTATTTTGATTGAGCCTACAAATGCTTTCAATCTTGAGACTTCTGACAAACCAAGAATTTTACAGTTAGTTGCATCAATGATAGAGAAAGAAATACCAGAATTCATGGAATTCCTGAAAGAAAATCAAGTCAATTTTGCGTGGTCTTACGCTGGCATGCCTAGTCTTGATCCTGATCTTATCATGCATCAATTGTCTATCAAACTAGGGGCCAAGCTGGTGAAACAAAAACTTAGAAAGATGCACCCTCATGTTGCATTATTGGTTAAGGAAGAACTAAGAAAACTCCTTGATGTAGGCTTCATAAGACCAATCGACTATGCAAAATGGATCTCCAACATTGTTCCTATATCTAAGCCTGATAAAAATGTGAGAATATGCACAAATTTTAGAGATCTTAATAAAGCAAGTCATAAGGATGACTTCCCACTACCTAACATCGACACTATAGTCGATCTGACAGCTAGCCATGCCATGTATTCATTAATGGATGGTTTTTCTGACTACAACCAAATCAAGATTGCACCTAAAGACTAGGAGAAAACAACTTTCACATGTCCATAGGGAATTTATTGTTGGAACGTCATGCCTTTCGGTCTAAAGAATGTTGGGGCCACTTATCAAAGAGCCATGACTACAATCTTTCATGACATGATGCATATCTTCATGGAAGATTATGTAGATGACATATTGGAAAAATCATACACCAGAGAAGGACATCTTGAAATATTGTCCAAAATATTTGCAAGATTAGAGAAATTCAAAGTTTGCCTCAACCCCAAGAAATATGTTTTTGGGGTCAAATCTGGAAAACTCTTGGGGTACATTCTTTCAGAAAAAGGAATCGAAGTAGATCCTACAAAAGTACAAGCAATTATGGAAATACCTCCACCAAGGAACATCAGTCAATTGAGATCATTGCAAGGATGACTTCAATCTATACGAAGGTTCATTGCACAATTGACCAACAAAAGTTTACCTTTCAGACATCTACTGCATAAGAATGTTCCTTTCAAGTGGGATGACAAATGTGAATTGGATTTTCAACAAATAAAATAGTATTTAATGACTCCACCAGTTCTCATACCACCAAATCTAGACAAACCCCTAATCTTATACATTGCCACAACAGAGACATCTCTAGGGGCACTGCCAGTGCAAGAAGACTCTATAGGAAAAGAACGTGCAATCTACTACATCAGCAGAACATTAACAAGTCATGAGCTCAACTACACTTTTATCGAGAAGGCTTGTTTGGCAGTAGTTTTTGCTTCACAGAAATTTTGGCATTACATGTTAACTCATACAATCAATCTACTTTCAAAGATTGATCCACTCAAGTATTTGTTAAGCAAAGCATCATTAACGGGAAGATTAGCAAAGTGCGTAATGATTCTGAGTGAGTTTGACATCCATTATGTTGATCGCAAGGCAATCAAAGGACAAGTTATCACTGATCAACTAGCTGAAGCACCATTACAAGCAGACCATCCCCTGCACATTGAATTTCTAGATGCTGATGTCTTTGCTACGGTATATAAACAACCATGGTCTTTATATTTTGATGGTTCTTTCACTCAACATGGATCAGGGGCAGGCATACTTTTCGTCACCCCTCAAGGACACACCATTCCTCGATCATATAGGTTGATTTTTCCATGCACCAACAACATAGCCAAATATGAAGCATTGATCACTATGCTTAAAATAGCACTAGAATGGAGGATTACAGAACTACAAGTATATGGTGACTCACAGCTGGTCATTTATCAAATCAATGATGATTGTTAGACCAAAGATAACAAACTATTACCATATAAAAAGATGGTTGATGACTTCAAGAAATACTTTGTGGACATCAAATTCACACAAATTCCAAGGCTTGATAATAAAGCAGTTGATGCCATGGCTATGATCGCATCATTGTTACAACTCCCAGAAACTCAGACCCACTATAAATTTCTGGTGGAACAATCATTTACACCTGCTTATGATAGGATCCAATTCACCTTGGTATGGAAAAATTTATGCCTACCTCAAAGATGATATCTTACCACCTGCTTTATCTCGTAACCAAAAACAAAATTTTATCTGCCAATCCACTCAATACACTCTTATCACTGACACTCTTTATCGCCATGGTCTTGATGGTACTCTACTTTGATGTCTTAAATGTGAGGAATCTGACAAATCTTTACAAGAAGTTCATGGTGGCATCAGTGGTACTCATTCGAGTGGACTGACCTTATCCAAGAAATTGATTAGAATGGGTTACTACTGGCCTACAATGGAGAGGGAATCATTCAATTTTGTGAAAACATGCTCAAAATGTCAAATTCAAGGGAATCTCATTCATGCTCCTGCACAGGAACTTCAACCATTCATGCCAACCTGGCCATTTTCTCAATGGGGGTTAGATCTAGTGGGCAAGATTCATCCTTGTTCATCAAACAGACATAAGTTCATCATCACGTCTATAGAGTATTTTACCAAGTGGATTGAGGCAGTACCTCTTACTAAAGTTACCAGCAAACAAATATCATCATTCATACTCAACTATATTATTTGTCGATATGGCATTCCGAACTCCATTATTACAGATAATGGACGTCCTTTCAAAAATCAGGATGTTGATGAACTTTGTGAAAGATTTCACATTCAGCATAGATATTCAACACCTTACTATCCACAAGGGAATGGCCAAGCCATGGCCTCAAATAAAACAATATTGAAAATCTTGAAAAAGACTCTAAATGATTCAGGGAAGGATTGGCATGTTCAACTAAATCCTGCCTTATGGGCCTACAGAACCAATATCCACACACCAACAGGAGCAACGCCATTTGCTTTTGTCTATGGAGAAAAAGCCATAGTACCTTTATAAGTTGAGATTCCCTCAGTTAGGGTATCACTGAAAGGTCTTACAACAGATGATGAATACATTGTTTCCCAACTCCAAGATCTTGAACTCCTAGATGAAAAGAGAAAAAGAGAAGTTGATCATTTAAAATCATATCAACAGATGATGTCTCACAACTATAAGCACAAAGTAAAGCCATGTACCTTTCAAGTGGGTGATCTTGTTCTGAAAGAAAACCCATGCAATCAGCAAGATAGAGAGAAGAAATGAAAGTTCGAACCCAATTGGCTAGGTCCTTATGTGGTTATCACAGTCTATGGTTTAGAAGCCTACAAGTGATCAATGCCAGAAGGGGACCTGTTTGATGAACCTATCAATAGCATGCACCTAAAAAAGTATTATGTCTAAATTGGTTATCATCATTAGAAAAATTCCTAAAGAAATACAGAAAAATCAGAAAATGTCCTGAAGAAATACAAAAAAATTAGAAACAGTCTTGAAGAAATACAAAAAAAAATAGAAAAAGTCCTAAAGAAATACAAAAAAATCAGAAAAAGTCCTGAAGAAATACAAAAAAATTAGAAAACATCTTGAAAAAATTACAAAAAAATTTAGAAAAAGTCCTAAAAAAAAGAAAGAAAAGAAAACGTCATAGGGTGAAAACCTGGCAACAGGCAGTCTATTGATAAGAAAAATGCAATAAAAACAAATAGTGAAAATCTGGAAAACAGATGCTATTTGTAGCTCTCCTATTAATTCATGTTCTGCACTTAACTTTTCAGCCTTCATTTTCATGCATCTTTTCCATCATCTTAGGGCCATACTAGCATCATGCTATCATCATTTTCCTAGAACGTTAATGTCTTATCATGGCTTGACTTATTGTACATATTCATTTCAGCAAATACTGAGGGCAAACATTGGCATACTGTGGGCAATCAACTTTTAGGTTTTACCGAAACAACAAGACATCAACATCAAAGCTAAATCATGAAAAATAAAACAATCAAATCAAACTATAACTATCCAATCATTGATCCATATCATAGTAATTTTCAGCTGTGTACCCTATCATGACTCATATCTGGATGATCCATAATCTGAATAATGTTTGGAATAATAATATTTCATTTTTGAACAATGGTTGTTTAATTTTTGATATCATCTCTTTGGAGCACACTCGATGATGTATTGAACTAGAGTGGTAAGGAAAGAGGATGATTTTTCTTTGTCTTCTATATTGAGGTTAACTATCCATCTATTGCAAGTACGTCGTGAGACATGATTCATCATTGATGATAGTTCTAAATTTGCATCATAAGGTAGTTAGTCTTTGTCTGTTCGTGCAAGAAATGTTTAGGTCATCTTGGTTCAAATATACCTAGATGCTTGTGTTCGCTTGCTATATCAAAAATCATGAAAGTTGTACTCAGGTCATCATTGGTGCTAATTTCCCCTCTGATGCTTATACACACTTCCAACATTTTAAAACGCTCTATGATGATTCGAGCAGGCTAGCCAAAAGGCTCAATAAAATGGTTGGTTTCATTTAGTTGCATTTCATTTTAGGTCATTGTACATAACTGCATATTGGATTTGCATCAAGAGTTTTGAAAGGCCAATAGCTATCATGTTTCTTTGGACTATTTGTGGAGGACAATACAAACATTTGTTTCATTATCTCATCATCTTGTTCATTATCATTTCATTCATTTTCATTTCATTATCATTCATATCATTATCATATTATTTCATGATCATTTCACTCCATCATCATTCATTATCATTCATCGCCTTGTCATTTATTCCATTCATTTCATCTCATTATATTATCTTATCTTATCATATCATTATCATTATCATTTTTTACATTATCATCATTTCATTATTTCATTACATTATCATTATCATTTCACCATTTCATTATCATTATCATTATCATTCATATTAGTTTTATTGTCATTTCATCATTACATTATCATTATCATTTCACCATTTCATTATCATTATCATCATTTATTTCATCTCCGTATCATTATATTATCATATCATTTCATTATCATTATAAATACATTCATTTCATTTATTCATTACAAATCATTATATTTTCATCACATATCATTTTATCATACATCTCATCACTATTTACTCATCTCACTTCCTATCAATATTCATATCATTTTACATCATATCATATCATTTTATCATACAAATTCATAATACATATCATGAACACAACATTCATTTTTCATCATATTATCATCATTTACCTGCATTGAAAAACCCAAAATAAACATTTCCATACATACATCATAAGTCATCCACCTACATGACATCATTAGTACACATCATCAAATCATCATCATCATAATAAAAACATCATATCAAATCATCCTGCATATCATGTTAGTCATCAAATCATTCAAATACATACCAAAATCCATAACACATAGAAATAAATGTATATCACATAATCATCTCAAAAATGCACATCACATCATCAAAAACAATCATCGCCACTGCATATCATCACTCATCAAAAATGATACAAATGTCCAAATATCTAATGAAACTAAAATATCCAAAGGAAAATACATGAGATATGCTCAAAAAATGATACATGTGTGAAATGTATCTACTAGCTAGTTGATGCCCCTAATGGAGTTGGTCCAGAAGGAGGTGGCCTACCACTAGTACCTATGTTTGGATCTCACTGAGGCCTAGTCACTCCCATGCTCTGTGTATGTGTCTGTGATCTACTCCTAGTCCTGTTGTGAGATCAAGGAAATGGCTCTCTGTGCTCGGGAGGACACATCTCCTCGTACCTGACTCTATAATACTCGGCCTCTCTTGCCATCTCCATGCCCTCTGCAATGGCATCCCACAATGATGCACTCTATATCATGCCCATGAGCTTCTAAGTGACACCCTCCACCTCCACTACTCTTCGTCTGAATGTATCTCTCTTTGTCATCACCTGGGATAACTGTGGGTCTGGGGTAGGTTCCTATGCTTGTGCCTGTGCTTGTGCCTATCTATGTCTATAGCTATACAATAAATCCTTGTGACTATGTTAGCTGACTCTACAACTATCCCTGCTATCTCTATAGTGTCTGCACCTGGGCCTGAAGAGTAGCTATCTGCCCCTGCTGAGATGAGGATCCCATTTGGATCACTGTCCATCGCCCTTTCCTTATCCTCTGCTACCGCATGATCTGGACACCCCTCAGAATATCTAGCCACAACCTCCCCAACACCTATCCCTCATCCCCACCATCATCTCCATCATCTCCATTAGAACTCTCCTCCTCTCCACTCTCCTCTTCCTCTCCTCCAACTGTGCCCTGCTCCCCACCTACCCCCTCCCCCTATCTCACTGCCCCTGGCTATGGTACTACCAAAATGGGTACTGGCTCATTGGGACTGGTAAAATGTGGAAAGGGATGTGTGTGGTAATATAAAGAATACTCATCAGACATACTAGCATCAACAATGTTTTTCCTGTCATCCCATGCCTTGGGTGCTAATGACCTAAACTTTGTATATATTGTCTGATAGAAAATACATGGCTCCCATCTAGGCATAGTTTACAACCCCCTGTGGTAGTCCTTGAGTAAATCCAAACTGTCTCTACACCTGCAACGCAAAAAACCTCTCAAGAATAAAAGGAGTCATCCCTATCAAAAATTGATGAATGCATACAAATGACATCTCTACATCATTTGTATCCCATGGCTCACAATCAAGATATGGTCGCCATACCACTATATCCATATCATCTAGAAGTCATTTCCAGTAATCCACCTTTCTTAGCTTGGGTTGGGTAAGGAACATAGCATACGTATATATATAGGCCCTACCTGGAGGCCTAACTTTGGGGCACGCCGGTCTCGTCACAACAAGATGCTCCCATGCCCAGATCTGTAGCAACATCACACCACATGACAAACTAGAAGCACCCCTATACACCACTTGATGCAAATCATGATATAGATGCGCTAACATGCAACTTCCCCATGCATATCTCTGCGGCTGTAACAACATCTGCTCCAAAATCTTGCCCCATCCCACTGATAATCCCTTTGCCCAGCGATTGGGACAAAGGAGACCTCTAATGAACACACCCAAAACTACAGGCAAAGCTAGATATCCTCGAAAGTCAGCCCATGGTACCTAGTACCTGACTATATGTGCATCACCATACACCTTCCTCAATGCATCTATACCCTCGAGCTCCTTGTGATCATAGAACACAAGGGAACCAACCACTGGAATACCTAATATCCTTTATACATCCTCTGGAGTCATCGTCACCTCACCAGTCGGCATATGAAAGGTGTTGTGCTTCGAATGCCATTGCTTTGCTAGTGCTGTCAACAATCCTCTATTGACCCAGATCGGCGGCATAGCCAACAAGGATCTCAAACCACATGTATCTATCAGAGCTACGTCAACATGTGTCAACTCGGGTATCCTATCCCACCCTACTGAGTGCCGCTCTCTAATCTGGAGGTTTTTGAAAACCTCCTATTTTTATCACAAAGATAATCAATTAGAATCATACCAATCATTCAATCTCAATCAACCAACATCAATTAGACTAATATCTATCAGTGACCTATATCAGTGAACTATATCCGACCCATATCAATGACTTGTATCAATGCATCATATCAATGACCCATCTCACACAATCAAATCCTATTAGGCAAACCAATACACAATTTATCTAGCTAGATATCATATCAAATCTGCTCTACCATCAATTACTATTTATTTTCTATTGCAGAAAGCAAATTTATCAGAACTTATATCAATCATTTATCTGACATTTAATCTTTGTTTTCTACTCTGGGAAGCAAAGTTATCAGTTCAATCTACTCTTTGTTTTTGAAATAAAGTTATTAGACAATTACTCTTTGTTTTCTATTCTAGGAAGCCAAGTTATCAATCAATCATCAGATCATTCTATCATTTCTATCCATATCAGCATGATGACACAACAATTTACCTATCTATTGACTAAGGAAGCAATACTCATTATCATTTTTATTTTTCACTATATGCACTACTCTGTGGCCTCTATGTGCTACTCTATGGTCTCTATGCACTAAAACCGATATGCATTGTTCTTTTTACTGTATGCACTCAAACAGATCTCCTATGTGTGATTTCCATATATGCGCTACTTTAATCACTGGATGTACGATTTCTCTATATGCGCCACTATTTTTGCTCGATGCACTTTTTCCTATATGCGCCATACTCCTAAATTTTTGAATGACACCCTATATGTGCTATTGTTTTCATCGAATGCACTAAACTAGTTTGATGCTAACTATTTCAAATCTAGCCTATATGTGCTATTGTTTTTACCCTAAGCACTGAAAAAATCATTAAAAGCGCTAAAATGTCATTTTCAAACCCAAAATCCATGGAAAAATAGTAAATTTTGATTAGAAAATGTAAAAAATTGAAAGCACAAGCGGTTAGATTGACTCACCGGTGGTCTGTATGTTGTTGGCCTCTGGTATCAGGGAGATCTCTTAAATCTTTGGCGATGATAAGGAATCTCCATGTCGCAAGGTCACTCTCAAAGCTACAGTATTCACAAAGTCAAAAAGTGCAAATGACTTGTCTTTTTCAACTTTTTTACCTTTTAAAGGTCAAACAAAGGTAAGTTTGCTGCCTTTTGACTTTATTTTCAAAATGGGACATTTCTTTTCCATCATTTGTCGAGAGCTAAATCACTCTCTATCATCCGTGATTTACCTCCCGAGGGGGCATCATCAGCAGCAACATCGAAAGTATTTTCTTTGAAGTAATGTGTTTTACACATCACTTCAAAGAGGGGAAAAATGTATGCATCTAAAAATGGTCGTGATTAAGATTATTAAGTAATTATTTAATTAATTCTCCTCAAGTCATCTACATATAAATAAATTTAATTATTTATTTATATTGTTCATTCTTATGATTCTTCTACATTAATTAAATAAATAATTTTATTTAATTAATTATCATTTCCCACATTCCTCTTAATTAAATAAAATAAATATGATTATTTATTTTAATTATCATATCATTCTAAAGTTTGAATATTTGAATATTCAAATAATGGAATATTCTCTTCATCCCATAATCAAATTAAATATTAAATATTTAGTTTAATATTTTCCTCTCACTCTAGATTCACTTCTAAAACATAATTAAATATAAATTATTTAATCATGTGAGTTTCTATATCCATCTTCACTTACAAATTAAATAAATCTATTTTATTTAATTCTAACTCATTCTAAACTCATTCTTCGAAACAACAATTTCCCTTCGGATCTCAATGATGAAAATTGAAGGAAAAGGGAAACCTTCTATCTCCCTCTCCACTTATGAAAATCTTCCACCATCCATTCAAACAAGTTTAATTCGGGCCGTTAAAAAATTTCAGCCAATCGAATCCTTTCTAAGACTCTATAATACTGGTACAAATCCATGCATTGGTTACACACATATACACACACATACACGACGAACATATACGCATATGCATTCACATCATTTTCAGCATCACAGTGATATTATCATCTTAGCATAGCCTTGCATTGAGCATAGTGTGCATTTTCAAATCTCATTCTTTAGCTATTCATTTTGTTGAGCTTGATTTGCTAATCTGAGACCCATTGGAAACAACAAAATGCTGGAGTTAGAGAGAGATAAGATGATTTCAGGGAAGTTGCAGTAATAGTTTGCTTATGCTATTTTCCTTTTTAGTTTTCTTGATTTAGTGTCTTATTGATATGTGTTTGAATTCCTTTATACATTGATACATTTTTCACACACACAAATAGCATACCTCCCATCTGGAATCCATGTCATAGATCACCCTAGCACCATGTATCAACAACCGCAGAATCTACCACACATCCTCTAAAGTAATAGTGGCCTCATTGGTCGAAAGGTGGAATTAAGAGGTCTCATTGTGCCATATCTCAGAAAGTGTTTTCATCATGCCTAGATGGGTCCATACAAGTGATGCATAGGAAATATACCAGAGCCCCATCTCTCCTAGAAGTTCCTGCTCCCTCTCACTCAGATCATGCATATATCTAAAAATCTTTTGAGACCTATGCTCGTGTGAATAGCTCTCCCTTGCCTCCTCCTACATTAGGAAAAGTCATCATGTTAAGATCATCAAGAAAAAATATTTGGAGCTTATCTCAATGTTAATAAAACCACCCTAGCATCGCAAACCTATGAAGGCATCACAATTTGAAATTTGTAAACTGCAACACTGGCATCATCAAATTTCTAAATTGCACCGTGATGGTGCACTTTGGAAAAGTAGTGTAGTTTAGCCTAAATACCAAATTTCAAAATCTACTGTTGTACTAAGGTTTGAAATCTAGCGGTGCAATTCATGAAGGCGTCAGAGTTTGAGGATTATTTTCAAATTCCAAACTCCACTACTAGAGGCCATCATGTAGTGGCAGGCCAGTTTGAAGACCGAGTGGTCCAATTTCAAAATTGAGTGGTGCAATATTGCACTGTGTCTAGAGATCTAAGTTTCAACAAATTAAATGAGCACATAAAATGAAAATGAAGTTCAAGTTAGGGTCACTTACTAGTGCCCTAGTGCCTGGACATTGCTGGTACATCTACACTCAATCAGTGATGTGCATCAGGACCTATCATTGTGCCATCTCATTAGGGTGTTAGAGCTCAAAATCGCAAGATCATTAAAGGTTGAATGAGGAAACGAATTGGAAATGGACCCTCAAGGCCTATTCAAGCCTAAAAATTAGGGTTTTTTGCCCCTATTCAACCATCCAAGGGGGGTTTTTAGACCCTTGATCCCATTTTTGTTCGTCTGAAGGTCACTTTATATCTTTTTTGCATTTTCTAACCTCCCAAAGCCTTTTTGGACCTGATGGGCACCTTATTTTTTTTCATGAGATCACCCAAAAATTAGAATTTTCATTCGATCTCTCAAGGGAGTACTATATTAGCATGTTTTCTCCCACCAAGGCAGCAATGGGGCAAGTTTTAAATTATAATTTTTTTGGCTTTTTGATCAAGACAGTTTATTCTTTGAACCATTGCAACAAGTGCATTGCCTCAAAGAGGGGTAAAATGTAAACATGGAAAATGTACTAATTGACGTTGCAGATTTGATCTCGATTACTAACACCAATTTCATCCTAAGTCATCCCCCAGTCTAACCATTTAATCAAATACCCTTATTTGATTAAATTCATCAATTTTTCATCTCTTAATTAAATAAATCATCTTATCTAATTAAGTCTTTCTATCTCGTTAATTAAATCAATCTATCTGATCTAATTAACCCTATGTCCATATTTAATTAAATAATTCATTTTATTTGATTAAATCTCTAAAGTCTATTAAATTAAATAAATTCAACCTTGTTTAATTTAAGCTAACATTCATCTTCTTTAGTTAAATAAAAACAAATTATCTATTTAACTAAGTCTAAATCACATTCTTATATTTCATTTAATTAACCCCTAAATCTAAATCAAATATGTCACATCCCCCAATCTCTCAATTAAATTAATTGATCCTGATTAATTTAATCCTAATGCAATTCCCATCCTCTAGGTTTTACCACTTGCACATGAAAATAGATTTAATTCATTTATTAAATCTCTATTTTCTCTCAACATGGCATAATGGAGGAATATTCCCTCAAATTTCAATTCAAAATCCAAGTGGAATTTTTCCTTCCAACAAGGAATTTACTTCACCTAATAAGTCTTTTTTCCTTGATCCAAGTGGCATTTAAGGCATTTCATCTCCCTCTTACATGTCATTTCAACATTTTCAAATATCACCTAATTGCATTTATGGGAACATTCATCAAAATGTGCACATCCTCCATCTATTCACATTTGGACAAGTGGCACCTTGCCATTGGTTGAATGTTAGTCCCACATTTCTTCATTTTGGGAATTTCTCTATCTTATCATTCTATAAATAAGAGGCTTCATTCATCATTCTATCATCCACAACTTGAGTAAACTTACTATACTCAAATTCATAGCAATCTCCATTCATCTTATTGAGTTTTATAGCTAGGATTATGCAAATTTTATCTTGGAGCACATTGGAAGCATTTATCAAGTGGATCACTCTTCATCAAGCATCTACATTACATTATTGGAACTGGGAAAGGGTCAATTTTCACATCAAATTGGCACCAATTCCCTCAAGAGATTAAGAGTTTTCTTTGCATTAGAATAGGATTTGATATCTTTAGTTTATGTTTGTTGTGTTCTTTATTTCATTCCTTTTCCTTTGCAATTCAAATGGATTTCTTGAGGAATCATGATACTAACTTTGCATTTGATCTAATATAGTGTTTGTCTCTTGTGTTTGTGCAGGGTTGGAATCTTGGTTCACAGGTCTAAAGAATAATATTTTAAGTGTTGGAAAGATGGTTGATAAGGAATGCAATCTTCATTTCATGGATGGAAAGTGAAAAATATTGGGAATTTCCAGCAATATGATTATATCAGGTACAAAAACAAAAGGTAATATCTTTCACTGGAGTGCTACTAGTACAAGTTCTCTGATTTCTCAAGTTGATGAAAGTTGGTTGTGGCATAGGAGAATGTGTCATGTAAACTTTGATAATATTATGAAGATAAGTTCTAATTAGGCTGTGAGAGATCTTCCTAAGTTGATGAAACCTACTAATTCCATATGCAAGGAATGCTAGTTAGGGAAGCAAATTAGAATTTCATTTTGAATCAAACAACATTGTTCAAATGAATTTTTGGAGCTCGTGAATACTAGGTTGTGTGGTCCTTCTAGAGGCAGAAGCTTACAAGGATATAGGGACTTCATGCTATAGATTGTTGATTATTCTAGAATGATGTGGGTCACTTTCTTAAGGGAAAAATCCAAAGCTCTAAAGAAGTTCAAGATCCTTAAGGCTATGGTTAAGATAGAGTCACATCTGGAGATTAAATGTCTGAGATCAGATAGAGGTGGTGAATTCACTTCTAGTGAGTTTAATTATTTTTGTGAAGAACATGGAATAAAGAGACAATTATCTACCCCATGAACCCCTCAAATGGAGTTGTGGAAAGGAAGAACATGACAATTGAAGAAGTTGCTAGAACTATGATGTTGGAAGGAAATGTCCCTCATATCTAATGGAGAGAAGCTATGAGTATTGTTTTTTACACACTTAATTGGGTACAAATCAAAGGTGATATTGGTAAGACCTCTTATGAGCTATGGTACAACTATAAACCTACTATTAGATATTTAAAAATCTTTGGGAGTAGATGCTATATCAAAAGAGATGAAGATATAGGAAAGTTTGATGCTAGGAGTGATGAAGGAATCTTTCTTGGTTATTCTACCAAAAGTAAGGCCTATCGGTGCTACAATAAGAGATTGAGGAAAATGGTTGAAAGTAAAAATTTCTAGGTTGATGAAGACATAGCTAGACCATCCAGAACCTATGGATATGATTCAGATGATCAAAATGGTAGTTAGAATAAAGGAAAGAAAGTTTAGACTTCAAATCAAGTTTAGATCATTTTGATGAATTAGGAAAATCAAGAGGAAGGAACTAGTGAAAGTGCAGAAGAGAGAACACAAGAGCCTAAAGTTCAAGAACATCCTAAGACTCCAAGGTATGTAAGATTAAATCATTCAAAAGATCATATTATAGGTGACAAGAACAAAGGTGTTCAGACTAGGAGAAAAATTGCAGAAGAATACTATTTAATTTCAAAAACTAAGCCTAATAGTGTGAATGAAGCATGCAAAGATGAATATTGGGTTGAAGCAATGAAAGAAGATTTACTAGTGATTGAGAAGAACAATAAATGGATTCTTGTTCCTAGACCTAAGGATAAAAATGTAATTGTAACTAAATGGGTCTTTAGAAATAAATTGAATGAGCAAGGTGAAGTTGTTAGAAATAGAGAAAAACTGGTGTGTAAAGGATATTCTCAGATGAAAGGAATTGACTTTGAAGAAACTTTTACCCTTGTTGCTATGATTGAAGCTATGAGATTATTTCTAGCTTATGTTTCTTACAAAAACTAAAAGGTTTATTAGATGGATGTCAATTCAACATTTCTAAATGGTGAACTGGAAGGAGTGTATGTTGAGCAACCTCGTGGATTTCAATTGACTGATCAGCGAGATATGGTTTTTTGATTGAAGAAAGCACTATATGGACTCGAGCAAGCCCCTAGAGCATGGTATGCCATATTAGACAAGTATTTGTTGAAGCTTGGATTTAACAAAGGTACTACTAATAGTAATCTATATTTCAAGATTGGTGATGATAAAAATCTTATTGTTGAAGTCTTTTTTGATGATCATGTTTGCAGGAGATGGTGATTTGTGCATGAAGTTTACTGATGAGATGCAGAGTGAATTTGAGATGTCTATGATTGGAGAGATGAAATTATTTTTTGGATTAAAAATTACTCAGTTAGATAAAGGGATCTTTATATCTTAGTCCAAGTATGTGAAAGAATTTCTAAAGAAGTTTGGTATGAATATTCAAAGCCAGTTGGTACACCCATTTTGATTTGATGTAAGTTGACACAAGATGATGATTCTCTGAAAGAAAATCAAACTAGATACAGATCAATGATTGGTGGATTGCTTTATTTAACTCAAACTATACCTAATATCATGAATGTTGTATGCATTGTTGCAATATTTCAAGTTGATCCTAACGAATCTCATGTGATTGCTATGAAGAGAATTTTTAAATGCTTGAAGGGGATCATTGATTTTGGGTTGTGGTATCCTAAAGATGGTGATCTTAATTTGAGTGCTTTTACTAATGCTGATTGGGAAGGAGATGTGAATGAAAAAATAAGTACTAGTGGTGGTGCATTTTTCTTGGGAAATAAGCTAATTTCATGGTTAAGTAAGAAGCGGAATGCCATTTCTTTATCTATTGTAGAGGTAGAATACATTCCTGCTGCTAATAAATTCCTGCTGCTAATAATTGTACTCAAGTATTGTGGATGAAGCAGATGTTGAAGGATATCAAAGTTGTGTATGATGAACCTATTGCTACATCCTATGATAATTCAAGTGCAATTAACTTTTCTAAGAATCCGGTGCTGCATCCAAAGACCAAGAATATATCTATCAAGTTTCACTTCTTGAGAGAGAAGGTGAGTGAAAAGGAAGTCAAATTGGAGTATGTGCCTACTAAGGAATAGATTGTAGATATCTTTACCAAGCCATTGTCTAAGGATAATTTTGAGTATCTAAAAGGGAATTTAGGGGTGATTATCCCTCCTAATCAAAACTAAGATGCATTTATTTGCATCAATTTGTGCATTTCATAGTCATATCTTGGTCGGGATTAATGTTGTGGTGGTTGCTACTTAGGGGGAGTAGTCAGATGTTCAAATATGTGGTTTAGAGCTTGTGTGGAGAAAAGAAATATTTGTCATTGATGTCAAAGGTTGTAAAGAGTCATGTGAAAAAAATTCTAGGGAGAAGATTTATGTGAAAGAGTTGAGGAGAAAAGAGTCAAAGTCTAAAAAGGAGAAAGTGCTATGAGATAGTTGTATTGATGGTGTTTTTCACATCATGTGTTGCCATCAATGCCAAAGGGGGACATTTTTGGATGTTTTGGTTGTGATGCTGATATGTGGTTGTCATTGATGTCAAAACTATTGGAATTAAGGAATTATAAGTTATATATGTAGAGGATATTGAGAAAATTGCAATGGATTAAGTTTCAGGTTGCCAGCAGTGAAGTGAAGTGAAGTTTGTTGGTTAGCTCAGTACATTGATCATCAAAGGTTGTGGATTAAAGGGTTTGTTTTTGAGTATATATATTTTATCCACATTGGGTTTCAAAGATTTGCATGAATATTTTGATCGAGTTATGAGTAGTTGTGTTCAAACAGTTATTCTATTGCTTCAATTAGTCTTCTTGATTGAAGATGATACGATTCTAGTAAGTTTGGTTGTTGTGGATATTTCTCTAGTGATTCATGATACTTGTGAATGTTTCTAGATGGTGCTCTATTTGTGTTGCACTCCACATTGATCGTTGTTCTTGGCACGATTGGTGATTTTCTCTTGCATGTTCTTGTTTTTCATGTTCATGGCTGACAAGGTGACGGTAGCGTGTTGAGGATCTTCGAGGAATACTTTTTGAAGGTGTTTCATGTTTGAGGATTTTTTTTGGTTCTTCACTATGTTGTGGCTGACCTTGGTTGATTCGCATTGATAGTTGTTATTGATTTGGGCCAACTGTTTATATTCATTTTATTATTTTGTTAAAGTTGACATGTAACGATGTAATTTCTTGTTGCGGATATATATAAGTGATTTTTTTTACCATTTGAATGTATGGTGTGTGCAAATAATGTTCTAAATATTATGAAGGTAGAGCAGAGTGTGAAGAAAAGTGAAGAAGAGTGAAGAAGAGTAAATAAGTGTTCATGTGCTTAACCAGAACTATAATCAGGCATTAACAAATGTTATTTTTTTAGTTCAAAATCATGTGGATGTAATCTGAATGTTTCTGTAAGACAACGTGTCTTCCTTTGGGCAGTAATCCTTGTTGTAATTGAGCAATGAGCTCTAGGCAGTGTTCCTGAATGCATGTGCATTCCCCATTTTATTTTTTATAATTTTAACATGGTATAATGATGCAAGAGCATACAGTGGTGTAAGGACAATCTTGCATCACCCAAAAATAGTGAAATTTCAAGTTTATCAGTTTTTAGATGTTTTTACATTTTTGGATACCCTTTTCGTCATAATGAAATTCCCAATTTACGGATTTTATTTTCTATTCATGGGTGGAAAGATATTACAGTTTTAGTTTCCCATATTTGCACCTAAAAATCTTTCAAGTTAGATTTGAGGCACTTAGAGTTCCCAGATAGGCCTTGAAACTTGTTGAAATTGGCATAGCAAATATTGAGTATGTTGTTGACTTTGAGACCTTTCCAACGGTTCAAACGGTTCGCGAATCAAAATCCTGGATCAAAAGTTATGGCCCCGGGAAGTTGGCACACTTCCTAGAAGATACAATTGCAATGTTCTTTTGAAATTTGAACTTCAAGTTGTAATTTTTTGGCACCAAACTGCCTAAACTCAAAATTTGAATGTTATTTTGGCTTCAAATAGAAGAGGAGCTCTATTTATGGGCGGGTTTCTACTTTTTGGGTAACTTTTTGGGGACAAGCTTGCATATTGCGAAAAGGTGATTCTATAGCTTTTTGTAACTTACATGTGTTGTAAAACTTGGGGATTTGAGATCCTCTACATGTAAGAAGCTCCATTTTCTGAATAATAAAAATTATTCTCTTATTTGTGGGTTATTTTCTGTGTCTCAGGCTGTGCCCTCATCAAGTGGTATTAGAGCAGGTTTTCTTGAGCGTGTGGATAGATCACCGATCATGAGGAAATTTGTACCAGGACCATGGTTGTGGGTTGAGGTCAAGAAAGATGCCTCCAAGAGTGATTCCCGGTAGGCTTGGTGGTGCCAAAGGTGGTTGAGGTGTCAAAAATGCTAGTGGAATAGATGCACTAGCAGCCCTCCAAAGATAGATTGATGCGTTACAAGAGCAGTTGAGAAGAGGGTTAAACCCAAGGGAAGAAAGTGAGGATGAAGGAGAGGAAGAAGGTTCAAATGTAAAAAAGGAAGAAGAAGTAATTGATCAAAACCAAATGTTGCTAATAAGTGCCATTTCGAAGATCAGCAAAAGACCTAGAGCAGAAGTCCCCAGTTATTCCAAAAGGCTGAACCCAGAAGAGTTGATCGACTAGATCAATGAGCTAGAAGAATATTTTGAGTATGAGGAAATAGAGGACCTAGATCTGGTTAAGTTTGCGAAAATGAAGCTAAAGGGCCATGCCAGTATTTGGTGGAAAGAGGTCCAGTTGGAAATAAATCAAAGAGGAAAAGGAAATATCACCAGATGGGATCGCATGGTAGAGAAACTAAACAAGTAGTTCATACCAATAGACTATGAGTTAGATCTGTTGAAGAAATTGCAAGGGTTGAAGCAAGGAAGCAGATCTGTGAAAGAATATAATGAGGAATTTCAAAAGATAAACATTAGAACGGGCTACATAGAGGCCAATAAGGAGAAAGTAGCCTGATATCTTAATGGGTTATGACTGAGCATTCAAGAGGAGTTAAGCCTAGTCATGATGACCACCATTGAGGATGTGTATTAGTTTGCTCTGAAGGTGGAAGAGAAGCTAACCAAAATATTTGATGGCAAGGAAAAAGGATGAGGAATTCAAAGTGGAAGGGGCAGTGGAAGACCTTAAGGAAGCCGAAATGATGATGAAAATAAAAGTGAAGATGTGGGTACTAGCCAAATCCAAAGGAATGACAACTTCTATCACCCTCGTGATCAAAACAGTGGTGATCAAAGAGGTAGAGGACAAGGGAGATATGGAAAAGGATCTGGAAGAGGCAGTTTCAAAGGAACGTGTTTCCAGTGTGGTGAAGAAGGGCATCGAGCCTATGAATGTCCACAACACCAAGGAAGGATAGACAAAAGGCCAGAAGGTCATGGAAGGGTTGCACATTTAGATGATGCTGAAAGGGGAGAAGCCCTAGTGATTAGGAGAGCCCCGGTGACTGAGGAAAAGGAACTAGAATAGAGGAAGAATTTATTTTGCACAAGGTGCAAGTGTGAAGGAAAATTTTGTGATGTTATTATTGATGGTGGGAGCACTGATAATCTGGTGTCAGAAGAGATGGTCACAAAGTTGAAGTTGAAGAGGGAAAGGCACCCGCATCCATATCGAATTGCCTGGTTGCAGAAAGACCACAAAGTTTTGGTCAATGAGCAGTGCCTAGTAAAGTTGAAGATCGGGAGCTACCATGATGAGGTACTCTATGATATCATCCCCATGGATGCATGTCACATGTTGTTGGAGAGGCCATGGTAGTTCGATAGGAAAGCTATACATGATGGCCATGCAAACACTTATTCCTTGACAAAGGATGGGGTTTTTCATAAGTTGAAACCCTTGAAAGAGACCGAAGAAAAGGTATGCAGTAGTGCTATAATTTGTTATGTAGATGGAAGAAAAATTTTAGAAGGTATGAAGCATGAGCATGTGTGTTATGCATTGATTCCTAGAGTGAGTAAGGAGGATAGTGAGAAGGTTCCAGAAGAAGTTTTTGGGATGTTGGATGAGTTTCAGGATATTGTTTCTAATAATGTACTTGAGGGTTTACCACCAATAAGGAAGATCAGTCATCAAATTGACTTGATTCCTGGAGCCAGTTTGCCAAATAAGGCAGCTCATAGAATGACTCCAATAGAAAATGAGGAGTTGAACAGACAAGTTCAAGAGTTGTTGAGAAAGGGTTTGATATGGGAGAGTTTGAGTCCATGTGCAGTACCTACAGTACTAGCACCAAAGAAGGATGGGGAGTGGAGGATGTGTACAGATTCCTGAGCCATAAACAAGATAACAATCAAATATAGATTTCCCCTACCAAGGATGGATGACCTAATGGACTATTTGAGTGGAGCTCAGTACTTCACAAAGATTGATCTGAAGAGTGGATATCACCAGATTTAGATTCGAGAGGGAGATGAATGGAAGATTTCCTTCAAGACCAAAGAGGGCATGTACGAGTGGTTAGTCATACCTTTTGGGCTAACCAATGCACTGAGCACATTCATGCGGCTCATGAATGAGGTATTAAAAGAATTTTTGGGAAGTTTTGTTATTGTGTATTTAGATGATATTTTGATTTTTAGTAAGACATTAGATGAGCATCTGATGCATATTTAGAGAGCCTTTGAGAAGTTAAGAGAAGAGAAACTATTGATTAATCTGAAGAAGCGCTATTTTGTGAAGAGGGAGTTAGTGTATTTGGGGTTTGTTGTCTCACCAGAAGATCTCAAGATGGACCTAGAGAAGGTGAAGGCTATTTTGGAATGGCCTACCCTAAGAACTACTACCAAGGTGAGATATTTCCATGGTTTGGCTAGCTTTTATAGAAAGTTCATTATAAACATTAGTAGTATTTGTGAACCCCTGACTGAAACAATGAGAGGGGATAGAAAAGAACTCAAGTGGAGCAGTGGAGCGGAAAAAAGTTTTGAACTGTTGAAGCAGAAGGTGACAGAGCAACCTATTCTAGCCTTCCCAAATTTCAACAAGGTGTTTCAGGTGGATTGTGATGCCAGTGGTTGTGCCATTGGAGCAGTGTTGAGCCAAGAAGGTAAGCCCATTGCCTATTTCAGTGAAAAGTTAAATGATGCCAAGAGAAAGTATTTTGTATATGATCATGAATTTTATGCAATAGTTCAAGCATTAAAGAAATGGAGACATTATTTGTTACCAAAGGAATTTGTTCTATATACTGATCATCAGGCCTTGCAGTACCTAAATAGTCAGGGAAAATTAAATCAGAGGCATATGAAATGGGTAGAGTTTTTGTAGAGTTATACCTTTGTTTTGAAACATAGGAGTGGGAAGTCAAATAGGGTTGCAGATGCCTTAAGTAGGAGGCATACATTGATGACAAAGATGTAGATTGAAGTGGTTGGGTTCAATGAACTTAAGACACTGTACACAGAAGATCCTGATTTCGTGGAGGCTTGGAAAGCTTGCAAGGAACCTATTACAGTGGACAGGACAAGGTGGCTAGATTTCATAATCTAGGATGGCATGTTATTTAAGGGAAGTCAATTGTGTATTCCGAGGAGTTCCATGAGGGAGAACCTGATAAAAGAGAAGCATAGTGGAGGAATGGCAGGACATTTTGGTCGGGATAAGACCATTGCCATTATCAGTGAGCATTATTATTGGCCTCAGTTGTCACAGGATGTGAAGAAGTTTGTACAAAGCTATAGGGTATGTTAGATGGCTAAAGGAGTGAGCCAGAATACAAGCTTATATCAACCCTTACCTATACTAGAGAGGCCATGGGAGGGTATAAGTATGGACTTTGTTCTTATTTTCCACAGACACAATGAGGGAATGATTCAGTCTTTGTGGTGGTTGATAGGTTTTCAAATATGGCACATTTAATTCCATGTCAGAAGACCCATGATGCAGTCCACATTGCTGACTTGTTCTTCAAAGAGGTGGTGAGGCTACATGGTCTGCCAAAGAGTATTGTTTCAAATCGTGACACCAAATTTGTGGGGTACTTTTGGAGGACTTTGTGGAAGAAGCTAAAGATAGAGTTGAAGTTCAGTTCTACACACCATCTACAAACAAATGGGCAGACAGACATTGTTAATAGGAGTCTGGGTAACCTACTGAGATGTTTGGTAGGAGATAAACCCAAGGGATGGGACTTGATCTTACCCTAGTCAGAATTTTCTTACAACAATTCTATCAACAGAAGCACTGGTAGATCACCATTCTAGATTTTGTATGGAGGTAGCTCCAGAAAAGCTCCAAAATTGAGGAAGATGGACCAAGAGAAGAAAATAAGTGTTGAAGCCAAGATTTTGCAGAACACATCAAGGATATACATGAGAAGGTAAGAGAACATATTAACAAGATGAATATGCAGTATAAGGCTAAGGCAGATTAGAAGAGGAGGTATAAGGAGTTTTAGATTGGTGATGAAGTGATGGTCCACTTGAGGAAAGAAAGGTTTCCAGTGGGAACATATAACAAATTGAAGATGAAGAAGTTCAGTCCCTGTAAAATTTTGAAGAGGCATGATTCAGGGAAAGCATATGAGGTAGAGTTGCTGGATGGATTCAACATTTCCCCTATGTTCAACATTTCAGATTTGACAGAGTATCATGAAGGTAGTGCAAAGGAAGTACCAATGATGGAACAGTGCGGGATTCCTGCACCTACTGCAGAAAAGGAGGAGATTGAAGAAATCTTGGATAGTCATGTAGGAAGGAGTAGTAGGAACAGGCAATATGAAGAATATCTAGTGAAATGGAAAGGAAGGCCTATTGAAGATTCATCCTAGTTGCCTAAGGCAGAGGTCAACCATTTGGGTTTTCCTCAACCATCTGAGACATGACAGGGTCACTTCACAAATTACCCTAGGTGTCTGATGCAGGAGCATCTAGTGGTGTAAGGACAATCTTGCATCACCCAAAAATAGTGAAATTTCAAGTTTCTTGGTTTTTAGATGTTTTTACATTTTTGGATACCCTTTTTGTCATAATGAAATTTCCAATTTATAATTTTTATTTTCTATTCCTGGGTGGAAAGATATTGCAGTTTTAGTTTCCAAGATTTATACCTAAAAATCTTTCGAGTTAGATTTGAGGCACTTAGAGTTCCTAGATCGGCCCCAAAACTTTCCAAAATAAGTATATCAAATTTTGAGCATGTTCTTGACTTTGATTCCTTTCCAACGGTTCAAATGGTCTGCGAATTAGAATCCCAGATCAAAAGTTATGACCCCGAGAAGTTGGCACACTTTCTAGAAGATACAATTGCAATGTTCTTTTGAAATTTGAACTTCAATTTGTAATTTTTTGGTGCCAAACCACCTAAACTCAAAATTTGAATGTTATTTTGGCTTCAAATAGAAGAGGAGCTCTATTTATGGGCGGGTTTCTAATTTTTGGGTAACTTTTTGGGGACAAGCTCGCATATTGCAAAAAGGTGATTCTATAGCTTTCTATAACTTGCATGTGTTGTAAAACTTGGGGATTTGAGATCTTCTGCATGTAAGAAGCTCCATTTTCTGAATAATAAAAATTATTCTCTTGTTTGTTTATTATTTTCTATGTCTCGAGCTGTGCCCTCATCATATAATCTTGTGCATTGACCTCCACATTGGATTTTCCTCTAACAGGGTTTCCATGTAAAAAATATTAGTGTTATGTGTGTTTCTGATGTGTTGATGATTTATACTTTCATGGTTATTTATTAGATCTGAGAATAAGGTTAATAAGTTTAATAAGTTTTAATTTCTAAGACAACTACATCAACCCCTCTCTTAGTTGTCTACCCTTGTGTTTCCAACACTAAAATGATTATTTAAGTTGTATGAATGCAAAGGTACTATAATAGGTCCAAACTAAGTGTGAAATTGTATCATCTCCAAGAAGGGAGTACAATTTTCTACACTACATTTAGCCCCCACTTTAGTGCCCATATGACAATACACTCATATGCAAGCTAAATGAATTCAAACAGTAAAATTTATCTCACAAGAGGATACTCAAATGGATCCACTCACAAACATGGGAGAATGAAGTCGCCATTGTAGCTATTTGCAAAACCACAATATTAGGAACCCCATCCTTCAAAACCAATTTGTTAGTCATTCAAAAATCCTCTTATCTAACTTCTTTTAGAAATCAATTTTGAGGGTAGATATATGCCCCCCCTTGATTCTGCTTGTTTTGTGGAGGTGGTATTAAGGTAGCAATCTAACAACATTGAATTGCATAAGTCATATCATAGGGTATTTCCAAGTACCATACTAATAGTTATAGACATTTGTGTGTCGTAGAAAAAAGGAACCTTTGCTTGACATGAGATTAATTGGACTTAATGAGGTCTTAATCTAGTGCTGTGAGGAATTTTATGTGTCCACACTAGGTTGTGGACCCTTACGAATTGAATATCATGATTTTAACGATGTCTTGTAAAGGTGTTGTAAAGTCTTGTAAAGGACTTTCATGCTTTTCTAGACTTAATTAACCTATTTCTTCCTAATTCAACATTATAAAATGTGTTTAATAACATCCTTACATCAATATAGAAGGTGTTGAATGTAAACTTAATGATAAACTAGTGTTTTAATGTGTCTTGCACATTCACATTGGTTTTTGTGCCTTTCTAGGCTATGTGGACCTAATTTTAGTGTTGTAAATTGTATTTAATCACACTTTTGCATTGATCTATGTGTTCCAAGCCCTTTTAACATTTACATCATCACTAATAGGTCCCTAATGACCCATATTGTGCATCCCAAGGATTTAATTGATCAAATACCTAACAAGATGGTATTTTAGACCTTATTTCTTAATTCCTTGGCTTCTTAGGTGTCAGATTGGCCCCTATGGGACCCATTCACCATGTGTGGTGAATGAGTCCTATCTAGCCCCATTTTGACCTTTGAGTGGGAAATAAAGTGAAACTTGAATTAACTTTGCTTCATGTTGGCCTATGATGAGGTATAATTGGGATACTAAGGCACAATTGTCTATAAATAAGTGTTTTTATCCTCATTTTACATACAAAGCTCATTTTTACATCTCTCATCATTAATTCATCTTTTATCTTTTCATCCAATTCAAGCAAGTTACAGTTTCTTCATTAGAAGTCTTCAAGTTATCTTTCCAAAGCATTCAAGGGTTGAATCTTCCTCCATTGTTGCACATGTTTAAGATCAAATCATCATGACAAGGTAATCATCTCCATTTTTTCATGTTTCATTACTTTATTTCATCACTTTGGTTTAATTACCTAAATGGGGTTTGACCAAGGCAAACCCCCATGCCCTAACCTTCAACATATCTCTTTTTTTTCTTTTTTTTTTGTAGATTTAGGACTCTTGGAGGCTTAGGAATCATTTAAGACTTCATTTAAAAGTCACTCAAGTCATCCCTTCATCATTCAAGTCAAAAAATCAACAAAAAGTCATTTTTAGATCCGAATCTGACAATTTCAGGAGTGGACACCTATAGGAAACAAAAGTATAGATCTAGCTACACAAAATCAACTCTTGAATTTGAAAATTCCTATAGGTGGACTAATTCACCACCCATGGAAAATGATTCCCATCTATAGGCCTAAAAAGTGTTTTTGTCAGAATTCACCTCCCGACAGTCAGAAATAGGTTTCCAGAACTTTTCATTAGAAGCAAGACTAATTCGCCATGCATGGAAAATCAGTCCCAGTGTCCATTAACAGAGGTTTATGAGATATTCTAGAACCTTCTAGTGACATCAATATGTCTCCAGGTGCAATCTTTTTAGTCTTGTTCATCTATGTTTTCATTTGCTCAAGTTTCTAGTTCATACTTTCAATCAACACTGTGTTTTCCAGCATCTCGCATTAGACTAGTTTTCATTCATTCATTTTCATTTGTAAGAATTCAAACATATCCCAACACACTTCACATTTAGTTCTCATCCATTCAAACATTAATCTTTAGTGAAACACTAGTGTATTTTGGCCTCATCTTTCTCCTTCTAGGTGAAAAACCCTAGGAGAGCTAGAAAGCAAGTTGGTGCCAAAATCCTTCATTTAAATTTGATGAATATGAGAGTGGAATTATGAATTCAACACAAAAAATAGTGTCAAAAATAGAGTTCTCTAGCCCTCAATATGTTAAGTTGAATGAAAAATAACTTTTAACCCTACTATGTAAAGACCTAATTTGAAAATATATGAGTAAAAGCTAAAGTAATTTGTGATCATTTTGACTTTTACCTTTTTTATAGTTTGATTCTAGTGGAGAATGAGTGACAATGCCAAGTGGATGACCTTACACACCTTTGAGACTCAAGATCCTATGTGAATAGGTGGCGCAAGGTGATCTACAACATATGGTGAGTGGATTCTTCTCTATCTTAGCTTCATTTTTATTCATTTATTTTATGATTTATGCATTTCTAGATAGATTTATTACCCTAGAAGAAAAATTCACAAAGCATCATTTTTTCGCAAAGTGTCCCACTTTTTCTTGAAGTTTCCCACTAAATGAACACATATTACCACCCATGAAAGAACATCCAAAAAACCATATCCTAAGAACGTAAACATTCCACATTTTTTAAACCATAGAGTTCTTAGACATATTATTGATGAGTTTCATGATTTAAAACAAATATTTTAAAAGTTTGATATTATAGAAATAATCCCTTAAAGCATTCCCTTTTACTCCTTGCCATGTAATAGTTGTAGGATTATAATATTATAACTATTACATGTTATACATTCATTCCAAATCATTTCAAAATGCAAGGAGCTCCTTCTCATCACCTATCTTAGCTCATTCTTGTCTTGCACAAAGTGGGGGAAAGAATTAGATAGCCTTGTCCTAGTACCAAATTTGTTGTCCCTTTGGTTTGTTGTCCACCTTCCATATATGATGAACAAGATTGGGATGTGGAGAACCTGTTGAACGGTTGACTCGCATGTGCCTTACTAGTATTATCTTTATTTTCTTTTTCATGTCAAGTGTGTGATTGCATGTGTGTAATATGATCCCCCCATTCCATTCTATTTGTTATATCTCTCTTTGTGAAATTCCTCTATTTGTATCTAATTTCTTCTATATTTTGTAAACCTTTATCTTTTCTTTGTCTTGTGTTTTCCTTTTGGGGATGACACAAGGAATCGAGACATTCATGTCTCTTCCATTTTCACCTAAAATATTTTCTTTGTTTTCACTCTCTTCGTGTCATTTTTCTCATTCCATGAGTATTTGGGGAATGATGACAGTTCTGAGCTCTATAAAAAAAATTGTAGCAAAGACATACTGACCCCCAAATTGATGGATCTCTAATGTTATTTTTGGATTTCATTTTTGGGATAACTCCTTTTCATGACATAGCTTTAATTGGAGACATTTGACTTGGAAAAACACTTTCCAAATAAGCTCTCATGTCTTCTTTATTTTTAGCATTTAGCATTTATTAATTTAAAGTAATTGCTCACAACATGGTGTTTAGCAATTTATTTAAAGTGGGGGCATACATTGGAATTAGTCTTTACCATTTCAATTACAACTCATGATTTATTGTGTAGTCTTCTTACTTCATGTGATGTATCTTTTGTTTTATGTGGACATTGGGTGTGATGTCCCTCAAGAGTGTGATCTCTCTTAGCATATTATATTCCTCTTAGTGGCTTGATGCGACACACTACATCCCCTATGTTATGAATATTCTATTCTTTGATTGGTCCTCTCTTGGAGACAGTAGGCACAATGTCCCCTAAGTTAATACATTACATGAACTAAGAAAAACTACTTTGAATGTACCTTACACTTCTTTTGCATTTACAATAACTATTGTATGGCCACCTTGCATAACATGATTTTCTTTCCTATGGAGCCATCCTATTTTTCAATGGGTGTCAAAAATAAGAAGGTTTTCTTGCCTCATGGATTTTTTTGTTTTGTTGTGTGGAATCTTATCAAATTTATCAAGAGTTATAGTTTTGGTATGGTTATCATATGGGAGCCAAAATTAGGTGTGACTTTCCCATAGCCATTTCCTTGTGTGTGTGAGTGCATACAAGCCATGTACGTATGTGTCTAACCTCTCTAGGAGCTCACCTAGTTGATGGCCAGAGGTTCCACTAGCAGTTGTGAGCATGTGTTTGGTTTTCATAGTGGACATCATGTTTTACTTGTAAATGTTTTTAAACAAACAATTTTGATCTAATCCACATCACCATGGATAAATGATCGAGTCTTGATCCAACCCTTTTGTTTTTATTTGTCTTTCTTCTTTGTGTCTTTGGTAGTGTATGCTTGTATTATTTTGTTGCTTCATACATTATTTTCATGTGTGTTATTTTGTTCCTATGTTGGTTTTCCATAGGAACTTGATCTTGGGAACTTACACAACCCTCTTGATTGTTGTCGTCCTATCTCACTAGCATTGGTACACTTGTACCACTCTTGATGTGAGTTTTTCTACTTTAGTGTGATGTTGAATTAAGTTCCTCCTCCCACTAAAGTGTGAGAAAAATATAGTGTAGGAAAGTGTATCCCTTTACATTTTCACACTTGTTTGGGTTCTCCCCACTAAAATTGGGCTTTTTTATGCTTTATTTGGTCCTATTTTTCATCTACAAGCCTTATCTAATGCATTTTTCAAAGGATAATACTTAACTATTGAACAATCATAATTCATGGTTTTGGGTTGTGTGTTTTGGATTTAGTGATCTAGGACCCATACACCACCTTGGGTGTATGGGTCCCACTTAAGTTTCAAGGCCTAATCTTGAATTTGGCATAGAACTTAACATTTCTTGATTTTTGTGTCCCAAGCTTAGGCTACTACAACTCATATGCCCCAACTAGCATATGTGTCATGCTTTAGCTTGGACCTATTTTAAATTCAATTCTTGGCAATATTTTATTCTCCTTGATCTGATGTTGGCTTGTAGTGTTATAATTTTGGGAAATTTGGGATAAAAAAGTATAAACACAAAGTTATTTCACATAATTTATCTTAGAAAGTTGATGAGAGCATTCCTATAACAAATTTATGATCAAGAAAGTTTACAAGAGCATTCAAGATAATTCAAGAGTTGATTATCAAGAATTTTGGATCTATATTCAAGATTCAAGCATCATGTCAAAATATTCATGCATCATGTTTATTTTTGAGCTAGCATTTTTGATGTAGGGTTTTCATGATTCAAGCAAAAATTCAAGTCATGATCCATAACCTTCAATCAATATTCAAGATATACGTTCATGCTAGCCGTTTCATACAAGATTGAAGACTTTATTTTGAGGGTTTGGTAAGTTTCAACATAACATATTGGTCATTGATCATTACTTCATTCTATTTCATTTAATTTCAAGGTTCGATTACCAAAACAAGGTTTGACCAAGTAAAACCTGTATCAACTAACAAATCAACTTTTTTCTCTCTTGTACATGTGTGATTGCAGATCTAGGTGTTTTGAGGTTTGAAGATCCATTAAAGAAAAAGCTGTAAGATTGAAGAAAGTTGTCAAAATTTTCAAGAAGTTTTCATATTCATGGAAAGTCACCTATAGGTCAAAATTCAAATTTTCAGACTCAGATATTGGACAAGAGAGAAGCTATAGTAGATCACTAGAGGATACCATAGATTTAAAAAAAACCCTAATACTAGGACTAAATTCCCACCTTGGGCGTCCTAATACTAAGACTAAATTAGTGTTTTCTTTAATATGATGTGGTATATTCTAGTTATCTTTTGTAGCTTCTCTCCTATCCAATCTCTAAGTCTAAAACTTTGAATTCTGACCTCAATGTGACTTTTGGTGAAGATAACAAGTTCTTGGAAACTTTGAAAACTTTCTTCAATATTGCAACTTTGTCTTCACAGGATCTTCAAAAATCAAAATACCTAGATCTACAATCACACATGCAGAGTAGAGAAAAATGTTGATTTTTTAGTGGATAGGGGTTTTCCTTGGTCAAATCCCATTTTGGTAATCAAACCTTGAAATAGAATGAAGGAATGATGAATGAACAATATGTTATGTATCAAATCACCAAACCCTTGAAATAAAGGGTGAAATCTTGTATGAAATGGCTAACATGAATGTAGATCTTAACTCTTGATTGAAGGTTATGGATCTTGACTTGAATTCTTGCTTGAATCATGAAAACCCTACATCACAAATGTTAGCTAAAAAAACATGATGCATGAAGACTTTGAGATGATATTTGAATCTTGAATATATCTTCAAAATTTGTGATAATAAACTCGTGAATGCTCTTGAATTTTTTTGAATGCTATTGTAAAAAAAATTTATCACAAATTTTCTATAGGAATTCTCTCATCAACTTACTAGGAGAAATGATGTGAAATAACCTTGTATTTATACCTATTTATGGAATTTTTTTTGAAATTACAACACTATAAGCTAACATCAGATCTAGAACAATAAAATACCTCAAGGAATTGAATTTAAAATAGGTCCAATATAAAGTAGGACTCATACAAAATTTGGGGAATATGAGTCCCAGTAGTCTAATCTTGGGACACAAATTTCAAGAAATATTAAGTTCTATGCAAAATTTAGGATCAGACCCCAAAAATTAAGTGGGACCCATATTCCCAAGGTGGCGTACGAGTTCTAGATCACTAAATATGGGAAAAAACAACCCAAAAACATGAATTATGATTGATAATTAGTTAAGTGTTAGTATTATCCTTAGAAAAATGTATTAAATAAGTCTTGTGGATATAAAATAGGACCAAATAAGGCAAAATAATCCAAATTTTAGTAGGGAGGGCACAAATAAGTTTGAATGTAAAGGGATATAGTTTTCTACACTAAATTTAGCCCCGACGTTAGTGAGAGGAGCAAATTACTTCAAACTAACACTAAATTAGAAAAACTCAGATCAAGAGGGGTCCAAGTGTACTAATTCTAGTAAGATAGGATGACAACAATCAAGATAGTTGCACAAGCCCCTAGTATCAAGATCCTATGGAAAAATAGCATAGGAACAAAAGAAAGCGCATGTAAATAATGTATGAAGCAACAAAAAGATACAAGAATACATTTCAAAAGACAAAAAAAAAGAAAAAAATAGGTGTGGACCAACCCTTAATCATTTTTCCATCATGATATGGATCAAATCTAAGTTTTTTGTCCAAAAATTTTTATAAGTGGAACATGATCTCCACTATGCAAACAAAAATGCATGCTCACAAGGGTAGTGGAACCTAATTCCATCCACTAGGTGAGCCCCTATATGGGTCAGACACATATGCATGTGACCAGTATGTTCATACACACACAAGCAAGTGCCTATGGGAAAGTCACTCCTAATTTTAGCTCCCATATGGTAAGAATACCAAAGAAATAACTCATAATAAAATTGATAAGGTGCCACACAACATGAAAGAAAAGTCTGTGAGGAAAGAAAAACTTCATATGCTTGACACCCATGAATAAATAGGATAGCTCTGCAGGAAAGAAAAATGTGTTATGCAAGGTGGCCATATAACTATTATTGTAAATGAAAAAGTAGTGTAATGTATGTTCAAAGGAGTTTTTCTTAGTTCATGTAAGGTATTAACTTAGGGGATGTAGTGTGTCACATCAAGCCACTAAGAGGAATATGATATACTAAGAGAGATCATGCTCTTGAGGGACATCACACCAAATGTCACCAAAAAATAAAAGATGCATTACATGAAGTAAGAAGAATACATAATGAAACAAGAGTTGTAATTTAAAAGTAAAAGAATAATGCCAATGTATGCCCCCACTTTAAAGAAATTACTAAACACCATGTTGTGGAAAATTACTTTAAAGTAGCAAATGATATACTCTAACAATAGAGAGTACATGAGAGCTTATTTGGAAATCCCTATGCCAAGTCATGTGTTTCCAAATGAAGCTATGTCATGAAAAGGATTTTCCCCAAAAATGAAATCCCAAAATTACATAAGGGACCCATGGATTTAGGGTCAGTATGTCTTTGCTACAATGTTGTTTAGAGAGCTCGAAACTATCATCATTCCCCAAATACTCATGGAATAGGAATAATGACACAAAGAGAGTGATTAGGTGGAAAATATGGTTTACCAAAATCAAAATGGTAGACCACTAATTCTCTACTTAAATTAAGTGATTTTTGTGATATGTTTCCAATAACAATCAAAAACTAACCCTGACTATTATAGCAACCATGAGGGGAGTTCTTAGACCTCAAAGTGATGTGTACCTTGTTTCAAGATTCCTATTTTTAGGTCGCAAAGGAATCATTTGCCTTTAGTCATGAATGGGTCCCTGTTAGGGTTCCTCAAACTAAGATTTGGGTTCTTCTCCTTGATTTATGCACTCTCAGATCATTAGTTGTCAACTACTAAAAACCTATAACAAATTTTGTAGATTTGATTTCATGTTCTTGTACTTTGAATGAAAAATTTGCAACTTGACAACTTTGAAAATTTTGCTTCCAATTCCTTCTCCACTTGATCTTCAACCTATAAATCTACAAATACACATTCAAGGGAAGGAAAAAACTTGTTTATTGTTAGTGAATAGGGGTTTTCCTAAGTCAAGCCTCTTCTAGGTAATTAAACCAAATGATGAAATAATGAAATAATGAAATTGAAGCATGAGATGATGAAATAATGAAGTGATGATATATTGGAAGTTGTCTTGGAGTATAAATTTTCAAAATAAAATGTGGAGGATATGAATAATGTATATCTTGATCTTAAATAATGTGTGAAATAATGCTTGCAAGTAGATCTTCAATGCTACATCCATTATCTTAGTTGTACAACATGCTTGAATGCATTATGCCTTAGACATGGTGGAATGATCTTGATTTTTTGCAATAAAATCTTTATAATCTACCTTGGAATTTCCATTAAAATTCTCTTGAAGACTCTTGTGAACTCAAATTTTCTATAATGCATGAATGCTCAAATTTGTTGGGAGAAACAATTTGAATTAACCTCGTATTTATACTAAATATAAGGATTAACCCTGAAATTAAAATAATTCAAGCCAACATTAGATCTCGAATAGAAAATCATTATAATCCCACCAAAATTAAATTTAAAAATGGGTTTCCTACTCAAGGAGGACCCATTAACCACTAAGGGAGAATGGGTCTGTGCACAAGTTTCCAGGACCTTGCTTTGGCAAGGTGAAATTACATCAAAAACCCATGCGAAATATGCAAAGAAAGGGGGTCCTATTAAAGGAGGTCCCATTCACCACTAAATGTGAATGGGTCTTGGTAACATTTTCTAGGACCTCAATTTTTCCAAATTTAATATTTTTCAATTTGAATATTGGGTTTCAGGGTGGATCCTTGTAAGGTGTCACAAATAAGGCTTAAATTTGAACTAAAGGGGTGAATTAATCTCAATTAACCACAATTAATTAAGGATACCCTAGATAAATGTGAAAGTGTGCTACAACACTTTACAACACCTTAAATAGGGTACAATTTAAGTACATTTTATTAAAAGGTTCCCAAGATCAATGTGAATGTGTACATTACATTACAAAATGAGACCTAGGAAAAATTAGGTTATTTCAATGACAAATTATCCCCAAATTAAGTAAGGAAAAGGGATACCTTTTCTATTACTAAATTTTTCCCCCACTTTAGTGAGGGTTTGTCCCCATGACAAATTCACACTAAAGTAGACATTCAAAACACTTTTTTTATGCAACAATAACAAAGATACATAGCCATACCCTGTCAAAGGCCAAGAAAAAGAAAATAGAGGACCAAGCACAATTGTTCCATGGAAGAGAGTAAAAATAAAGAAAAATCCTTTCAAGTCAACATGGAAGAGACCTAAATGTATTGATTCCTTGCATCATCACAAAGAGGAAAACATAAGAAAAATGGAAAATGAAAAAGGAAAATCTTTTGGGTCAAGATGGAAGAGACCTAAATGTCTCGATGCCTTGCTTCATCCCAAAAAGGAAAACACAAGACAAATAAAAAAATTCCTATGACATAGAGAAGAATGTAGGTACATATAGAGGAATGCACAAAAAGAGAGATACATCAAATGAAACATCACAAGGGATCACATTCCACACATGCAATCACATAAAGAAACATGAAAATGCAAAGGACTAATAAGGCACATGTGAATCAACCTAAAGAAAATCATCCACATCCCAATCTCATTATGTATAAATAGAAGGTATAAAACTAGCCAAAGGGACAAGATCAAGTGTCAAACTAGGAGAAACACCAATTTTAACACTCTTTCTAGGAGATTTTTCATCTAAGCTCATAGAAGAAGAAAACAATGTATTCAACTCATCATGCACTTGTTCATCAATCTTTGCAATATCAATGTCATCATCTAGATTAATCACCATGAGAGGTCAAATGACAATTTCCATGGAATTTTCTTGTTTATGTTGTGATGAGGGTATAGGATCATCATGCATTGCTTCGGGTAAGTTTGGATTCTAATTTTCTATGTTTTTCTTATCTTCTTGAGTTTGTAACTTATGAGCAAGAGTACATCATCTACACCTATTCTCTCTAGCACTTCAATTTCACTTCATTCTATTGTCAATTTGTGTTTGTGTAATGGTGGGTTTGTTAATCATATGTTCCTTCTCTTCCTTGGTAGGAATGGAAGAAACAATAGGATGTTGTTCAATCAATTTCTCTTAAACTTTGTAAACTTGTTTGACTATAGGAGGGACAACGAGATTGTTTTGATTATCTTATAGTCTCTTGTAAGAAATTTGTATAGGTTGTTCTTGAATGTTCAAAAGAGATTTTAGTTCAATCATTGCTTCTTCAAGGATTGGTGGTTCAATCATAGGATGAGGTATGTTTCGAAGGGATAATTTTGATATTTTATTTTCCTTGAACTTTTGATATGATTTGAAAAACAAGTACTCACGAGGCTTAATAGGTTCCATAGGCTCAGGCCAAAAGAAATCTAATGAAAATTTCCCTTAGGTCGACACAAGATTAAATCCACTATTATGCATAGTAAAGATTCCAAATGGAAACTTTAGATATTTATGAACCAATGAAGGGAAAAATTTCATGGAGCGAAGAAATGGATAGCCTAGCTTCACATGAAATTGTTTTGATTATGGAATTATGGTAAATGAGATAGTTAATGTTTTTGGGATGAATTTTAAAGGGAAATTGATTGAGCCTATCATAGGACAAGAAAAACCATTATGCATCATGATCCATGCTTTTAGTTTTTCATATGTATCTTGATATAGTTCATCCACATATAAGAATTCTTTGGTCTAAATTTTAAAGAGAAATCTATCAATCCTATCATAGGACAAGAAAAACCATTATGCATCATGATCCATGCTTTCAGTTTGTCATATGTATCTTGATACAGTTCATCCACATATAAGAATTCTTTGGTCTAAATTTTAAAGGGAAATCTATCAAGCCTATCATAGGACAAGAAAAACCATTATGCATCATGATCCATGCTTTTAGTTTGTCATATGTATCTTGATATAGTTCATCCACATATAAGAATTATTTTGTCTAAATTTTAAAGGGAAATCTATCAAGCCTATCATAGGACAAGAAAAACCATTATGCATCATGATCCATCCTTTCAATTTGTCGTATGTATCTTCAAATAGTCATCCACATATAAGAATTCTTTAGTGATCGCATTCTCTCCACAAATGAGATCAATCAATATCCCATTAGTGGGCTTATCATTGATTCAACCAGATATGTAAAGATGACCATCAAGTGCATGCTTAAGTATGTCATTTTGTGAGAAACCAATGTCAAGAGGCTTTTTATTTGATCCCTTACGAGGCCTAGCTTCGATAAATCCTACCATTTTAATCAATTGTTCTTCATTGATATAATTTGTGTCTACCTTCATCACATCATTCTTTATTTTTCTAGGTTTGACAAATGAAATAGTGTGTTTAGGGATGGGATTGGTAAGAATTTGTAAGATTTGGTTAGGAGGTGCTACAAACTTATTTCCTTGGTCATTCACACCTTCAATTTGAAGTTGATTATTGTCAATAAGGTCTTGCTCAAGATGCTTAAGATGCTTACAATATTTTGTGCCATGTCCATTTTGTTGAAGATAATGATAATAAGCATTTTGTCAAAAGTATTTAGGAAATGGTATATTAGGACCACACTCTCTAATAGGAGGTAAAGTAAGCATGTTCTTCTTAATAAGCTGCAACATGGTATTATGAAAGGTATCAGGCAGAAGAGTGAGCTCTCTATCCCATTTCCCAAAAGGTATTGTTGTCTTTATAGCAACCACTTGGTTATTAGTTTGTTGAATTTTTTGAGGGGAATCCAATTGTAAAAATCCCTTATTCCACTTCTTGAAAGAGTGATAACTATTTTGAGTTGTGGATTCGGATTTTTTTAGGATGACGAGGTATTTTTCACATCACGATTGCAAGTTGAATTTTCATAATCATGAAGGGCTATACATAACTGTGTAAAGGATGGGAACCTCAACATTTCAAATTTTCTTTGAATTTATCTATGTAAGTTGAAGATATACATTCATTGAAGTTCTACATCAAGAATCTTAATGTTTACCTATGAATAAAGTGTTTGGTATCTTGCTATGAAATAAGTCACTTTCTCATCCTCTTTTTTTTTTGCATTTCATTGAATCCACAAGGGTAATTTTGGGACCCACATGAATATGGAAGTGGTTGTAAAAGGCATCAAAAAGTTCATTGAATGAACCAATTGAATTATTTGGTAAAGAGGAGAACCAATCTAAAGTAGTATCCTTTAGGGACCTGGGAAAGAGCTTAGCCAATAATTTATCTTCAAATATGAAATCACTACACAAGGTCATAAAAGTGGAAACATGGCTAACCAGATCTTCTTTCCCATGATATTTCTCAAATCGAGGAACTTCTATACCTTGTGGCAATTGTAATCTCAATATCTGCAAGGATAGTAGATTTAATTTGGTGTATTGCAAAGGTTGAATGTTGTTTTTCTAAAAGGTTGTAACTTATTGTTGGTTTGCAAAAGTGAGTTAACGATAGGATCATTTTGATTATAAGGTTGAGGGGAATAAGGTGGTGTAGTGTATGTATATAGAGGGCTGGTGAATTGAAATAAGGTGGATTGTTTAGGAGTTATTGTGTTCAATTGGATAGGAATACCTAAGGAAGTGTACACAGTGCTAGTGGGTATGATTGTTGTGGTTGGTTGAACGGTTGTTGTAGGTTGTGTACTAGTGTATGTAGGAATGAAAATTGGTATCGTGGAAGATGGAATTGGAATTCCACCTTGGATTTGAGTTGACCTCACTTTAGCTAGAGTGCAAGTGGTGATGGTAGGAATGGTTTTGTTAACAAGAGACACACTAGTTGTAGGAGGTGAAGTCATGGGAAATGAAGTATGAAAACTATGATCCACATAAAGGGTTGATTATCAACACTATCAGAGAGAGTTAGAAAACCCAAGATCCATGACAAGTGAGATATCATAGAATGACATGAGCCTTGAACTACATCTTACAATAGTATTGCTAATAGGACACCAAGTTGTAAAGCTCATACAAGTTTTACAAACCTAGTGTGCAAACCCTAAATCGAAAAGATGCTAATGAAATAACCTAGAATGTAATTTTTAGATTCTACACAATGCAATTGACTGATTATACAATGCAATAAATTTAAAATGAGATGTTCTAAATGCAATTTTGATTCTTTAAAATACATTGAAATGAAATAATTTAAGCTAGATGCAATGAATTTGATGAAATAGCAAATCTGAGAATTGAAACAAGAAAGTAACAACAACAAATTGAAGCCTAAAATTGAGATCTTAATTTCCAAAAGATGTGGATCAGTAGCTAACAAGGACTCATTCACTAGTAAGGGTGAATGGGTCCTGGTTAAGTATTTTTGAGATGTTTCTGTTGATTTTTAGGTGATTTTTAATGTCTTTTCAGATGCCACAAGTTGTAGGTTTGACAAATTAGGGACTCATTCACCAATAAAGGTTAATGGGTCTTGGTTAAGTACTTTTTAAATGTTTTTGGATGATTTCCAAACTTTCTATAATATCTTTCAATTCAAGGTCTAAGATAGTAAATTACAGTTTAAGATTTTGTAGAAATGCAATGTGAAAATGCAATGAAATAATGAATGCAAAGAACTAAATTGAAATGCAATGTTGTTTTTATTTTGAAATGCAATTTTATGAGATCTAAATGATATGCACAATGACTAATTTTTTTTTGTATTTTTCAGATTTAGATAATGCAAAACAATACAATTCTGAAACCTAAATGAGATCTAATTCAATGCAAATTTAAATGAAAATGAATGCAAGATCTAACCTAGGATGCAATGAAATACTCCAAAATTAGAAAAGTGCAATATTCAATAGGTCAAGTTCACCATTAATGATTAGGTTGAAAATAGAGTTTACCAAAATTAAAATGATAGACCACTAATTCTCCACCTAAATTAAAAGTGACTTTTGAGTGTGATATGTTGCCAATAACAATAGAAACTAACCCTAACTATGATAGAAACCATGAGGGGAGTTTATAGATCTCAAAGTGATGTGTACCATGTTGTAAGATGCATGTTTTTAGGTCACTAAGGACTCATTCACCTTTATTGGTGAATGGGTCCCTATTAGGGTTCCCAACACTAATATTTGGGTTCTTTTCCTTGATATGTGAACTCTTAGATCCTCATTTGTCATCTCCCAAAAACCTATAACAAATACTATAGCCCCAATTCAATATTCTTGAACTTTGAATACCAACTTTGCAACTTGATAACTTTGACAATTTCCCTTCTAATTCCTTCGACACTTGATCTTCAACTTGTAAATCAGTGAATACACATTGAAGGAAAGGAAAAACTTGTTTATTTTTAGTGAATAGTGGTTTCCCTAAGTCAAACCCCTTGTAAGTAATTAATCCAAATAATGAAATAATGAAATTGCAGCATGGAATGATGAAATAATGAAGTGATGATACCTTGGAAGTTGTCTTTTAGTATAAATCTACAAAACAACATGTGGAGGTAGTGAAGAATAAAGATCTTGATCTTAAATAAGATGTGAAACAATGCTTGCAAGTAGATCTTAAATTCTACATCCACTATCTTAGCTCTACAACATTCATAAATGCATTATGCCTTAGACATGATGGAATGATCTTGAATTTCTGCAACAAACTCTTGATAATCTACCTTTGAATGCCTTTGGAATGCTCTTGAAGACTCTTGTGAACACAAATTTTCTGTAATGCATGAATGCTCAAAGTTTCTTGGAGAAACAATGTGAATTAACCCTGTATTTAATATAAATCTAAGGATTAACCTCAAAATTCAAACAATTCAAGCCAACACTAGATCTATAATAGAAACTCATTAGAATCTCTCCAAAATTAAATTCAAAAATGGGTGTCCAATCGAGGAGGACCCATTCTCTACTAAAGGAGAATGGGTCTTGAACCTTGGTTCAAGATGGTGAAAGAACAACAAAAAACCCATATCAAATATGTAAAGAAAGAGGGATCCTATTAAGGGAGGACCGATTCTCCAGTAGAGGTGAATGGGTCATGGTACCATTTTCTAGCAACTCAAATTTTCCAAAATTTAATGTTTTTCAAATTGAATACTGGGTGTTGGGATGGATCCTTGGAAGGTGTCACAAATAAGGCTTAAATTTGAACAAAAGGGGTCAATTAAGCTCAATTAACCACAATTAATTAAGGAGACCCTATATAAATGTGAAAGTGTGATACACCACTTTACAACACCTTAAACAGGGTACAATTTAAATACATTTTATTAAAAGGGGCCCAAGATCAATGTGAATATGTACACCACATTGCAACATTATACCTAGGAAAAATTAGGTTAATTTAATGACAATGATTCCAAAATTAAGGAAAAAGGATACTTTTTTCATTACTATAGAGAGTGAAAATAAAGAAAAGCTTTCAAGTAAACATGGAAGAGACATGAATGTCTCAACACCTTGTGTCATTCCCAAAAGGAAAACACAAGACAAAGAAAATATAAAGGTATATACAATATCTTAGATACAAATAGAGGAATGTCACAAGAAGAGAGGTATATCAAACTTAATGGTGCGAGGGATTACATTACACAAATGTAATCACACACATAACATGAAAAATAAAATAAATACAAGATACTAGGTCGTCTACATCCCAATCTTGTTCATCGTATATGGAAGGCACACAACTAGCCCAAGGGACAACAAGTGTGGTACTAGGACAAGGCTATCTAATTATTCCCTACACTATGTGCAAGATAAGAATGAGCTGAGATAGTTGATGAGAAGGAACTCCTTGCATTTTGAAATGGTTTGCAATGAATTTAGAGCATGTGATAGTGATCATATTATAATCCTATAACTATTGCATGGAAAGGAGTGAAAGGGCATGATTTAAGGGATTATTTATATGATATCAAAAATTTTAAATATTTTTTTTAAAGCATGGCACTCATTAGTACTATGTCCAAGAACTCTATGGTATAAAAAATGTGGAATATTTATGTTCTTAGGATGTGGTTTTGGATGGTCTTTCATGGGTGTTAATGTTATAAGTCCTTGGATTAAAAGTGTGTGTAAGGTTCTTTTAGTTACAAACATGGGACAAGGGAATTTTAGTTTCTTCAATTTGTAGGGCCTTCATTTCTTGCTAGATTCATCAATTTATTTAGTTAGATGATGAGGAGGAGCACCTAAGATGATCCTATTTTCTATATTTTATTTTTCATGATAAACCCGCTCCTACATAAACACAACCTGAAAATCTTCTAGATAGTTTAGGAATAGAAAATGTGCATTTTCTCAAAGGTTAAATAAAGAGAGCAACAAAGAAAATCAACATGCAAACTTGACTTGAGAAATACACGATGAGTCTCCCTCTTTCCCACAAAAAAAAGATGCTATATCACAACCACAACAAGAGATAAATCCTTCTTTAGACATTATCATTCAACCTCCCATTGTGATTAATTTGGACAATAATGATGAGATTAATAAAATTAGTGAGGAAGTGCATAATGAATTGAATACATTGTTTTCCTCTTCGATGAGATTAAATGGTAATTCTCCTTCGAAGAGTGTTGAGCTTGGTGATGATCCTAGTTTGACACTTGTTGTTTTCCCTTTGGCTAGTTTTTTTCCTTTCGTATATGATGAACAAGATTGGGATGTAGGTGACCTGCTAATAGGTTGACTTGCATGTTCCTTACTAGTCTTGTCTTTATTTTATTTTTCATGTTCTATGATTGCATGTGTGTAAAGTGATCTCCCCATACCATTATATTTGATGTACCTCTCTCTTTATGACATTCCTCTATTTGTATCTAAATTCTTCTATGTGTTGTAAGCCTTTATCTTTCCTAGTCTTGTGTTTTCCTTTTGGGGATTATGCAAGGCACTAAGGCATTCATGTCTCTTCCATGTTTACCCAAAATATTTTCCTTTATCTTTTATTTGTCTTGTGTTTTCCTTTTGGGGATGATGTAAGGCATTGAGACATTCACATCTCTTCCATTTTGACCCAAAAAAATTTCTTTGTTTTTGCTCTCTTTGTGTCATTTTTCTTGTTCCACGACTATTTGGGGAATGATGACAATTCTAAGCTCTCTAAAAAACATTGTAGAAAAGATATACTAACCCCAGACCTGTGGATCCCTTATATGAATTTGGGATTTCATTTTGGGGGAAACCCCTTTTTGTGATGTAGCTTCATTTGGAAACATATGACTTGGCATAGGGCTTTCCAAATAAGCTCTAATATCCTCTTCATTGTTAGCATTTATCATTTGCTACTTTAAAGTAATTGCTCACAACATGGTGTTTAGAATTTTTTTTAAAAGTGGAGGCATACATTAGCTTTATTCTTTTATATTTTGCAACTTTTGTTTCATTGTGTAGTCTTCTTACTTCATGTGATGCATCTTTCACTTTATGGTGACATTGGGTGTGATTTCCTTCAAGACTGCGATCTCTCTTAGATTATTTTTTTCTTCTTAGTGGCTTGATGTGATGCACTGTATCCTCTAAGTTGTGAATCATCTATTCTTCAATTGGTCCTCTCTTGGATACATTAGGTACAATATTCCATAAGTTAATATGTTACATGAACTAAGCAAATCTCCTTTGAATGTACCTTACACTACTTTTACATTTACAATATATGTTATATGGCCACCTTGCATAACACACTTTTCTTACCTATGAAGCATCCTATTTTTCCATGGGTGTCAAGTATACGAAGCTTCACTTACCTCATGGGCTCCATTGTGTTGTGTCACACCTTATCAAAGTTATCAGGACATATAGATTTGGTATGGTTACCATATGGGAGCCAAAATTAGGTATGACTTTCCCATAGCCACTTTCTTGTGTGTGTGAGTGCATACCAATTGCATGCACATGTGTCTCACCTCTCTAGGGGCTCAAATAGTGGATGGCCTAAGGTTCAACTAGCCCTTGTGAGCATACATTTGGTTTTCATAGTGGACATCATGTTTTTCTTGTAAGTGTTTTTACAAAAATAGCTTAGATCTAATTTACATTGTGTTGGACAAATAGTTGAGGATTGATCCACCCCTTTTGTTTATTTTTCTTTCTTTTTTATGTCTTTGGAAGTGTATGCTTATATCTTCTTGTTGTTTCACACATTATTTACATATTTTTTCTTTCAAGTTCCTATGTTTTTTTTCCATAGGATATTGATAATGGGGGCTTGTACAACCTTCTTGATCATTGCCATCTTATTTCACTAGCATTGGTACACTTGGACCCCTATTGACATGAGTTTGTCTCCTTTAGTGTGAGTTTGAAGCAAGTTCATCCTCTCACTAAAGTGGGGGATAAATGTAGTGTAGAAAAATGTATTTATAATATTTGGCTATGGAGATAGCCACCTAAGATATAAAGGCCTATGGAAAGCACAAAATACTCAAAAGATCAATATGACAAGAATAAACTATATTCCTATGAATAAATGGAAAGAGAGTCAATGCAGATGTGTTGTACAATCTAGTAGAGACCCCTTGGTTATATAGCCAATGTGAGAAGATGTCATAGGATTATGACAAGTGTCTTAATCATATGACATGAGACAACTTGAAATAACTACCTAGGTCACATATAGTAGTTTTCAAAGGATAAGATAACAACTAATAAAAACTAACACATTTTAGAAAGAATCTTAGGACCTAAGTAAACTTAACATGTGAATATGTCCATTAAGTCCCTAGTGAATGGAATAACTAGGTACAAGACATTTATTCACACCAACACCCCCGCTTAAGTGAAACTTAGGGAGAAATTATTATGCAAATGACACAAAGATACAAATATGGGTCCCAACTACTAGGCCATGCTAGGTAACCAAGTACAAATGCAATACAATCTCTCAAAACCGGGGAAAAGGAGAAAATTCAATGGGACAAAACTCCTCCCCAAAAGAGAGAAACAAAAAAACATTCTATAGGAAGGATAAAACCTCAAGTGAGGAAAAAGTCCACCATAAGAGAATGGAGAAATTCCATGCAACCCCCCCTCAAAGATGAGTCACTACTCAAATGTCACAATGTAAGAAGTCCCCAATCTTAACTGAAGAAGGAGACAAAGAAGAACAATGTGAAGCCTAATGTAGAGTAGACCAAGGATGATGATGAGTCCTCAAAATATTGTTCCAAAATAAATTCCAAACTGTGATAAGCATTGATAAAAGAATTAGGTACAACTATAAAAGATATCACATAATTGGTGAATGAGTTGAAACTATCAACTCATTAGTAATTGCAAAATTTTTTGATGAAGAACTATAGATGAACACACACTGCAATAGCAATAAGGTCAGAACCAAGGAGACAAATGCTTGAGTATCAATTGGAAACTCTTTTGACAAATTGGTATATCCCTATCTCAATTGGAGATAGGTACCAAGTCTCTAGAAGTAGAACCAAACTACTGAAGAAAGGTAGAGTGCTACAAAATAGGAGTTTCTATATGGTGTTTAGTCCATCACACTAAAATGCATGGGTAACCAACTATTACATTCACTGAGTATATAGGAACTAACACTTGATACATATATCAATCCAAAGAAGCATAAAGTATGATAGAGTACACTAAAATAAGAATATTATGGCACTTTATTTTAGTGCATTACAACATTAGAAGAGAAGAACTACAACAACCGTGATGAAAATCTATAAAAATCGCATGAGTAACTCTAAAGATCTCGAAGAGAACTCTCCAATGCCACAAGAATCGTGAAAAATAGAGGAACGGTGGGCACGGCGATGCGGACCCTAACCCAAGCAATCAATGGGTTCTAAATGGTATCACAATCCATAGGTCACCTTTCTTTATCCTCCCAATACCCCATAGAAGTTTCAGTGATGGGAAAGGACCCTTTGCACCCATGCTCATAAAGAATGCTCGTATCTATTGGGTCAGGTGTTGCACCCGCACAACCTAGCACTATGGTCGTCTATATCTCCTGGTGAACATTGATATATGTTATAGAGGTGGTGGTATCTATTCATGATCTTGACTTTCCCACTTGGCTAACTTAACCAGAATCGAAGGGTTTGGGCAACTATATAAAAGAAGGTAAAATTGACCACCTTTCATTCTAAGCCTACCTTTTCTGAATAAAGAGATATCTAAGAAACAACGAGGATATGGGGCTTCCAAATTGAGTTGGATTTGAGCCTCTGGATGAATGGATTGGGGTAGAGAGAGATAGAAGGGCGGTGGGGGCATCTTGATGCTTCAAAGTGGGTTCTATTTCATACACGGGTCGATCCTTTCCAAGTGTTTCTCACTAGGACTGCTCCTCAGTATCAGATATGGGATGTTTATATCCATCCATAGGACCCGAATGACCCGGAAAACATTTCTTTATCCCCCCTATATATAATTTGAGTGATGAGTTTATTTCAAAATTCCACCACGCTGGATTGGAGGGGGAATGCCTAACATGAGTTTTAGAACCTGCCCTTATTATTTCTTGAACAAGAGATTACTCTGCTCCACCAGGAGATAGTATCACTTAGGACCGAACTTAAGGGTTGTTTCAATCGATGGTAGATCAGGCACGGGACCACAAAATCCATTTTCTTCTCTGGCTCGCTTAAAAAAACAAACTCTCCCTATCAACAAAACATGCACTCGCTCTCAGGGTGGGTGGGAGGCTATAGTTAGGTGCCCATCCTGACCAACCTTCTAGATTCCCTTTCCCTCCTATCGATTCATATGAGTCAATGCGATAAACGGGGGCTAAATGACATCTATTGTGAAAGGGGGGAGGCATTTCGCTGGTCACAAAGAACTAATTGACTTAGTATTGCCGGACACCAGATGAATGAACTTGGCAGATCCATCTTCTTTCTGCATTAACGAATATGATCCCCAGAATGGTTACGGTGAGATGTCACTATAGCCACTAGACAAATGTTGACCCTGTTGAGAATACCCCTAGAGCGATTCAATCCAGCCACATCTGGGTTGTTGCCAGGTCACTTGACCATATCTATATCCAATAGACTCAACTCGTATAAATATATTCGGTTGATCGATGGGTTGAAAGATCTATCCCTCGACAACCTGGAAAGTTGAGTGGCCCCTAGTGAGTCAACCGGGTCTCGCTCCTAAAAGCTAGAAACAACTTTTTGATATGTCAAGAAAGGAGAAGTTGCCCAATCAATAGGTCGATCTCCTGTTCATGCACAATTAATATTATTCAATGGAAATAAGTTGCTTGAAAGCCCAACTTTAATGCTTGCTGGAAATTTTGGAGAGCAGGTTATACTAGTGAGCTAATTCCTTAAAATAGTAGGGGCCATTAGAAAACTATATTAGCAACTAGGCCTCAATTTCTTAACCCATTATTCCTTGAAAGTCATTTCAGAGGCAACACCAGCATATTTCTAGCAAGCTCTTAGGAGTGCAAAATGGACATCTAACTTTGATGAGAAATAAATGCTACCAAACAGAAATTTTTTGAACAACCACCTAGACAACTAAAAATTTGAGATCGCCACCTTTCTAATGATATTTCATTTGCAAAAAATTTCCATCTAGAGAAAAATTTATGCTAAAATGATAAAAAGGCCTAGGAAAAGGCACTTTACAATAACTAAGTGCAAAAAAGTAATACTAAATAGGGTCAAAAAATTATGCTCTTGGATGTTCCATATGACCTCCCTTGATAAAAAATTAAAAATATATTACCTCCACCACCATTGGTGGTTGGCGGGTAGAGAGAGCGGAGTGGGGGTGGTGTCCCGGTGGCTGCGCCACCTGGGGGCCACCCCATCTTGTAGGGGTTATTCAATAAACAAATTTTACAATATATATCTGCCTTGTAAACTTTATAAACAAAATTTTATTATATAAAAAACACAACCAATTGAACACTTAATATAAAACTTCAAAGATACCATTTTGCATAGAAGTCGATAAAGAATGGAATAAGCATGACAAGCAATGAGAAAACCGTTGATGTGTAGTAGTCGACGAATGAAGAATATGCCCATATAAAAAAATTACCACCAAAGATGACCACAACGTGATTAGTGGATGTCGATTTGATGGATCACACTATAGAGAGGATGATGTACTTAGGAAACTGTACATTGATGGACCCAAAGAAGATTCCAAAGAGAATTAGCATATTGATTTTACTACTTGTAGATGTCGATGATGAGGTCAACACCTAGGTATTCTAACGCTGAGAGGACTATCATGTTGGATGTTGTGGTTGTGTTGCTAATATGTGGTTGTCATTGATGTCAACACTATTGGCCTTAATGTCATTTGAAGCTTTATATGTCAAGGATATTGAGAAAATTGTAATGGAATAAGTTGCAAGTTGTTAATGGTGAAGTGAAGTTCAGTCTATTGGCTAGCTTAGTACATTGATGATCAGAGGTTGTGGAATAAAGGGTTTCTTTTCAAGTATATCTAGTTTATCCATGTTAAGTTTTAGAGATCCCCATGAAGATTTCATCGAGTTATGAGCAGTTGTGTTCTGATAGTTTTTTTGATTGCTTCAATTTGAGTTCTTGAATGAAGATGATGTCATTCTAGTAAGTTCAATTGTTTTGGATGATTCTCTGGTAATTCATTATGTTTTTAGATGTTTCTATATCATTCTTTATCTATGTTACATGTTCGCATTGATCGTTGTGCCCATGATTGGTGATTTTCTCTTGTGTGTTCATGTTTTTCATGTTCATGGTTGACAAGGTGATTGTAGTGTGTTGTGGATCTTCGAGGAATAATTTTTGAAGCTGTTTCATGATCAAGAATGTTATTTTGGATTTTCACTATGTTGTGGCTGACCTTGGTTGCTTCACATTGATAATTGATATTGTTTTGGGCCGACAGTTTATATTCATTCTATTACTTTGTTCAAGCTGACATGTAGCAATGCAATTTCTTGTTGTGGATATATATAAGAGATTGCTTATACTATTTGAATGCATGGTGTGCATGAATAATGTGCAAATCATTTGAAGGTAGAGAAAAGTGTGAAGAAGAGTGAAGAAGTGCTCATGTGCTTAACTGGAACTGTAATAAGGCATTAATAGATGTTATTTTCTTAGTTCAAATCCTTGCGGATGTAATCTGAATGTTTATGTAAGATAGTTTTTATTCCTTTGGGAAGTAAGCCTTGTTGTATTTGAGCAATGACCTCTAGGAAATGTGCCTAAATACATTTTCATTCCCATTTTATTCTTTATACTTTTAACAGGTTATAATCTTGTGGATTGACCTCCACTGTGGTTTTTCCCTTAATAGGGTTTCCACATAAAAATTCTTGGTGTTATGTGTGTTTCTGATGTGTTGATGATTTATGCTTTCATGGTTATTAATTAGATCTGATAATAAGGTTAATAAGGTTAATAAGTTTGAATTTCTATGACAAATGATTCACCCCCCTCTCAGTTGTCTTCCCTTGTGTTTCCAACAATTGGTATCAGAGCCTAGTTCCTTAGAAGAAGTTTAATAGCTTGAAGGTGATTCAGGATGGTGACATATAAGAAGGATAGTCTGAGATTTGATGGAAAAAATTATTATATGTGGAAAACTCAACAGAGTGTCATCTGAGATGCATTGGTGAACTCTACTAGAACATTAAAAGAAATAGGTATGTTATTCCACAGAATGGTTCCTCTAATATTGCTGAGATTATAGATGTTGAATACAATATCAGGGATAAGGAAGCATTGTTGAGTGCTTTAACTAATTCTAAGATGAAAAATGTGATGGATTTGAAGACTGCTCATGAGATATAGAAAAATTTGGAAATTTTTTATGAAGGTGATGCAAATGTGAAGATTTCTAAGTTGTAAAGTCTGAAAGGAAAATATGAAATGTTGAGAACATTAATTCTTTCTTGAAAAGAGTGGATGAACTTGTGTGCGGTATCAGATGTGCTAGTGGATAGTTGGAAGAATCAGATATTTTAGCTACAGTGCTTAGATCCTTTCCTATTGCATACAAATTCAAAGCTACAACTATTGAGAAGCTCCATACTATGACAAATGTTACCCAACACATGTTGATTGCTAAGCTTACTACTTTTGAGTTGAGTGAATTTGGTGATGCTCTTCCTAAGATAAAATTTGCATTCAAAGCAACTTCCTGCGAAAGGGATAAACAGAGATATGATATGGGTGAAAGTTCTTCTAGAAAGGTATTCATGTATGAGGAGGAAATGAGAAAGATTGAAGAATAAGAAAGAGAACTGGACGAGCTTTAAGTACTTATTGTCAAAAGAGAAGCCAAAGGAGAAGGTAAGTATAAAGGAAAATTTCCTATTAAATGTTTTTCTTGTAGTAAGATAGGTCATTTTGCATCATGGTGTCTGAAAGAGTTCCCAAGTTAAGACCTAACAAGCCTAGATTTCAAAGAATATGCTATTATGTTGCTGATGAAGGTGTGACAGATGATGAATCTAATAAAGGGAATGTAAGTGAGGAAGAATGGATATTTATTGCTATCAAGGAAAATAATCTCGTGTCTACTGAATCTGCTAGTTGTACAAATGTGGAGAAAGCCCTAGTTGCTCAAGTTGAAGAGAAATATGAATGGGTGATTGATAGTGGATTCTCTCATCATATGATAGGTTATTAAAGTAATTTTGTGAGCTTGGAAAAGTATGATGGTGGTGTTGTAAGATTTGGTTATGAGAAAGCCGGTGTAATATGTGGCAGAGGATGCATTTCTCTTGATGGTAAGCATAATACTAATGATGTCCTATATGTGGAAGGTCTGAAGAATAATATTTTAAGTGTTGGATAGATGGTTGATAAGGGATACAATCTTCAGTTAAAAGATGGAAAGTGCAAAATATTGGGGAGTTCCAGAAATGTGATTGCATTAGGTACAAAAAAAAAGGTAATATATTTCACTTGAGTGTTGCTAGTAAAATTTGTTTGATTTCTCAAGTTGATGAAAGTTGGTTGTGGCATAGGAGAATGTGTCATGTTAACTTTGATAAAATTATCAAGATAAGTTCTAATCAGGCTATGAGAGATCTTCCTATGTTGATGAAACCTACTAGTGCCATATGCAAGGAATATTAGTTAGGAAAGAAAACTAGAATTTCATTTTAGTAGCAAACAACATTGTTCAAATGAATTATTGGTAATTATGCATACTTACTTGTGTGTTCCTTCTAGAGTCGGAAGTTTACAAGGATACATGCATTTCATGTTGCTTATTGATGATTATTATAGAATGATGTGGGTTACTTTCTTGAGGGAGAAATCTAAAGTCTATAAAATTTCAAAAACTATAAGGCTATGGTTGAGACAGAGAAAGGTTTGAAGATTAAATGTCTAAGATTAGATAGAGGTGGTGAATTCACTTTTGGTGAGTTTAATTCTTATTGTGAAGAACATGGAATAAGGAGACAATTATCTACACCATGGACCCCTCAACAAAATGGAGTTGTGGAAAGGAATAACAAGACAATTGAAGAAGCCACTAGAACTATGATACTGGAAGGAAATGTCCCTCATATCTATTGAAGAGAAGTTGTGAGTATTGTTGTTTACACACTCAACTAGGTATAAATCAAAGGTGATACTTGTAAGACCCCTTATGAGCTATGCTATGGTCATAAGCCTACTATTAGATACTTCAAAATATTTGGGAGAAAATATTATATCTAAAGAGATGAAGATATAGGAAAGTTTGATGCTAGGAGTGATGAAGTTATCTTTCTTGGTTATTCTACTAAAATCAAGGCATGATAGTGCTACAATAAGAGATTGAGCAAAAGGGTTGAAAGTGAAAATGTCAATCTTGATGAAGACATAGCTAGATCATCCAAAACTTGTGGATATGATTTAGATGATTAGAAAGCTAGTACAAATAAAGGAAAGAAAGTTTAGAGTTCAAATCAAGTTCAAATCATTTCAGTGAATCAAGAAAATCAAGAGGAAGGAGAAACTAGTGAAATTGCAAAAAAGAGATCACAAGAGCTTGAAGTTTAAGAACATCTTAATACTCCAAGGTATGTAAGATTAAATCATTTAGAAGATCAGATCATAGGTGATAAGAACAAAGGTGTCCAGAATAGGAGAAAAAATGTAGAAGAATACTGTTTGATTTAAAAGACTAGGCCTAATAGTGTGAATGAAGCATGCAAAGATGAACATTGGGTGTAAGCAATGAAAGAAGAGATACTACAGATTGAGAAGAATGATACATGGATTCTTGTTCCCAGACCTAAGGATAAAAATATAATTGAAACTAAATGGGTCTTTAGAAACAAACTGAATGAGCAAGGTGAAGTTGTTAGAAACAAAGCAAGACTGGTGTGTAAAGGATATTCTCATATGGAAGGAATTGACTTTGAAGAAACTTTTTCTCATGTTGCTAGGATTGCAGCTATGAGATTGTTTCTTGCTTATGTTGTTTACAAAAACTACAAGGTTTATTAGATGGATGTTAAGTCAACATATCTAAATGGTGAATTGGAAGAAGAAGCGTATGTTGAGCAACCTGATGGATTTCAATTGACTGATTAGGGAGATATGGTTTATCAGTTGAAGAAATATTTGTATGGATTTAAGCAAGCCCCTAGAACATGGTATGCTAGATTCGACAAATATTCATTGAAGCTTGGATTTAACAAAGTTACTACTAATAGTAATTTGTATTTCAATATTGATGATGATAAAGATTTGATTGTTGAAGTCTTTGTTGATGATATCATTTTTGGAGGAGTGAGTTTGAGATGTCTATGATTGGAGAGATGAAATTGTTTTTGGGGTTGTAAATTACTTAGTTAGATAAAGGGATCTTTATATCTCAGTCCATGTATGTGAAAGAATTGTTGAAGAAGTTTGGTATGGAATATTCAAAGCCAGTTGGTACACCTATGGTGATCAGATGTAAGTTAACACAAGATGATGAATCTCCAAAGGAAAATCAGACTAGATATAGATTGATGGTTGGTGGATTACTTTACTTGACTCGAACTAGACCTAATATCATGAATGTTGTATGTATTGTTGCAAGATTTCAAGCTGATCCTAAGGAATCTCATGTGACTGTTGTGAAAAGTATTTTCAAATACTTGAAGGGAATAGTTGATTTTGGCCTATGTTATACTAAAGATGATGATCTTACTTTCAGTGCCTTTACTGATGTTGATTGGGCAGGAGATGTGAATCATAGAAAAAGTACTAGTGGTGGTGCATTTTTCTTGGGAAAGTAGTTGATTTCATGGTTAGTAAGAAGAAGAAAGCCATTTCTTTATCTACTACAAAGGCCAAATACATTGTTGTTGCTAACAATTGTACTCAAGTGTTGTGGATGAAGTAGATGTTGAAAATATCAAAGCTATGTATGATGAGCCTATTGCTATATTCTATGATAATTCAAGTGCAATTAACATTTCTAAGAATCTGGTGTTGCATTCAAAGACCAAGCATATATCTATCAAGTTTCACTTTTTGAGAGAGAAGGTGAGTGAAAAGGAAGTCAGATTGGAGTATGTGCCTACTAAGGAACATATTACAAAAATATTTACTAAGTTGTTGCCTAAGGATACTTTTGAGTATCTCAAAGGGAAGTTAGGGGTGATTACCTCTCCAAATTAGAACTAAGATGCATTAACTTGCATTAGTCTATGCATTTCGTAGTCATATCTTGATCCGGATTGATGTTGTGGTGGCTACTACTCAGCGGGAGTAGTCAGATGTTTAGATATGTGGTTCAAAGATTGTGTGGAGAATAGAGATATTTGTCATTGATGTCAAAGGGGGAGAAGAAAAGTGTGGAAAACTATGAATTATTCAGGGAGAAGAGTCATGTGAAAGATTTGAGGAGAAAAAGAGGTAGAACCTAAGGGAGAGTAAGTGTTAAGAGATAGTTGCATTGATGGTGTTTTTCACATCATGTGTTTCCATCAATTCCAAAGGGGGAGATTTTTGGATGTTTTGGTTGAGTTGTCGATATGTGGTTGTCATTGATGTCAACACTATTGGCCTTAATGTCATTTGAAGTTGTATATGTCGAGGATATTGAGAAAATTGTAATGGAATAAGTTACATGTTGTCAATGGTGAAGTGAAGTTTAGATAGTTGGCTAGGTTAGTAAATTGATGATCAGAGGTTGTGGACGAAAGGGTTTCTTGTCGATTATATCTATTTTATCCAGGTTAAGTTTCAGAGATCCACATGAAGATTTGATCAAGTTATGAACAGTTGTGTTATGACAGTTTTTTTGATTGCTTCAATTTGAAATCCTAAATGATGATGATTTAATTCTAGTAAGTTCAATTGTTGCAAATTCTTCTATGCTAATTCATGATATTTTTGAATGTTTCTAGATTGTCCTTTATCAGTGTTGCACATCTGCACTGATCATTGTGCCCACGATTGGTGATTTTCTCTTTCGTGCTCATGTTTTTCATGTTCATGCCCGACAAGATGATTGTAGCGTGTTGTGGATCTTTGAGGAATAATTTTTGAAGCTGGTTCATGTTTGAGAATGTTATTTTGGATCTTCACTATGTTGTGTCAAACCGTGGTTGATTCACATTGATAATTGATATTGTTTTGGGCCAACAAATTATATTCATTCTATTATTTTGTTGAAGCCGACATGTAGTGATGTAATTTCTTGTTGCATATATATATAAGTGATTGTTTATACCATTTGAATGCATGGTGTGCATGAATAATTTCCAAATCATTCGAAGGTAGAGCAGAGTGTGAAGAAGAGTGAAGAATTTTTCATGTGCTTAACCAAAACTGTAATTAGGCATTAGCAGATGCTATTTTCTCAGTTCAAATCCATGTGGATGTAATTTGAATGTTTATGTAAGATAGTGTGCCTTCCTTTAGGAAGTTAACCTTACATTGTATTTGAATAGTGAGCTCTAGAAAGTGTGCTTGAATGCATGTGCATTCCCATTTTATTCTTTATACTTTTAATAGGGTATAATCTTGTGGATTGACCTCCACTATGGTTTATCCCTTAACAGGGTTTCCACATAAAAAATATTGGTGTTATGTGTGTTTCTAATGTGTTGATGATTTATGCTTTCATGGTTATTAATCAAATCTAAGAATAAGATTAATAAGTTTAAATTTTTTGAATTTTTGTGACAATTGATTCAACTTCCATCTCAATTGTTTTCCCTTGTGTTTCCAACATATTAGAATAGCGATGTATGATCGAGGGGGATTGGTAATGTGATCTATGGTCGATGAATGAGACAACCAAGCCGACAATGAAGAATTCATAGAGAAAGAACCGAAAGTGAGAAGAAAAGGGGTTGATGATGATAATGTAGGAAATTAAGCAATTAAATACTCAATACCATCCACAATCACAGATCAGGTACCCAGTCTACCCAACAATAGGATCCTATGAATAAATGTTGACCAAGCAATTCAAAAGGTACGATCTCACTGCTGAATGAAAGAACTTTCCTATGCCAAAGATCTAACAATGGGAAGTGATGGGAATGAATGGGCACTTGGGGTTTGTATTTAAGAAACTACAAAGAAATCAAAACATAGAAACCACTATATCATGTGATCTGCCCTAGCAGGTACCCTTGCCGATCAATAGAAGCTTGAGGATGTGTCTGAGATGAATATTCTACTGAACTTTACAAAGCTCGAATTTTAAAAATATTTTTCCCCAAAATATTTAGAAAGTCACAAAAAATATTTAACTAAAATATTCTTTTGTGAAAATATTAATGATACTATGCCGCTTGGAGGAGTCATAAACCTGTTTGAGAAAAAAAGTTTTCCTTAGCCTCCAACTAACAATGTCCAAAATTGACAAATTGGTAGTCGATCTTTAGGTTTTTGGGGCTCCCAAACATGATGGCAACCAACACCCAACTTCAAATGCTTGTAGATTTGGCCTCCAATGTTCAACCAGGATGAAATAAAAGGAAAATATGACTATCTCGAACACTTTAGATGCAATGGTGAGCTTAGATTTGATGTAAAAGCTTCAAAAATGGAATTTTAATACAAGGCCAAAAAAGGAACCCCCCAGAATATGATATTTATATCACATAAACACAAGACTGCAGTCAAGATCTCCTATAAGACTAACCAAAGAAATTCAACAAGCTATAATACCATGTAATATTTTTCTATGGAGATAACCACCCAAGATCTAAATGCCTATGGAAAGCAAAAAATACTCAGAAGATCAATATGTCAAGAATAAATTGTATCTTTATCAATGAATACAAAAAGATTCAATGCAAATGTGTTATAAAATCTAGTAGAGACCCCTTGGTTATATAGCCAAGGTGAGATGCAAGATTTCATAAGATTATGACAAGTGACTTAATCATATGACATGAGACAACTTGACACAACTACCTAGGTCACATGTAGTAGTTGTCAATGGATAAGATAAGAACTAATAACAAATAACACATTCTAGAAAGAATCTTAGGACCTAAGTAAACATAACATGTGAATATGTCCACTAAGTATCTAGTTAATGGAATAACTAGGTACAAGACATTTATTCACACCAACAATATCCATTTACATTTTCACACTTGTTTGGGCCCTCCATGCTAAAATTGTGCTTCTTTATGCCTTTTTTGGTCCTATTTTGCATCCACAAGCCTTATTTAATGCATTTTTTTGAGGATAATCCTAACACTTAACTAATGACCAATAATAATTCATGTTTTTGGGTTGTGTTCCATATTTAGTCATTTGGGAGTCAAACACCACCTTGGGAATATGAGTCCCGCCTAAGTTTCGAGGCCTAATTCTGAATTTGGCATAAAACTTAATATTTCTTGAAATTTGTGTACCAAGCTTAGGCTACTAGGACTCATATGCCCCACCTAGCATATGATTCTTCCTTAAGCTTGGACCTATTTTGAATTCAATCCTTGGCATGATTTTATTCTCCTAGATTCAATGTCATCTTTTATTGTTGTAATTTTAAGAAATTTGGCATAAACAAGTATAAATACAAGATTATTTCACATAATTTCTCCTAACAAGATGATGAGATGATTTTTATAGAAAATTTATGATCACTAAAGTTTACAAGACCATTCAAGAGCATTCAAGAGTTGATTATCAAACATTTTGGAGCTATATTCAATATTCAAGCATCATGTCAAAGTCCTCATGCATCATGTTTGTTTTGGAGCTAACATTTATGATGTAGGGTTTTCATGATTCAAGCAAGAATTCAAGTCAAGATCCATAACCTTCAATGAAGAGTCAAGATCTACATTCATGATATCCATTTCATACAAGATTGCAACCTATATTTCAAGGGTTTGGTGAGTTGCAAAATAGCATATTGTCCATTCATCATTCCTTCATTCTATTTCATTTCATTTGAAGGTTTGATTACCAAAATGAGGTTTGACCAGGGAAAACCCCTATCCACTAACAAATAAACATTTTTCTCTCCTCTACATGTGTGATTACAAATCTAGGTGTTTTGACGTTTGAAAATCCTTTAAGGAAAAATTTGCAAGATTGAAGAAAATTGTCAAAGTTGTCAAGAAGTTGTCATCTTCATACAAAGTAACCTATAGGTAAGAATTCATAGTTTTAGACTTAGAGATTGGATAGAAGAGAAGTTACAAACTATCACTAGAGGATACCAAAGTTTTAGAAAATCTCTAATATAGGGACTAAATCACCACCTTGGGCATATGAGTCCTAGTATACCACTTTTCAACCATCTTCTTTAGATCTTGGTTTAATAGTTGCAGATTCCAAATTTAGCCTAAAACCCTAAACTGGGACTAATTCTCCCAACATGGAATATGAGTCCTAGCATGCATCAAGAGTCATAATTTTAGGAATGCAGACCTTGTTTTAGGCATCTCTAGTTTTTGAGGTTCTCCTCTATCCTTTCTCAGTTTATTATTCTAATATTTAGTTTCATATTCTAGGTCATATAGTTAGGTTTTGCATATTGCTTTCATTCCCCTCTTTCTAAGCACTTTATTAGTGGCAAACCCCCTTTGATTAATCACACCCAGGGAGACCTTATAGAAACACCATTATCTCAATTGAACCATGAGATTGAGATCTCTTTCCTTGGATGAACTAGAGTGAATTAAGAGGGAGCCCTTTTCCCCTTTATGTGCTTCATCTCCTAAAAGGTGGATCACCCCTATTTCCTTTATTTCATTTTGACTAGCATGAATGTAGATCTTGAATCTTCATTGAAGGTTATGGATCTTGACTTGAATGCTTGTTGAAATCATGAAAACCCTACATCACAAATGTTAGCTCAAAAATAAACATGATGCATGAAGACTTTGACATGATGCTTGAATCTTGAATCTAAATCCAAAATGCTTGATAATCAACCCTTGAAAGCTCTTGAATGCTCTTGTAAACTTTCTTTATTATAGATTTTCTATAGGAATGCTCTCATCAACTTGATAGGAGAAATTATGTGAACTAACCTTGTATTTATGCTCATTTATGCCAAATTTCCTAAAATTACAACACTAGAAGCCGACATCAGATCTAGGAGAATAAAATCCCACCAAGAATTGAATTCAAAATAGGTCCAATCCAAAGTGAGAATCATAAACTAGTTGGGGTGTATGAGTCCCAGTAGCCTAAGCTTGGGACACAAATTTTAAGAAATGTTAAGTTTTATGCCAAATTCAGGATCAAGCCTCGAAACTTAGGTGGGACCCATATGCCCAAGGTAGTGTATTAGTTCCAAATCAATAAATCTAGTAAAAACAACCCAATAACATGAATTATTATTATTCATTAGTTAAGCATTAGGATTATCCTCAAAAAATGCATTAAATAAGGCTTTTGGATGCAAAATAGGACCAAATAAGGTAGAAAGAAGACCAATTTTAGCAAGGAGGGCCCAAACAGGTGTGAAAATGTAAAGGGATACATTTTCCTACACTACAATTTGAATCAAATCCCACAAGGATATCTTAACAATAGTGTTACAAAGTCTCTCAACAAGATCAAATTATTTACCACTATGTTGCAAAAAGTTAGGTGCAAGTGGTAGATATGGTTGAGGCAATGGAATAGATTTTGGAGTTTCTTTTGTTTTCTTATTATTTCTAGTGTTATATGTGTGATCTACAATAATATAACTTTGTTTTTGTGACACATGATTTCTTGTAATTTGTTTTGCAAAGTTTCAGATATTTCCACGAGGTTTAGGAGGTCCAATAATCAAAGGAGATCAAATAGTCAATTGTGCATTCATAAGCTCAGTAGATTTGAATTCTTTTTTATCATCTTCTATTTAGGGGGGATATAAGGTCACCTTAGCATCTTGATCTATTTAATCCCTCTTACTATATTTTAAAAGAAATGTATCAATTATTTTATCCTCCTATGCCACAATATATTCCCACGTAGGAGAGGTATTTGGAGAGGATAAAAAAAGATTCCTAGGATGCTCAATAATTGGATCCTCTAACACCAAGATACATTCTTCACAAGGAGAGGTATTAGGAGAAGAACAACTACCATTTTCATTATTATCCATGATTGTATCATCTTCCACAAAAGCATTCTCACAAGTGGAGGAGATGTTAGGAGATGAATGAAGATTAGGAAAAGTGATATTAAGAAATGTGTCAATGATTTCATTCTCTTATACCAAGATACCCTCATAATTACAAGAGATATTGGGAGAATGACTAGAATTCTTGTCAATGAATTCACTTTTTTCCTTAGATTGTATTCATAATCAAGGAGATTATAATTATAGAAACCATATCTTATGATATCAAAACCAAATCTTTGAAAAGGAAACATGTTGATACTTGCCTTATGGATGAAATTACATGAAACAAATAGTTTTGTAAACATAATTGAAAATTAGACATTAGATCTAGATAGAGACTGAGAGAGCTCTGTCAAAGAAATTTAAGCAAAAAATAGCAAGCTAGAGGCACCCAAACATGACAAAGGTGCCAAAGGGCATTTGTGTCCTAGATAGGTTTTCTAAAGTTTCAAAGTTTAATTGTGTAAGGAAATAATTAAGTATTCTAGCACTCCTTGTAAATAGGTTTAATAATGAATATTTTTCTATATTTTTTTGAATTTATGCCAGTGTGATATAAAATGCAAGTGTACAACAATTTGGAAGATGTTTTGATAGTTTCAAATATAATTTTTAGATCTAAAATATAATAATTGACTAATTCTAAGTTGCCACAATATGAAAATGATGATTTTGAAGTAATTTTGAAATCAAACAATGCTATATTTTTTACTTTTTGAACTGTATGAATGATTCCTAAAAACAATGAATTAAGAATTCCAATTCAAATATCTATAAGTAAAAACAAAATGAATACATAGAGAGATAGATGTATGAAAAAGTTTTTTGATGCAAGTGTAGGAGGATAGAGGTACCCAAGGGCATTTGTTTCCTTGACACATGTTCTAAAAAATTCAAAAGTTGAATGTTTATTAGACTATCTAAAGGTTCTATTTTTTGTGTGAAAATAAGCCTATAAATGAATATGTTTCTAAAATTTGCTTAATTTATGAAAATGTGACTCAAATGAAAATATGCAACAACAAAGGATAATTTTGAATGCAATTTTGAATATAGATCTGGCCTAAATGACTAAAACTAATACTAATACAACCTATGATACAATATTTGATACATAATTTTTTATTTTCTTTTTTTTTGTTTAAAAATGAAACCCTGAATGAGAAATGCAATGCAACACAAGACCTAGATGTAAGGTTTAAAATTTCAGAAGCTATACGATGTTAACACATTGGGTTCACAAAAAAAAAACATAGAAAAAGGTTATCCTAAAGCTTAAATTCTTAGAACATTAGTATTAAAGAAATTTCTCTAGGGTTTCATTAAGATGGAGATCAACAAGGTGTATGGGTAAGAGAAAGAAGTTGTGTCCCAGTTTCAACCAACTAAATAGTTCCAAGTGAAACTATTTCAACCTAAACAGTTTTAGTTGAACTAGTTTTTCTTGAAACTACATGGCTTATTTGTGGCACATAGAATTTTGGGCAAAAGCCTTTCACTCAAAATCATTTTTTTTAAAAAAATTTCCTTTGTCACATCGAAATGTGGCTTATTTTACGTGTAGGGTTTTGGTAGAAAGGCTCTCAGTCAAAAACCTTTCTACTAAAATTGTTTATGTGGCATCCTAATTGGTAGCTAACTCAAGTATTTTTATTATTGTTTGATACTTTTTGTAGTTTCAAAAAATGTCATCGGTGGCATTTTCATACTTGTTTGGGCCCTCATAAAATTGAGCTTAATGGTGCCTTGACTTAGTGTTGTAATGTGTTTAACACAATTACATTAGGTCTTGAGCCCTTGTGAACTAAATAAACATAATCATACCTTATTTAGGGTGTTGTAAAGTGTTGTAACACACTTTCAAACTTCTCTAGGCTGTTTATAAATAATTCAACCTCTTTATGCTTTAATTGGTTGTATATTGCATCCACAAGCCTCATTTATTGCATCTTTTAAAGGAAAATCCTGACACAAATGAACATCCAATCATAATTTAGGTGTTTTTAGGTAATGTGGCCCAAATTTACTGATCTGGGACTTATATTCCACCTTGTGAATATGAGTCCCACCTAGGTTTTTAGGCACAATTTTCTAAGAATTTTTGAATTTGATCCCATAAATTATGCCTAATGGGACTCATAAGCCGCCTTGGGCATATGAGTCCTGTGTTGCCAAATATTAAAATTAATTCAAAAATCTTATGGCATTTTATCCTCCTAGATCTAATTTCAACTTGTAGTGTTCTAATTTAAGGATTTTCTGCATAATTAAGTATAAATACAAGGTTCTATAATTCATTTTCACCTAAGAATTCATGAGACAACCAAACAAGTTGAATGAGAATCCTTATAGAAATTTTGATTTCACAAGAGAATTCAAGTGTTGAAAAGAGCATTAAAGAGTCTTCAAGAGAAGATTATCAAGCATTCTAGAGAATTATTCAAGTATCAAGCATCATGTCAAAGTATTCATGCATCATGTTTGTTTTCTAGATAACAATTGTGATGTAGGGTTTCATGATTCAAGCTAGCATTTTATTCAAGATCTATCCTATTCAAGCAAGAGTCAAGGTATACATCCATTGGAGCCATCTCACACATGTTTTAAGTATTTCATTGCTATGGTTTGGTGAGTTACAACATCATCGTTCATCATTCTTCATACCTATTTCACCTTATTTCAAGGTTTGATTACCAAAATGCGGTTTGACCAAGGAAAAACCCTTTCCACTAACAATTTTTTTTTCCCTCTTTTTAGTGTGTGATTTGCAGGTTTAGATTGAAGATACATTGAAGAGAAAGTTTGGAGAAAGTTGTCAGAGTGCCTAAAATTGTCAAAGTTGTCACCTTGCAGTGGAGATACTTAGAAGACTTCTATAGGTTGAAAATTAGGGTTTCAAATCCAAAAATCAATAGGGAAGCACATAGCAGACCTTGAAGACCAGATTCAAACTTTGAAGTTCCAGAAAACCCTAACTATATTGGTTCGCCAGTTCTAGCATATGAGTCCTAGTTTAGGACAAAATTTAGCTTTTTGAAGATTTGGATACCCATTTTCTAGATTCCTATTCCTACACAAAAACCTAGATTTGGGATTGATTCCCAACCTTGCATGTGTGATCCAAGTGGATCTCTAAAAGCCTAAAAACTTAATTGTCTCAAATGCTCTAGAAAACTATACCATTTTAAAGTGCTCACTGACACAATCCTAATGAAACTAGAATCATGACAAAAGGAGACTGTAAATGAAAGCTATGCATGGTCAAATTTTGGTCAAAAACAAGGTACCAGAGGTAGGATGTAAGGGAAAAAATGGATCATTCCATAATTGGTCAAAAATGGTGTCAAAACAAAGTGCTCATTACTACAAGTCCAACATCACTCATTTTTCCTAAATTGGAGCTCGTACACAGAAGTTACGAGTCAAAGTTTGCATAGTAAGGTTGACTTTGATCATATGGATGCTAGCATCAACATGCTGACATGGCAATCCATACAATGATGTGGATGAATCAGGACCTGACATGTGGCAAGTCTAGGTGATGATGTGACATATTTATGGGGTAGTTGACTTGTTGTATGGTGATGTGGATCAACCATCTAGTGATGCACATCATAGCTCGGGTGAATAGAAAGGTGCCACATGTAACATTGAAATTGTGCCACATGGCACCCCAAGATGCACCCCTCTGGCTTGGTTGACTATTTCAAAAAAAATGTGGTTGGTAGAGGTTGAACCCTTGACCTCTCTGTGAGATAAGATGGATTCACTGCACACAGGTCTCTCCATTCTCAAGAGATCACTAGGGAATGAACTACCCTTATCCACCTCATCACAAACAAAATGAAGAAATTGTAAAGAAAATGTACACAAGTTATATTTCAAAGAAGACTACTTCAAATCCTAAGAGAGTGAGACTTATAGATTTTTCCCCCAATAGAGGAGCTCTCGGCCAAAGGATGTTAGTGCAAATTTAGGATACCAGCATAGCACACTATCATCTAAATGGTGCATTGGCATCTTAAGCAACAAAGGGCTCAAGGACTTAGGTGGGTAGAATAAAACCTCACTACCTAACTCAAATCTAATGTCTTCTAAATAGAATGATTAAATAGAGAATACAAACTTTAAGTAAAGAACAAAGGGAACTAGGAGAAAACTTAGCTTCAAGCAGACATCTGAGTCTTCACTCCAAGCTCTGCTTTGTAACCTAAACACAAAATAATGAGGGGAAAAGGTTGGGGCTATATAGGGGTCTTCCTGTTAGACCCCCATTTTGGTGTTCCCAACTCCACAAATAGCCAGATAGGAAAGGATTGTAAATGAAATGGACAAAGTGTGTGGTGAAAGCAAAAATCACTTCAAAAGTAGAACCCGTACCACTAAGTAGCAAAAAAAAAAGTAGATGTGAAAGAGTGTAAGAGAGAGAGAATGTTACCCACAAGCCTAGACCCTCTTTGAAGCACATAGATGCATTGTTGAGTGCTTGATTGATAGTTGTAGTTGTTGAAGGGACCTCATTCTAGCATGGCTTCACTTGTGATAATGATGCTATCAAGAATGAAGAGAACTCAAGAGTGAAAAGTGAAGAGAGAGCTTGACTAAATCACTTGAACACCCAAAATGAGAGAAAATGAGTGGTTTTGTTGCATGCAAGGGTGACAAAGAGTCGTTACATATGAAATCTGACTATTAGGACACATGTTGATAGATTTAAAACTCTAGATTCTTCATTTCAAACTTGGAGAACCACCAATACGCTAGCACTCCGTATAGACATCTACACATCGTGCAGGCATCTAAGGCCTAGATTTTGAGGAAATGCTTCATTAGTCTTTTGTTGCTTCACCACTAGTCCACATGGGGTAAAAATTTTGAAATTCCAACCCATGGGATATTTTTCATTAATGGTCTAAGGTGTCATAAATGCTAGGAAAAAGTGCAAAAATGTGGAATTTCCCTTAGATGCATTCTGTGACATTACATTTTTCTCCCACTTTAGTGGGCTAGATTTTAGGAAAAATTAGCATCACTAAAGTAGAGAAGAAAAATTTACCCCAAATTTGAATTTTACATATTTGTGTGCCAAGAAAATAGGCCTTAGAGGCCAGCGAGGTCAAGTTAACCAGTACCAAAGGTACCCCCAGCAACCAACCTCAACAAATAGCCATAGATTGGTTGTGAAAAATTGTGCAAAATTTTAACCTGAAAAACTCAAATTTTAGGTTAGTTTCAAAAATTGGAAGAAGCTACAACTGTGAGAAGAATGATCAAGAAAAAATCATTGATTTTTAGGAAAAATATGATCAAGAGGTGACTATATGCCCCCTCTAGATTTTTCCCCCAACTAGGTGGGGTAAATTTAGGAGAAACTAGGGAACCACAAAATATAGGAAAAATGGGCCCTGGGGGGCCTATATATACCTAGGTGTGGGCCCCTAGAAGGGTCATTTTCACTTCACTTTGTGAGGAAATTGTTGACTTTTATGAGAGAAAAGTCAGGAAAATGTTGAGCATGACAAAGTATGAGGAACCTAGAGTAGAGCAGCTAAGGGATGACATTACCGAGGGTCACAACATGGACCAGGTAGGTCTCAAAACATCATTTTTTTTTTAATTTTAGCATGTTTTTTAGTATTCTTTCCATGTCTAGCTATGCAATCATATTTTTTTGACTTTTTCATTCAAAAGATGTGTTGTTGTCTAGGTTCCATGCTAAAGTCCCATCTTTGCACTGTTCTCCCCAGGATGCATTAGTGTCCTCAAGGTGTTAATGGTGAATCAGGAAATATGCACGATGCACAAATGTCTACGTGGTATGCAAAACTCTTAGTGAATATTTTGTCTTTAGATTGAAATTCCATGTTCTGACTTAGAATTTTTCCACCTTTTTTGCAAGACTATCCTGATATTCAACAGCATCTCGGTAGGTGAGCTTACTATCTAGTTCATGACCAAAGGGACAACCTTAGTGATTATGAGGTCACAAATCTAGACTAGGTCAGTTTCTAGGATGCATTGACCATGTTAGGGATGCACTACCATGAGAGGATGTTGACAACCCTAATAGAGCAGTGGGATGCCACCACATCATCTTTCTAGCTTCCTATTGCAGAGATGATGATTACATTGGAGGATATGTACTGAATCCTCAGACTACCCATCTATGGATGGTGGGTGGCCATCGATGACACCTGATTAGCACCAAAGTGGTTGAACGGAGTCCTTTACTGCTCAGGGTGGGAAAATGGTAGTGATGGCATGGGTCATATCTACAAGCATTGGTATGATGAGGCATGAACTACTACACCCCTACTATGTCGAGTGATGGTTGTAACATTGGATTTTCAGATCACAATAGATGGGAAATGCTCTCACCTGCACGGGGGCCAAGTACACACTATTCATGAGATGGTAGAGCACCAAACAATTTCTTCCTGGGGGTGTAAAATGTTGGCACACCTATACTAGGAGATGGGACGATCCATCCATCACGAGTACCATAGCCTTACAACATGCAAACTATAGCAGGTGTGGGATTTTTCCCACATTGTATGCACAAGGATGGTCAATTTTCCCTAGCAATGACCATATCATATCCCCATGCCCTACTAGTATTATATCACATGGTAGTGGAGACATAGAGATCTACAATTTTGGCACTTGCAAATTGATACACTTGCTTCAAACTAGGTCAGATGTAGACCCATCACTTTTTTATATGGGTAGATGATGGTAGGTATCTTAATAACCTATAGGGGGATGGTTTTCTCATAGGTTTTTGTGACTATATTATTGTAGCATACAACTGGAGTTAGGTCATGCAATAGCATGGCCATGTATAGACTATTCCCCCTGATGTTCCCACATAAACTTGGGCCTTCAGGAGTGTGGCGAGACCTAGGGATCATCCCCACCCTACCATCACTAATCTTGTCCCTTCAGATGATGATGAGCCCAACTAGGATCTTTCACCCATAGGACTGACAGATAATGTTAGTGTTGCTTTGGATTTCAGATGGTGGTGTGATAGGCATCGTCCCCATTTAGTGTTTGGTGAGGATGCCCCCAGAGGGGATCTGAGCCTACAAGGGGATGTGCCACTGCCAGTACCATAGGACAGGTAGAGAAGGTGGCAACATACCAAGGATGAGAGACCATAGGAGGAGGAGACAACACCACAGAGCTCAAGGTAGTAGTGGAGGAGGTCAGATCCTCCACTAACTACCCTTGTCTCATCAGTGCCACCAACACCTACTATCACATTAATGACATCCTTGGTAGCACCAAGAGTGACTACTGATGCTAGTGGCATGGGTCCCAGTGTTTCTCCTCACCCTAATACCACATGGTAACCAAGGGACCAGGTATACTGCACATGTTTATATTTCAATATGTTTGGTTTCCTTTATTTATGATTATACACATATGCCATGTGATACTAATTTTAATCATTCTCTTTTTGGTTGTAGAGGATGCACAAGGATGGACTGGTTTGATGACTCTGTGTATATCAGAGGTGGCCCCTAATGTTCCTATTGAGGGGATAGTTCACAAGGCTTATCGACTAGTTTCTGTAAGGTGACATGCCCACATGTTCAATCCAGTAGCACATCTGAGGATTTCTTAGGAGAAGTGGGGAGTGAAGATAGTGCAACTAACTGCAAAGGTGACCACTCTCTAGGGGTAGTGTGACCAGTGGTCATGGGAGCTATGGATGACGCTTGACGAGTGAGACATGGATGTGACAAGGTCTGATGCCACTGAGAAGGTGTGTGATGCCCTTCAGAGGAACCTCAATAACCTCGATGAGAAATTGGCAGTCATGATCCTGACAAGTGTTCAACAACTATGGTAGGAGTTGACACAAGCATAGTTCACAATATGCTCCCTATAGGGAGAGATCAAGGGGATGTGGGTATCTCTATCCATATCACACTCCCATCAATCTAGGTGCATGGCTAATGTGGAGCCTCTCCCCAGACCACAACAATAGCAACCAAAGCTAGAGGGCTCTGAGAGCCATGTGTCATAGCCATAGGGACTTCCCATTTTGTAGATCAATTTTGTAGTGAGAGATATATTTTTGTGGATCTTTTGAATATACATATATTTAGTAGCCACTCATTTTTTATAGTAGTGGCCCGATACATGTATATGACATTTTATACATACATATATATACACTAGTTTCAACATCATGGCATTGTGTATTTTTGATGTGTATACTTCTTTAGTTTCATTTATGTTGATGCGATGGATATTATATGCTTATATGGATGTATGTTTATTAAACACAATGATGATCTAACTACCTTAAAAGATTTAATGTAATGCATGGATACATAGCATAGTGAGACACATGTATGTATATTACACACACACACATGGTCATATCATAACACAAAATATTTTCATAATGTGTTAATGAGTAATGTCAACATATGCAATGCTACTACCCTTAAAGAATGAACACCACACATGTGACACATTGAAAAATACACATAGTATCGACAGAGATGCATCACATTAATAGACTCTTTTAGAGGCATTTCATCCATAGAAGATAATCCATAGGCACCTGAACCATACACAGAGACAAAAATGTAAGGGCCTAACCAGTTATGACTAAATTTACCTCTTTGATCAGGAGGTGCATTTTCATTTTTATGATTCTCATGGAGAACTAGGTCTACCAACTTAAAAGTCCTAGGAAACACACTTTAATTATACTATCATGATAATGATCATTGATATGCTTTAAGACAATAGAGAACCTATAATCGGTGCTCAACGAGCATCTCTAGATGATGCAAATGATTATCTTGATAAGTTTCCTAATCAATTAACTCTTTAAGGGAAACCCGTAAAGATGGAATTTCCAACTCTAAAGGTATGATAGCTTTAGAACCATACAAGATTTTGTAAAGCATCATTCCTATCACCTTATGAATGCTCATGCGATAGGCCCACAAAGCATACGTTAATTGAATATGCCAATCCTTACCATGCTTATTAACCATTTTATGAAGAATGAGCTCGAGAGTGTTGTTAGACCCTTCTACTTGACCATTAGATTATGCATAGTAGGGTCTAGAAAATCTATGTTGAATTTGAAATTTTTCTAAGAATTTCTTTACCTCCTTGCTTTTGAGTTTTATACCATTGTCGAAACAAGTGTAGTAGGCAATCCAAAATGAAAAATAATGTTGTTTAGAAGAAAACTATAGATAGCTTCAACATTCATGGATCGAAGTGGAATGGCTTTGACCCACTTCATGAAATAATCTATACCCCTAATGATAATGGTATGGCCCTTAGAATAAGGAGGTGATATTTTTCCAATAATATCCAACCCCCATTTTGTGAACATCCAAGGAGAGGTTTGATCCTATAACTCTTGTGTGGGTGCATGAATAAGATGACTATGTTGTTGACATTACGGTAACTTTTTAACAAAAATGAAGGAATGTTGTTCCATTATTTTCCAAAAGTATGCTATGTATCAACTTCCTCACCAAGGATTTACCACCAAAGTGTCCACCCCTAGAGCCTGAATGGGATTCTTTAAGGGCAAGGGGTATTTTGATAGAGAACATCAGATAACATAACATAACAAGATAAAATATTTCGTATACAAGTGTTATCATTCTTCGTCACATCATCGAGAAAGTTTCCAATCTTTAGGAAGTTGTAAATATTAGAAAATCATTCTCCCACATCCATGTGAGAACACATAGAGGTTTCAGATTCAAGTTGGTCGAAAACAACCAAGTTTTGAAGGACCTAAACCATGAAGTGATATTCTTTTTTATGCCCATCTAAAGGCACTAGGGAAGCAATGCTTTCCATGGAATTTTCATGTCTATTCTCTCTTCTAGGGACACTATCTATTGTGAAAGAAGAGAACTAATTAAGTAGGGAAAAAGCAAGGTCTTGATACTAAGACAACTTACTTTTCTTAGCTTGATAGGCTCTCATAATTTGGTTCACAATGAGCTCAGAATCCCCCAGTATGCGAAGATGTTTTATCTTTAGTGCAATTGTGGTACGCAATCTAGCAATGAGAGCTTTTTATTCAGCAATATTATTAGTACAAGGAAAGTCCAATAGAAAGGAGAGAGGAACCAATTTACCTTGGGGTGAAATTAGAACCACACCCACTCTAGAACTGGTTTGACATCTTGACTCATCGAAGTACATTTTCTATTTAGGGTCATGGTTAATCACAAAGATGTTCTCATCAGGGAAAAAATCCAGACCTAGCAAAGAGTGAGATGAGGGAGCATCCATGAATTCATCGACAACTACTTGACCCTTTATTGAATTCTAAGTGATGAACTTTATGTCAAACTTAGAGAGTAACATTACCCATTTTTCTAATCTCCCAGCAAGATTGACACTACAAAATAAATTCTTTAGAAGATCACTTTTTATGATAACATGCATTTCGGCATGGAGAAGATAGTGCCTTAACTTATGTGTAGCAAATACAAGAGCAAAGCACTATTTCTCCATAGGAAAATAACAGGTTTTGAAATCAACTAGAACATGACTAATGTAGTAGACTACTCTCTCTTTCCCATCATCATCATATTGAGCCAACAAAGTTGCTAAAGCATATGGTGATTTTGCAATATAAAAGAAAAAAGGGTCTATCTTTCATAGCCAACATCAATATAGGAGGATTGGCCAAATAGGCTTTGATTGACTCAAAAGCTTTCTGACACTCCTCATCCCATATAAAGTGAAAATATTTTTTCAATGGGTGAATAAAGGGAAGAGTAAGATCAACCAATTGAGATATAAATCTACAAATCTCCTGAATTTTACCTTGTAAAATTTGCAATTTAGTAATGTTCTTGGGTGGAGACATGTTAACAATGGTGTCAATCTTATTCATTTCGACTTTGATTCCATGGTGAGAAACTATAAATCCTAAAAAAAATTGGCTTCTATGCTGAAAACAAAGTTAAGAGGATTAAGTGTCATCTTATAGAGCCAAAGCCCCTCAAAAATAAGATGAAGTTTCTTTACATGATGTTGATGAGTTATAGATTTCAACAAGATGTCATCAACATAATATCCTAAGAACTTATGAATAAAATCATTAAATATTAGGGCCATCTCCCATTGGTAAGTTGCTCCTACATTGATTAACCCAAAGGGCATGACCACATAACACAAGGTACCCCAAGGGATAGTGAAGACTATCTTGTATTCATCTTCCAAATTAATATGGATCTGATTGTAACCCGAGAAGCCATCCATAAAAGATAACAATGCATGGCCTGTAGTTGAGTCCACAAGATCTGATTCTCCAAAGTACGCTTGTTTATGCAGGTGATATGAGAATCATCTCTTGTGATGGAAGGGAGGTAATGAGGAGTAAGCACCTAGGAATTCCTCAATTGCTTCATCTAAAAAGAAGACATTTAAAGGAATTTCTTTTAGCTTTCCCCTTATCCTCTATCAATTCAAGATGGACCAAACTCAGTGGTTTGATTGAAATCATATTGACACTCCATCAAGGTTTCTTCTTAGACTGTTCAATAGAGCATCCTAAACCCAGATAGCTCTTTCATGGCTTAAATTAGATAGGGACATAGATTCCTTGATCAATACACCCTAGACCTTTCTTCCCATAGCCATATCAAGAAGTGAGTTCATATCCAAAACCATAATGTGTTTGTAAAACTTTCGGAGGTGGAAACTCTACTTAGAGGGTTTCATTCCACCAATGAACATCAGACACATCCATGGGAGTGCTTCCACCCTCTTCACTTGGTTTGCAAAAATTAACCTCCTTCACAAGAGTGGGAATTCTCTCCTCAGTAGAGGAAGAATTGGTCTCCTAGAGAGGATCACAATTCTCTTCCTTAACAAGAGTATCATCCATCTTCATAGCATAGGTATTCAGAAAATCTATACATGTGGGGCTTTCTTTGTATTCTGAAATGAAGAATTTAGAGAATTCTAGAGAGACCCAATCATCACCAAAGAAAGCCTTTGATTGAGAAGAAGAAGGAAAAGATGGGGAATACTTAGGAATTTTTGCCTTAGGTGGTTCATCTCTAATGAATTTGGCTTCGAGGACAACCTCCACGGAGGGTATCATCGAGGAACACGCCATAGCATCAATGGTTAGGGATGAAATATAATTCTTAAGAGTGGAGACAACTGAAGCCCAACTAGCAGCCACTAGTTCACAAAGGTGAAGAGCTTCTGATCAGCTTTAACCATGGCCACCTAATTATTTGTGACAAACTTTAAGGAATGGTGTAAAGTAGAAGTTATGACACCCATAGCATGAATCTAGGGTCTCCCCAAACTAAGTTTGTAAGGTAAAGGTCTAGGCATCACATCAACCAAAGTAAGCAAGGTAACGAGACCTAGTTGCAAACGTAGTATTATCATACCTAGAGCTTGACGATCGAACATTATTGAACCCACAAATGTACAAGGAAGAAGAAACTAGAGAAGATGAATCAAATTTAATCTTAGGTAGTAGGTCAATACCACAAAAATTGAGAGCCAAACCAATGTGAACAAGATTATACCTAATACCAATATTATTAACATTAATTATAATCATCAAGGGGTTGACTTGTTTCTACACATCTATGGGCAGGAGTTCTTGTGGATGGAACATGATATTCAGTGAATCCACTCAAATATGAGCCAACAAAGCATTAACATCTATAGGCCTAATGGAGGTAGGAAAGAGGATCTTTTGCAAGGCTTCCTAAAGTATCTCATGATAAACCAAAGTAGTCTGAAGTAAATCCCAAAGTGAGATCTTAGTTGGAGTAACACGAAGTTGCTCGACAAGATCATAATCATAGGTTTACGTGTTGAAGGAAGACTTGGTTGAGAAGGCAGTAAAGAAGTAGGATCTTGAGTGGGTTGTGATGTAGGAACATAATGTTGTTGATCCAAGTTCTATTTATTTCTTCTTGTATTATATGTGTTCCCAAGAACATTATAGGAAGCGGAGTCTGTAGCTTTTATGAACCTCGAGTATAAGTCTAGTGAATCATCTTGACATGAAATTCCATAGACAGAATAATCCTGCCTAGAAGAAGGGCCAGTTAGGGTCACATAAATTACAGGTTTCTTAGGGCTCAGAGGATCCATAGAGACCACAACTACATTTACTGAATCCCTAGCTTGTGGAGAGGAAGTTTTCTCAGAAGGTTTGTGTATAGAGGAGGGCACTTCTAAGAAGTCATCTAGAGCATCATCCAACATATTGAAATCTTTTTAGGTAAAGTGTTATGATAAAAATGGAAACATTGTAAAAATAGATTTGACATGTTCACGTTGGTTTCACCAAAATGTGAGATTAGAGGGATTTGTTGCACATGGATCTCTTCATTCTCAAGAGATCGCTAGGGAAAAAACTACCCTTATCCACCTCAACATAAATAGAATGAAGAAATTGTAAAGAAAACATACACAAGTTATATTTCAAAGAAGAATACTTCAAATCCTAAGAGAGTGAGACTTCTATATTTCTACCTCTGATAGAGGAGCTCTCAACCAAAGGATATCAGTGTAGATTCAATACACCAGTGTGGCACATTGTCATCCAAATGGGGCATTGGCATCCTAAGCAACAGAGGGCTCAGGAACTCAGACAGGTAGAATATAACCTCACTACCTAACTTGAATCTAAGGTCTTTTGAATAGAATGACTAAATAGAGAACATAAACTTTAAGTAAAGCACAAAGGGAACTAGGAGAAAACTTACATTCAATCAGACATTTGAGTCTTCACTCCAAGCTCTACTTTGTAACCTACACATAGAAGAATGAGGGGAAAAGGTTGGGGCTGTATAGGTGTCTACCTCAGTAAGACCCACATTTTGGTTTTCCCACCTCCATGAATAGCCATATAGGAAAGGATTATAAATGAAATGGACAAAGTGTGTGGTGAAAGAAAAACCCGCTTCAAGAGTAGAGCCTGCACCACTAAGTAGTAAACAAATAGGTAAATGTTAAAGAGTGTGAGAGAGAGAGTTACCCATGGGCCTAGACCCTCTCTGGAGCACATGGATGCACCATTAAGTGCTTACTTGAGAGATATAGCTATTGGAGGGACCTCAGTTTGAAATGGCTTTGCTTGTGAGAGTGTTGCTATCAAGAATGAAGAGAACTTGAGAGTGAAAAATGAAAAGAGAGCTTGACTAAATCACTTGAACCCCCAAAATGAGAGTAAATGAGTAGTTTTGTTGCATGCAAGGGAAAAATAGGGCCATTACATCTAAAATATGATTTCTAGGACATGTGTTGAGAGAGTCAAGATTCTAGATTCCTTGTTTCAAACTCAGAAAACCACTAGGATGCTAGCATGCCATGGAGATGTCCACACGTTGTGTAGGCATCTAAGGCCTAGATTTTCGGGAAATGTATGGTGCAGGAGCACACAAGGCCTTCAAGGATCTCTTCAAAGGTCAAAAGTGTGTAGGGGTTAGCAGGACCTTTCCATCAAGTCAAAACATCAATTATGGTATCTTGGAGCCTATAATGGCATTTGGGATGAATAGATGTAATGAGAATGTTAAAAGTCCTAAGGGTCCTGAAAGGACCAAAGGACCAAAGAACCTTGTAAGTGGACCAATAGTGTCCAAGGGGTGTAGGTAGGTTTATAATGTTCTAATTAGATCAATTATGGTTAGATATTAAAGTTTAGATAGTTTTTAGTCAGTATAAATCAATAAAATGTAAGTTTGGAAATTCAAATTTTTGAATTCCAATTTGGGCGGGTAACTAGCTTTTATGAGTTTTAATCCATTTTATGCAACTTAATCAATCCCAAACGGTTGGATCAGTTGGGGAAAGGATATACAAAGCCAAAATAATCATTTTTATAGAGGTTGGATGTTTGGGGCAAGCATTGTATAGACTATTTTCTGGAAATAGTGAAAAACATAGTTTTTTGGCACTTTATGGTGTTCTTTTGTTAAATACTTGATCTCTATTAAATATATGTCTAGTATGAAGCTTTAGGGATTTGAGTTTACATGTTTCAACACCATTGAAGGCTCTGAAAGTAGTAATAATTGATTTCTTTGCATAATATATTGACTATCCTCAGGAAAACTCTATTTTTTTCATTGATTTTGAGAGTCAACATGAAGTAATGATCCATTTCATGAGAGGTTGTGACTGAAACTTGTGAAATGGATCCTATTTAATATGTAACATACCATTCTAACAATCTAAAAGTGCAGGAAAGAAGAATCAAATGGTGTACACCAAGATTTGACTGTGAAAAATGCTTGAAGATGGAGGCTAGGGTGTAGCAGCAAAAGATCTGCCTTCATAAGGGAGGTTTTTTAATTCACAAGTGAACCTTTGAGCCTTGTCTCCATTAGGGTTCCTAGGAGATATCTTGAGATTGCAACCTTGTAAACCTTGAAATCATTGTGTGTTTCCAAAAGTCCCTAACCCTCTCCATCAGAGTGGTATCAGAGTAGTGAGTAGGTCCTTCAGGGATTGGAGAATTAGAAATGGCACCAAAAAATCAATTGGCAAGAGAGTTGGAAGAGTTGAAGGAAATCTTGGAAAGGGAGAGAAGAGAAAGAAGGGAACAAGAAGCAGCAAGAGCAAGAGAAGAAAGTCAATGGAGAAGAGAGAGAGATACTATGCAGGCAAGGATAAATAACCTTGAGAGGAGTAGGAGGAGAGAAGAACAAGAAGACCAAGAAAACAATGATGAATAAGAAGAGCATGTGAGGGTAAATCAGGAATAGCAAGCAGATGAGATAGAGGACCCTGAGGAAAGGAGGTTACTGAGATTGTTGAAGGTAGTACAAGGTCATGGAGGGAAGAGTCACATAGATTTTCCTATCTATCAAGGGAAGATGGATAGTGAAGAGGTGTTAGGATGGCTTGATGCCTTAGAGAACTATTTTGAGTTTGAAGAGATGGATGAAGAGAGGAAGGTTAAGTTTTCCAAAATCAAGTTGAGAGGCACAACATTGACATGGTGGACTAGTTTCCAGAATGATAGGATGGCTAGGGGATTGGCAAAAGTTTCTACATGGGCAAGGATGAAGAAAGGAAAAATTCCTACCATCTGATTACACAATTCATGTGAAGAGGATGAGGTAGAATTTAAGACAAAAGGACATGGATGTGATGTCCTATACTGAGAAATTTCACAAGCTTAGTATCAGAGGAGGTTATGAAGAAGAAGATGAGAAAGAAGCCAGGTATATCAATGGCTTGAGGTATAATCTACAAGATGAGATTGGTTTGCAATTGCCAAGGACATTGGGAGAATGTTTTTAGTTGGCCATTAGAGCATAAGAAAAGGTGAAAAGGAAGCAAGAAAGGTCAAGCAATGGTGGAAGAGGAGGTAGTTCAAATAGGGGCAGAGGTAATAGAGAACAAGGACAAGGCAGCAATGATAAGAGCAACAATGACAAGGGCAAAGAAGTATTTTCTAATCAAAGAGGTGGATACACTCCAAGAGGAGGAGGAAGATTTGGACAAGGTAGAGGCCCATTCACAGGTAGATGTTTCAATTGCAATGAACCAAGGCATCTATCCTTCAAGTGTCCTAAATGGGAACAAGCTGATAAGGGTAGAGATAGGAGAGCTAACTTGGTACAAGAAGAAGAAGACTAGAAGGAAGAATCAAAAACATTCATGGTAGACCCTGTGACTGATGGTGAGTTTCCTATGGTCAAGCAAGGAGAAAGACTTCATCAAGAGCCAAAGGTAACTATTTTCAAAACAAATTGTTTGAGTCATGGTAACATCTGCAGATTGCTCATAGATTCAGGGTCACATAGCAATTTAGTTTCACTTGATATGATAACCAAGTTATGGATTGAAACTTTTGATCACCCTACTCCCTATAAGGCCACTTGGGTAACTCAAGGACATGTAGAGATTGGTAAGAGATCTTTTGTTGATTTCTCAATTGGATCATATCATGATAGGGTGCTTTGTGATGTCATTCGAATGACTTGTGGTCATATCATCTTGGGGAGACCATGGCAGTATGCTAGAAGGACATTGCATGATGGATTCCATAATACATATTTGGTTCACAAAGGAGATGTTAGGTACAAATTAGTTCCTTTGCCTTTGGAGCAGTCTAATGATAGTTTTATGATTTTTTTGGAGAAGAGTTTGCAGGTGAAAAAGTAGGGTGAAACAGGGGAAGACATTGGTAGATTGAGAAAAGACAAGTTGCAGCAGGGTTGTGAAGGATATAGTCCTAAAAAGAAAAATTTGTGGGACTTGAACAGTCTTAAGGTAGGGAATATTGAATTCCCTATAGTTGAGGGTGATAGAGGTGATGTCATTTCACCAAGGAGATAGGGGAATGAAGGTAGAAACAAGGTACAAAGACAGAGTGATCTTAAACAACAAAGAGAACACATTAATTCAAGTTTTGATTCTATCAAGAATGCAGATTGGCAGAAGAGGAAGACAGTGACTTTGGGAGACTACATACCTACTCATTGGAAGATGAAAACATATGAGAGCAAGGGGTCTTTTGGTGGAAACACTGGCACACTTCTTGGGGCAAGAAATCTTTCTTTCCTGGGGAGAATGGTGCAGGAGCACCCAAGGCCTTCAAGGATCTCTTCAAAGGTCAAAAGTGTGTAGGGGTTAGGAGGACCTTTCCATCAAGTCAAAACATCAATTATGGTATCTTGGAGCCTATAATGGCATTTGGGATGAATAGATGTAATGAGAATGTTAAAAGTCCTAAGGGTCCTGAAAGGACCAAAGGACCAAAGAACCTTGTAAGTGGACCAATAGTGTCCAAGGTGTGTAGATAGGTTTATAATGTTCTAATTAGATCAATTATGGTTAGATATTAAAATTTAGATAGTTTTTAGTCAATATAAATCAATAAAATGTAAGCTTGGAAATTCAAATTTTTGAATTCCAATTTGGGCGAGTAACTAGCTTTTATGAGTTTTAAGCCCTTTTATGCAACTTAATCAATCCCAAACGGTTGGATCAGTTGGGGAAAGGATATACAAATCCAAAATAATCATTTGTATGGAGGTTGGACGTTTGGAGCAAGCATTGTACGGACTATTTTATGGAAATAGTGAAAAACATAGTTTTTTGGCACTTTTATGGTGTTCTTTTGTTAAATACTTGATCTCTATTGAATCTATGTCCAGTAGGAAGCTTTAGGGATTTGAGTTTACATGTTTCAACACCATTGAAGGCTTTGAAAGTAGTAATAATTGATTTCTTTGCATAATATATTGACTGTCCTCAAGAAAAATATATTTTTTCATTGATTTTGAGAGTCAACATGAAGTAATGATCCATTTCATGAGAGGTTGTGACTGAAACTTGTGAAATGGATCCTATTTAACATGTAACATACCATTCTAACAATCTAAAAGTGTAGGAAAGAAGAATCAAATGGTGTACACCAAGATTTGACTGTGAAAAATGCTTGAAGATGGAGGCTAGGCTGTAGCAGCAGAAGATCTGCCTTCATAAGGGAGGTTTCTTAATTCAAAAGTGAACCTTTGAGCCTTGTCTCCGTTAGGGTTCCTGGGAGATAGCTTGAGATTGTAACCTTGTAAACCTTGAAATCATTGTGTGTTTCCAAAAGTCCCTGACCCTCTGCATCAATGTATCATTAGGATTCTATTTCTCTACCACTGCTCCACATGGGGTCATAATTGTGGAATTTTGACTAATAGGATTTTTGTCATTAATGATCTAAGGTGTCATAAATGCTGGGAAAAAGTGAAAAAATGTGGAATTTCCCTTAGGTGCAATTCTATGACATTACACTCTCAAATGCAAGTTTCAAGATCCATTGATAGACATCATTCCTTCTTCAGTATGTATATGGTGTTTCTTGTATTTCAATAAGGCCCAAGAGAACTCCAAGCTAAATGGTGAAGGCCAAGTTAAATTGGGAAGGCCAACAGTTGGAACCCTTGACCTCCCCCTCCCTAATATGTGTTGACAACCACTACGTTAAGCAAATTCTTTGGCAATAAAAGAGGGCCAAAATATATATAAATAGTTTAATTCATGGTTTCCATAAAAAAAGGGGGCTTGAGCCCCTAAGGATAGCCTTAACATGATAGCCATGTCAACCTCAAAATTGTAAGGAAAATTAGATTCAAAAAAACAATTCTCCTAACGTCAATACCTCAGGAAAGAATGCAGAAGTACTTTTAAATTTTCAATTACAGTCAAGTTGAGATGCACTATCAAATAGATTATAGAAAGATAGTATTAGACAAACACACATGAACGCCAGATATACATGGCAAAACCCTTATGGGAGAAAAACCCACCACACCAAGAGAAATCACTTTGTATTACAGTAATCAAAATTACATACAATTCCAAACTTATCTTTCTAGTGTCGTTATACAACAACATTCATCATGAACATTCTTCGAACATAAAACATCCAAGTTATAGCCTTTACAGATTTTAAATCCTTTTCTGATATAGTTTGAACTCTTCACAATTCACTGTTGATTGAACCACTATCCAACCCCCAAGCATCTGCAACTTCCAACTATATCCATGGTGTTCCCTGATTATTGAGCTTTCTCCCAGAACTGTTGCAATGAACCAACTACTAATGGTTCACTTTCAACTTCCTCTATTCGTCCATGAGATTCCACATATGATAGTCAAACATTCAACATAATTCGTAATGCACTGGCATCTTGGTGAGACACTAATAGCATCTCACCAATGCCACATATACTTCATATCGATGTTGCCAAGAACCTCAATAGTCACCAAGATGTTATATTGAGCTCCAAGAGGTACACCGAGTCATCACATAGTTGCCCTAACCTATCACTTTTAATAGGAGGTCATAGCGAGACATCAAAGGTTATATTGAAGTCCCCATACCTATCGAGCACCAAGGAGAAGTCGACAAGATTCACACCTATCGCCAAGAGTTCATACCGATCTCCATATGTTACTCCGATGACCAACTGTCACCAAGAGCTACCCCGATCACCATCAGCTATCGGCAGGACATTCGCCATCGCTAAGAGGTTTCTCTGATAGCTTTAAGTTACCCCAAAGATTCTTCAACATCGGCAAGACTCATCGAAGTCACTGGGACTTCTTATCGAAACCACCGTGTTCCACCGATGACCATCATTCGACAAGAGTTACACTGAAGACTAACACTTGAGTCTTTGTCGCTGAGACATATCCACATCGGTAGGACATCTTACTGATGACATTTCCTTCGGTCAAGTCTCTCTGATGAAACATAGTCAGCATAACATTTGCTTTCACGGTGACTTCTCACTGAGCTATAATGAGTTACCCCGAGGACCTCAATGTAAATGTTGTCGGTGAGAGATTAACACTTCGCTGAGACAACTTAGCGAAAACCTTCAGTTATCTCGAAGCCCATAGTCGCCAAGAGTCTCACTGATACACGATTGAATGGCCTTTTGGCCAGAGGTCTCCTGAGTGCTATAAGGTCACAACAAACACACTATGTAATAGCAATAGACTTCTCAGTGTACAAATCAGCAAGACAATAACAAGGTCATAGTGACCTGGTCAAAACTGAATAAAGAAAATTGCTAGTCAGCCAGAGATGGAATCTATCACACCAACTTGGCACTCATGGAGGTTTCAGCCTATATTGTTTGAGGTACATATTTCCAACAATCTCCCACTTGATGAAGATCATACAGGCACCTCCAGAGTACATCATAATTTACTAAAAATCATGGGCACTAAGGCCCATTGAACTGGCACATCACCTAAACTTGTCTATGCTAATCGGCTTCATCAATACATCTACAACATTCTCCAGAGTATCAAGCTTTTCCAAATTGACCTTTCCATCCTCAACCATATTTCATACAAAGTGGTACTGTACATCAATATGTTTCATCCTGGCATGGAAAGTTGGATTCTTTGCTAGACAAATAGCACTCTGACTGTCACATAAGATTGTTATTTCCCCTACATCAAAACCAATGTTAGATCACAAATGTTTCAACCATACAGCTTCTTTACAAGCATGAGTAGCTGCCATGTATTCAACCTCTGTAGTGGACAAAGCTAATATAGTGTGCCGCTTGCTCATCCAACTCACTGCACCACCATTCAACATGAAAATGTATCCATTGGTGGATCTCCTGTTGTCAATGTCCCCTGCCCAATCAGAATCTACATATCCATGAATGCTGAGAGTCCTCTGTGATTCAACCGAATTCCCATGGTAACACAATGCAAAATTTGAAGTTCCCTTCAAATATCTAAATACTCTCTTCATAGCATCCCAATGTATTCTACCTAGATTTTCCATAAATCGACTAAGTACTCCCATTGCTTGGGCAATGTCTGGCCTTGTATAGACCATTGCATACATGACATTGCCTACTGCACTAGCATAGGGTACACTAGTCATGTCCTCCATCTCAGTAGGAGATTTTGGATAGTCCTCAATAGATAGCTTTGTTCCCTATATGACTGGAACAACTAATTGCTTGCAATCATTCATACAAAATCTCTCTAGAATAGTCCTTATATACTTACTCTGACTGAGCCAAAGCTTTCTATTCTTTCTATCCTTGGATATCTCCATCCCTAGAATATACCTTACTGCACCAAGATCATTCATTTCAAACTTAGCAGACAACTGAGACTTAAGATCAGAAATCATTAGCTTGCTATTTCCTATGAACAACATATCATCAACATAAAAATCAATAACAAGCACTTGATCACTTTCAGCTTTATAATATACACAGTGATCAAATTTTGATCTCACAAAGCCTAAATATAATACATAAGTATCAAATTTCTAGTACCACATTTTAGGTGACTGCTTTAACCTATACAAAGACTTCTTTAATTTGCATACCAGTTTTTCTTTACCCTTTTCAACAAAGTGCTCAGGCTAGGACATATAGATTTCTTCTTCAAGATCACCATGAAGAAATGTTGTCTTCACATCCATTGGTTCAACCTCTAAGTCATAAGTTGTTGCAAGTGACAATAGAAATCTAATGGATGTCAACTTTTCTATAGGAGAAAAGATTTCCCCATAGTCAATTCCCTCTACCTGGGAATAACCCTTTGCAACCAATCTTGCCTTGTATTTTTCTACACTGCCATCCAAACCAATCTTTTTCTTAAATACCCATTTGTAGCCAATAGGCTTTTTTCCTTTAGGCAAGGGCACCAGACTCCAGGTTTCATTTTTATCTAATAATGCCATTTCTTCCTCCATGGCTTCCAACCAAGAATCTGAATCAGACATTTTAATTGCCTCCTTTACAGTCCTAGGCACAAGTAGAATCAATTAATGAGAACCCACACCTATCTAGTTGTTTCCTTTCTCGGGTTGACCTCCTCATAGGCTGAGGCTGAGGTTCATCTTCTTCAAAACTTTCAGAACTGCTTGAGCTCTCCTCAGTTTTAGGTACATTTTGAATCTTCAATTCCTCTTTCTCTGGTGTAGGAGGAATTGCTGCTACATCCTTACTATTTTCTAACTTTGTCTCTGACTGCAAATCCAAGGTGGAAGGTTTCAACTCATGAAAGATTACACTTCTACTGTATACAACCTTCTCTATAACAAGATTCCAAAGCTTATATCCTTTAATGTTAGCACTATAGCCAATAAAAATACACTTGACAGCCTTTTTCTCCAACTTAGATCTTTTTACATTCGACACATGTGCATATGCCTCACAGCCAAAGACTCTAATATGTCTAAGAGAGGGCTTCTTACTAGACCATGCTTCCATAGATGTCTCATCAACAAGAGAAACTTTTGGAGACCGATTAACCAAGTAACATGCAATAGCAGTAGCTTCAGCCCAGAACTTCTCCTCCAAACCAACACTACTAAGCATACTTCGTGCTCTCTCCATCACTATCCTATTGAACCTTTCTGCAACTCCATTCTGCTGTAGAGTATAAGGTGTAGTCTTGTTTCTTTTGATTCCATGGTCTTTACAACATCTTTCAAATTCATCAGAACAAAATTCACTGCCATTATTAGTCCTTAAGAATTTTATTGTTTTACCAGTCTGATTTTCAACAAGATTTTTAAACTCCTTAAATTGATTGAACACTTCTGATTTACTTTTCAAAAAATATATAAATTCTCTTCTTGAATAATCATCAATGAATGAAACATAGTATCTTGATTTAGACAAAGAAGGAACATCTACTGGACCAAACATATTTGAATGAATATAGTCTAACAAACCAGAAGATTTATGAGGACCGTCATAAAATGAAACACGATGTTGCTTTCCATATATACAGTGTTCACAGAATTCAAATTCCAGATTACAATCTTCAAGCCCCTCAACCAAGTTTATATTTTTCAAAGTTTTTAAACCTTTTTCTCCTATGTGGCCTAACCTATGATGCCAAAGCATAGTCTTCTCTACAGGAAGTTTTACTTCCATAGATTTTACATAATTAGGGATATTTCCCTCTTTACCTCCATGAGCAACTTTCAGTGACTTCGAAGAGACACTGTTACAATGAACAACTTATGCATCCAAATTTTATAGGGTACCAATTCGAGCACCTCTAGCTAACACCATTGAACCTCTAGTCATCTTGCAGCCACTTCCCAAGAACAAGACTTGTACTCCAATATCATTAAGCTTGCTAACAGACAACAAATTTTGAGCCAGACTTGATATGTGCATAACATCATTAATTCCCTTTACTCTACCATCAAGAAATTGTATTCTGACTCTTCCATGGCCAACTATCTCCAAAGTAGAATCACTCGCCAAGTACACCTTTCCACCATCATACTCTTCATACTTTGTGAACCATTCTCTATGAGATGTCATGTGGAACGATGCTCTAGAATCAATCAACTAGACATCATATGATGCCTATGTAGCCAAGGCTGCAATGAAGGTGTCACCATCACTATGAGAAGAACCATTATCGGAAGAGCCCTTCTTCTTCCTTTTCTCCTCTTTACAATCCTTTCAGACATGACCAGGTTGCCCACCGTTCCAACACTTCACCTTGGACTTTTTGCCAGGAGACTTTGATCTTCCCTCTGATTTTGATTTGGGCTTCTTTTCCTTCTTCTTACCTTTCTCCTTTGACCTTCCTCTAACAGCAAGAGCCTCCTTCGCCATCTCAACAAATTTCCTTCTCATCTTTTTTGATAGTAAAGATGCAACAACATCTTCCATCTTGAAACTAGATGTTGTACTCCCAATAGCCATCACTAGATGATCCCATGAGTCTGGCAAAGAACACAATAGAAGCATGCAGCGATCCTCTTCTTTAGTCTTTACACCAACAGAAGTTAATTGTGTAAGTAACATGTTAAATGCATTCAAATGATCAGCTACAGACCCTCCTTCCTGCATTCTCAAAGAGTATAGTTTCTTCCTCAGGAATAGTTTATTCACCAAGGACTTCCCTTGATAAATAGATGTCAGTCTCTTCCACAAGGAAGATGTAGTCTTCTATTCATGCACATTTAGAAGCACTGAGTCTTCCAAATAGAGCCTTATCAGCCCCTTATACTTCCTATCTGCAAGGTCCCAATCTTCTTGCTTCATGCCTGTAGGTTTCACTCTAGCCACAACAATCCAAAGATCACAGTCAACAAGAAGATCCTCCATCTTGAGTTTCCAACACTCAAAGTTACTGCCATTGAATTTCTCTATTTCAAACTTTCCAGATGTACTGGCCATCTTAACCTATAATTAGAAATAACAATCTCTACAAGACTCCCACTAAATAGTATTGACACAAAAAACATAGTGTACCCCCAAGGATAACACAACTGGCCAGGCTCTAATACCACTTGTAAGGAAAATTAGATGCGGAAAAAAAATTCTCCTAACGTCAATACCTCAAGAAAGAATGCAGAAGTACTTTTAAATTTTCAATTACAGTCAAGTTGAGATGCACTATGAAATAGATTATAGAAACAGAGTATTAGACAAACACACATGAACACCAGTTATACGTGAGAAAACCCTTACAGGAGAAAAACCCACCACACCAAGAGAAATCACTTTGTATTATAGTAATCGAAATTACATACAATTCTAGACTTATCTTTTTGGTGTCATTATACTGCAGCATTCATCATGAACATTCTTCAAATAAAAAACATCCAAGTTATAGCCTCTATAGATTTGAAATCCTTTTCTGATACAGTTTGAACTCTTCACACTTCATTGTTGATCAAACCACTATCCAACCCCCAAGCATCTGCAACTTCCAACTATATCCATGGTGTTCCCTGACTGTTGAGCTTTCTCATAGAACTGTTTCAATGAACCAACTACTAATGGTTCACTTTCGGCTTCCTCTATTCATCCACGAGATTCCACGTATGACAGTCAGATAGTCAACATAATTCGTAATGCACTGGCATCTCGGTGAGACACTAACAGTGTCTCACCGATGCCACATATACTTCATATTGATGTCGCCAAGAGCCTCTATAGTCACCAAGGTGTTATATCGAGCTCCAAGAGATACACCGAGTCATCATGTAGTCGCCCTGACCTATCACTTTCACCAGGAGGTCATAGCAAGACATCAAAGGTTATAACGAAGTCCCCATACCTACCCAGCACCAAGGAGAAGTTGGCAAGACTCACACCTATTGCCAAGAGTTCATACCGATCTCCATATGTTACTCCGATGACCAACTATCACCAAGAGCTACCCTGATAGCCATCGGCTATTGGCAGGACATTCGCCATCACTAAGAGGTTTCTTCGATAGCTTTAAGTTACCCCGAGTATTCTTGAACACCGGCAAGACCTATCGAAGTCCTTAGGACTTCTTATCAAAACCACCGTGTTCCACTGATGACCATCATTCGATAAGAGTTACACCAAAGACTAACACTTGAGTCTTTGTTGCTGAGACATATCCACATCGGTAGGTTATCTTACCGATGACATTTCCTTCGGCCAAGTCTCTCGATGAAACACAGTCAACATAACATTTTCTTTCGCAGTGACTTCTCACTGAGCCATAATGAGTTACCCTGAGGACCTCAATGTAAACACTGTCGGTGCGAGATTAACACTTCGCTAAGACAACTTAGTGAAAACCTTCAGTTATCTCGAAGCCCATAGTCGCCAAGAGTCTCGCCGATACATGATTGAATGGCCTTTCGGCCAGAGGTCTCCTGAGCACTATAAGGTCACAACGAACACACTATGTAATAGCGATAGACTTCTTAGTGTACAAATTAGCAAGACAATAACAAGGTCACAGCGACCTGGTCAGAACTGAATAAAGCAAACTGCTAGTCAGCCAGACATGGAAATTGTCACACCGACTTGGCACTCATGGAGGTTTCAGCCTGTATTGTTTGAGGCACATATTTCCAACAAAAATAAGGAGGGCCTAAGAAATTATAAAGGCCATTTTAAAAGGGTTTTAACAAAAATATTTTCATTTTTTAAAATAATATTAGTGCTCGATTTAGAGGATATGGAAATATGATTGTTACAACCCCTTATTAACATACAGGCATGTATATAAGGGTGTATTATTTCTTTATTAAAATAATGCTTAGAGACAATTCTCTTGGAAGGAGAATTAGGAAAAGTGCTCATTGGCTTTGTAATAAAGGCTTGATGCCTTAGGCTTTTGTACTTTTGTTTTGAGAGAGTGAGTTGAATTATTATTGCTTTGGAAGCATTGTAAAAGTGACAGAGAAGCTATGCACAAACATGTTTCTGGGAAGTTTTTGTCAGTGTGATGCTGAAGTAGGAAGAGCTTCAAGAGCAATAATCTTCCTTGAAATTAGAATTTGTATTGTAGCTTGAAGACCATAGTGATGTAATCAGGCAATTTGGATCATAATAATGGAAAACGACGTCACATTTGAGAAAGCTTGGAGATGTAGCCCGAACATTGGGTGAACTCTATTATCAAATCTTGTTTCTTTCATTCTTCTGTCTATGTTTTGAATGCTTGTTTTTATGATCTTTCTTACAAGAAATTTATCAATGATCAATAATAATAAAATCTATTATCCAAAGGTAAATCTAAAAAATTGTTTAAGTGATTCATAAGGATGATCATTTATAAATCAAGTGGTATCAAAGCTAGTTTGAATTTTACAAGGTGTGAAGATGGGAAAAGGATTGAAGCATGCAAAAATCTAGGAGTTGGAAGAAATCAATCATTGTATCCAACTAGAGAATGTTGAACTCAAGAGATTTATTAAGGAAGCAAATGACAAGAAGCAAAAGCTATGTCTAATGTTGCAAAACATCATAAAGGAGAAGACTTGAGAAAATTATGCTACAAAAAGTCCCTAAAAATTTGAGAATGTTGATATTTGTACATTTTGTCCACATTCAGAGGATACCTCTTATGTACCACTCACTCAAAATGATAGCTTGGAAGAGTCATATGGGCTAGACCAGAAAGAGAAATTGATGAATTCCACTAAGAAAATCCTAAGAATGGATACACTTGTGACCATGGAAAATGGAACAACTAAGTTCTAGTCACAAGAATGTTGATGAATGTTCCTTTTGTCCAGAGTTGAAGAAATCTTCCTACGTGCTAGGTAACCAATGTGGTTTCCTATAGGCTTCATATGTAGCAGATCAAAAGGAGTAGTTTGTAAATATTTAAGAAGTTTACCAAGGGTCGCTTGTAAAAAGAAAGGTAAAAGATGATTTAAGTTCAATTGCTTCTCTTAATCATAATCATGCTTTTGTAGCATTTGAGAGGCATACCAAAGGCATTGGTATGAAACTACTAACCAAGATGGGTTATAGTGGAAAGGGCCTTGGAGTTAATGGCTAGGGTATTGTCAATCCTATAGAGGTAAGAGAAAGACATTGATACAAAGGATTAGGTTAAGGTGAAGAAACATCATACTATGATAGTGAAAGTGGCTATAATTCATATCCAAAAAGAGAGGAACATGATAAAGGAAAATCCAAGATAGATTCTCCTTGATAATTCAATACAAAACGTGATAGAGGAAAAGCCAAAGTAGGCTCTTCTAAATAGTTCAAGAAAAAATTTGGTCAAGGAAAGTACCAAGGTGATGATTACTATAAATATTTTTTTCATTTTAAAAGAATTAATCCTACAATACAAACCTTATGGAACATGCAACCATGCACTTTTTGTCATGCACCTAACCATTGTGTAGCAAGGTGTAGCAAGAGGAAAACATTGTGCAGGAAGATAGTCATGTGTAAGGTAAGGAGATGAAAAAGAATGCAACACATCTTCAAAGTCCTCACCCAAAGAAGGGAAAGGACAAAGCCTAAAATTATTGCACTCATTGTAGGATAAGTGGGCATTGGGTTGAAAAATGTTGGAAGTTGTATCTAAAGCTTAAATGCTCACCAAAACTATGAAAGGACCTAGTAAACATAAGCTTCTAGAGGCAAAGATGGAACATGTTGTTATCGTCTCTCAGGTAGATTGTGAAGAATCTCAACCAAAAAAGGTTCTTTTGCTTAGCTTCTTAAGAGTTGGGAATACCTTTTGAAAAAATGATTGTATCATATTATTGTAGTATTGATTATGGTAATGAGCTAAATGATATAGGACAAGTGGGATGGTGTTTTCCTCACTATGTATAGGTGGGTAGAGGATGTAGGAAAAGTAGGGAGGTGTTTCCCTCCTTATGTATCTAACTAAGAACCTTTTAGAGGTCCAAAAGTTCCTCAGTGGGGAGGATTGATCCAAGTGGATCTCCAAAACCCTAAAAATTTAGCTATCTCAAATACTCTAGAAAATTGTACTATTTTATAGTGCTTGCTGACATGATCCTAATGCAACTTGAATTGCATCAAAATGAGACCATACACGAAAGTTATGCACAATCAAAGTTTGGTAAAAAAATAGGGTACCAGAGGGAAGATGCAAGGGAAAAAAAATGATCATTCTAAAATTGGTCAAAAATGGAATCAAAACGAAGAGCTCATCGCCACAGGTCCAATGCTTCTTGTTTCACCTAAATCAAAGCTCATAGGTGGAAGTTACAACTAGTCAAAGTTTGAGCAGTAAGGTTTCCTTTGACTGTACGGACCCTAACATCAATATGCAGATGTGGCAACCCATACAATGATGTGGATGAATCAGGCCCTAACACATGGTGGGTCTAGGTGATGGCGTAGCATGGTGATGTGGTAACTGACTTGGCATATGGTGATGTGGAACATCCATCCAATGACATGTGCCATAACTTGGGTGAATAGAAAGGTGCCATGACATCCATTGAAATGGCACCACATAGTCACCTAGGTGGTATCCCTCTGATTCAGTCAGTTGTTTCAAAAAATTGGGGTTGTTAAAGGTCAAACCCTTGACCTCTCAAATGCAAGTTTCAAGCTCCACCAATAGGTTTCACGCCTTCTTCAGCATGTATATGGAACTTCTTGTATTTAAACAAGGCCAAAGAAAATGCCAAGTTAAATGGGGAAGGCTAGCGGTTGGAACCATTGACCTCCCCCTCCCAGATATGTGCTCACAACCGCTATGTTAAGCAACTTCTTCAGAAATAAAAGGGGGTGAAATATATATAAAGAGTTTCATTCATGGTGATCTAGAAAAAACAAGGGTCCCGAGCCCCTAAGGATAGCCTTTACATGATAGCCATATCAACCTCAAAATAAGGAGGGCTTAAGAAATTATTAAGCCCATTTTAAAAGGGTTTTAACAAAAATATTTTCATTTGTTAAAAGAATATTAGGGCTTGATTTAGAGTATATGGAATTATTATTGTTGCAACCCCTTATTAGAATATGAGCATGTATATAATGGGGTATTATTTCTCTACAAAAATAATGCTTAGATACAATTCTCTTGGAAGAATTCTCTTAGAATGAGAATTAGGAAAAGTGCTCATTGGCTTCCTAATAGAGAATTGATACCTTAGGCTTTTGTACATTTTTTATAGAGAGTGAGTTGCATTATTATTGCTTTGGAAGTATTGTAAAAAAGAGAGAGAAGCTAGGCATGAACATGTTGCTAGCAAGTTTTTGTCAGTGCAATGTGGAAGTAGGAAGATCTTGAAGAGCAATAATCTTCCTTGAAAGCAGAATAATTTGTATTGTAGCTTGAAGACCATAGTGATGTATTGGGCAATTTGCATCATAACAATGACAAATGGAATCACAATTGAGTGAGCCATGAGATGCAGCCTGAACATTGGGTGAAATTTGTTATAAAATATTTTTTCTTTCATTCTTGTATCTATGTTTTGAATGCTCATTTCTATGCTCTTTCTTACAAGCAATTTGTCAAGGATCAATAATAATAAAATATATGATCCATAGGTAAATCTAACAAATTGTTTAAGTGATTCATAAGTAGGATTTTTTACAGATTAGTATGAGTCCTAGTTAGAATTTCTAGCATTTTAGAGCCTCATCTAGTCATCTTCAAATTTCCAAGTGCACACATTCGATCTTGTAGCTTTCTATTTTGTTTTGCATATATTTCCAGTTCATTTAGTGAAATATTGTACCATATTTGGGTTAAGCATTATATCTTGCATTTCATTTTTCTTTCCAAGTCCTAACTTGGTGGTGAACCCCTCATTAGTTTACAATCAGCCCCTAGGATGACCCTATTGTAAGATCTTTTTCTCCTTGGCATACTTGGATTAAGATCTCTAGGTTCATCCTTGAATGAGAGAGAAAAGATTGTTACTATATCTCACAATCATAGAAAGCAACAATTTTCCACCTTTCATTTTGGTGAACATGCATTTAGAACATCATAATGTTGATTTGGAGTGCATCATCATCCTAGATCTTCCTTGCATTAACATTGCATTATGGTTTGTATTAGTTAATTGGAATTCTAGGGTTTCTAATTTTGCATTAGTGAAAGTTTATATAGATTGCATTTTTGTATCTCAAAATCATTGAAATTCATATACAATCTACATTTTCATTTAGGTTACCAATCATACAACATAAAAAACATAAAAATAAATTGAAATTTTTTAAATTTTTTGAAAGAAATTCTCACTAGGACTCATATGCCCCTCTAGGCTAATCAATCTCAGTGACAATTCTACATTGCATCTTTTAGAATTTAAAGGTCTATTTTTGAGCTTTTGTTTTCTATTTAGAGATTTCTATTTTAGTTTATAGAATTTATTTTATAATCATTTCATTGCTCTTATCTTGTATTGCATTTGCATGAGTATTTGGTGTCCTATTGCTAATACTATAGTGAGATGAATTTTAGGACTCATGTCATCCTATGATAGCAGAATCATCGTTGATATTTGGTTTTCTAGCTCTTTCACTCCTAGTATTGGCACTAGCACACTAGGTATGGACCAAACCCTTAACAACTCCTTACCTTCAAGTAGTGTGATGCAAGTTAAAACAAGGATTGATAATATCCCACAAGAAAACATAATTCAAATTCATAAAAATTTAGCAAACCTACAACATCAAGTGCAAAATGATAAAATTTCAATTACTACCATCCCTAGTATATATATATAACATTCACTACATGCTTGAAAATTAAGATGGACTTGACCTTGTGAAAAGCATGATTCAAATATTTGGAAAACACCTCACCTCAACCACTAGTTGTCTTTTTCCTACAAAAAATATCACAAGCCAAGGAGGAATTCAAATTCCTCCTCCCACAACAATTTCCTCTATTCGTACCTATACCAACCCTCAAGTAACAAAAATGCAACCAACTAGTAATGTGATTCCTTAGGTATTTCCACTAGCATCCCTAGTACCTTTGTGGCATCGTACATCATATCTCCTATCAATTTATAGTCTATAAGCATTCCATTCACTTGCTCCTTGAACACATATACCCCTCCACCATTTTCACCTCCATATCATAACACAAGAAATGACCCTCTCCTAAACCAACTCTTCCAAACCGTTTCATCCCTTCAAAATAAATTTCCACCATCAACCAAAATCAAAATGGTGCACCTACATATTATGTCAAAAGTAGCCCATTTTCCTTGGAGATATTGCAAACACTGACGCCACAAGGTGTAGAGGTTCCTAGATTCAAGAAATATAGGGAAAAGGGAGATCCTTCTAACCATGTTAATGCTTATACCTCCTTATGTAGTGACTTGTCCTTGATGATAAAATATTCGCTAAGCTTTTCCTTAGGTCCTTGAAAGATACTATCTTGGAATGGTTCTCTTTGTTATTGAACAAATCTATTCATTCATTAAATGAACTTGTTGAGGAGTTTTTCAACCATCTCAAAGTGCATATGAATCCTAAGATGACCTTCACTGATTTGATGAGATGTAAGAAAAAAGAAGAAGAAAAGATTCTTGGCTTTATCTCACGCTATTGATCGCTTTATTCCCAAATCGATGTCAAGGTTCCTGATCCTCACCTTCAAAAGATGTTCACAGAAAATTTGTGAATCTAGATACAAGAAAAGCTTACCATGATGAAATTTCCCTCCTTCATGGACTTGTGTACCATCATTCATGATTATCAAAATTTGGTTAGTATTCATGATACAAAGTCCACTTCTAGCCAAACTGAGAAGTCCAAGTCCATAAACCAAAACAATTACCAACCTTTTAGAAAGTATAGTAAAGGATTCCTTCAACTTAATACCCCTCAACAAACAAATCAAAATACCAATAACCAAATAGTTACCATAAAAGCAGCGATACCCTTTAGCTGTGGGGACCCAAAAAGACAATCCACTCCCTTACCCGATACCCTTCACAACACAATGTCACAACTCTTAGAACAGAAAATGATTACCTTTGCTCTTGTTAAAACATCTAATCCTAATAAGCCTCTACCTCCAAACTTTAGATCAAATTCTTATTACCATTATCACAGACAAAATGGGCATGGTATGGAGCATTCTACGCATCTTAAACATCTTGTGTAAGACTTCATTGATTCTGGTCGACTTTTTGTTGGAGGTGTAAATGATCAAGGAAATAATTCCATTGCCCCTCATAACCAAAACTTACAAATTTTTACTAGCTATGCCAAAACATAATATTTCATTTGTCAAAGCTAGTGAAACTACAAAGACTGATGTGATGAATGTTGACATAGATGATGAGAACATAGATGAAAATCAATGAAGTGTTGGACTCAAGGAACACTAAGAGGGAGGGGGTGAATTAGTGTTCATCAAATTAGACTTTCAATTCAGATCTTAAACCATTTTTAGTACATAAATAGAAATAAAGATGTAAACACATGAACAAGATGATCAAAACACCATAACACCAATATTTTTATGTGGAAACCCTATTAGGGGAAAAACCATGGTGGAGATTAATCCAAAATTGATACTCTGATAAAAGTATGAATAAACTGGAATGCACTTGCATTCAGGCATAGTTCCTAGAACTCATTGCTCAAAATAAGGAAGGTTCACTTCCTTACAAAATTTTTGTGATTACAACAAAAATTGAACTGAGAAGATAGCATCTACAAATGTCTGGATTCAGTTCCAATGAAGAACATAATATAGATTATAAACCTTCTATCTGATCCTACAACTTGCTCTGCTCTACTTTGTCTTAATTCACAATAATCTTCTTCTACTCAAGAAAAATTTACTCAACTGATCTTTTGATGTTTTTTCATACATTTGTTATGCTATTTTTGCACATTCACATCTTCTCACCACTTTATTCTCTTGTTAAAAATGAATTACCAATCTCATATATATATATCTACTAGCAAATATTTTAATCACTTAAGTCAGCTTCAACAAAACCTGAAATATTCTCCAAGAGTCGGTTGAAATCACAAGTTATATTTAATGCACACCCACAAAGGTCAGCTTAGACATAGTTGCGACCCAAAACAATATTCTCAAACTTAGAAATAGTTAAACAACTACTCCTTATACATCCATGACATGCTACATTCATTGAGTCGGCCATGATGAGCAAATAAACATATCATTCTACCGAATCTCCTAACACGTACGCCGATTGCTACAACACCACAAAACTTACCAATAAGGTAACATACATGCTTAAAAAACTTTCTTGGGGATCCACAACACAAAATGATGATCTAGTGAAGCATACAGATTGACTAACTGACCAGATACCCTATTCTTCATGATTTCTATTGATAACACATTGTCTTCTACATTTCCTACCAGTATAAGTAGATCCTAATCTATGGACCAAGATAATGACTTTAGTTGCCATCAATGACAACAATAGAAGCAATAAACAATCTCCCCCTTTGGAATTGATGACAACACTTAGTGGAAAATGACTAAGTGTCAAAACCAAAACTCAAATTTTTGAAACACAATAAAACACTACTCCCCCTTAGAATGTCAAGACATTTTTCACTGCTCTCCTCCCCCTTTGACATTAATGAAAAAAATTCATTGCTTACTCCCCTTTTGCTAAAATTTACACTGCACTCTTCCACCCTTTATTGATGCAAAAATTGATCAAAATTTGAGAAATTACAACTACTACATAAATAAAAAAATTATTTTATACTTATCCTTTATCTCCAGAAGAAATTTCTTCCAAGTATCTACTACAATCCCAATAATTATTATCAAACTATTTTTTTTTATGTTCGGTTGATGATCTAGATAAGGGATTCTGGAATTGTAATCACTTCTTCCAACTTCTCCCCTTTCTTCAGAATCTCAACTTGCTGCTCCATTTTGCATTCAGTTAGATCCTTCACTTTCTAGAAAGTTTCCATAAGAGTGTTTCTGGAAAAGTGAACCTTTCCATTCTCATCCTGTAACTCATGAATCTTTTTCTTGAATAATCCATCTTGGTCTTGAAACATATTGTAATCCTGACCAATTCTAATCAACTCACTCTCAATTTTCTCTAGCTTGTCCTTATATTTACCAACCACATGAGGCCACCAAAGACAATAATTGTAGACCTTATTTACTAAGTCAATGCATAGCCTTAACACATTGATTTTATTTTCAGTTTGGGAAGAGATAGCCTAAACTACTCCTTCAGATGTAGAATTACTTCTTCCTCTTTCTAGTCCTGAGGCATAGAGGCCATAGCCTCCCTGATACATTCAATCACTTCTTCTAGAAGTACTTTCTGCAAACTTTCCAATTCAATGTTGATGTGCACAAAGTATCTATCTAGAGTGTTCTCAATGAAGTCTTATTCATATGATGGTCCATTTAACCATATGTCAGCAATCTTTCGCATTCCATCTTCCTCTCGAACAATCTACAATATCTTTGTTTTGAATAAAGCACCTTCTTCATCTCTTTCTTCTGCTATCATTACATCCAGTTCAACTAATTCTGGTTCATCACTTGGAGTGCAATCATCAGAATTTTCATTTGGTATATCACCAATTACTTGCTCTTTTCCTTTTTCTTTAGTTCTTGGAGATTTTTGTATTGGAGGAATGTCATATGCAAACTCTAGAGCCCTTTTCTGCTTCTCCACCTTACCTGAAGAGGACTCAACTTCAACTACTCTTACCAGAAGAGACATGCCAACTATTCCAAACATTCCCAACAATTCTCTAAATAAATTTTCATGAACTTGCTCACAATTTTCTAGAGTATTGAAATGTTTAAAAAATTTCTTGCAAATGGGTTCATTTTCTTTCCATACCACATTATCATTATGATGCAAGCAATTCAAAAAATACATCATAATGCATATAACTAGGGTACCAAACCTGAAGGAGTAATCTGCATCCTTCGTCAATTGCACATTTTCCATCCATTGATCCTTCAACAATCCACACAGATCAAAGTCTTCATCTTCCATTATCATTTTGTGCAAAATGTAAACTATGCCTACCAAGATTGATCCTTCCCTATCTCTGAAGAAAATTTTATATGAAATTTCATGTGCAATGTACCACATTATTAGATCTTTGATTGTTGAAATTAACAGAGCTCTTTGATCTCCTTTTACTCCTGTTAGGGTTTCAACCACTTGATTCTGAATCAACTTCTTTTTCAGAACATCTCCAATATTGCATAATCCTATTATATTTTTGATCACCTCTTTTGAAATTTGATAGGTTTTATCTATAGTAACGATATCATCATCCAATTTTTTCAAGATAAACTTCACCACTTTTGCATTGACGAAATAAGGAAACTCATTCTAGTTTTCCAAATTCTTATGTTTTGCACTTTCAAGCCACTTCAATTCACTAACTAGAAAAAAATTTCTTATATCCCTGATCTTCCTACTACTATATTCATCCAAAGTCACTATTCCTTTGATTTTCTTCATTTTACTTTTAGTACCGAACAAGGTTTTCTACCGAACACAAAATTTTGAAATTCTACAAGCAACTGAAATACCTAAAGAATTCACTGTCGAATTTTCTTTACTCCTTCAAGATTTTGTTGTAGAGGCTCTCCTTCTATTCTTCTTCCATGCAAGGTAACAAATGAGGGTTCCAAATACCCTTTTATGTCTTCGCACACCTAACCTTTTTAGCTACATTAAATACTTTTCCCTAGGAGTTATGGTAACTCTATTTTCTCAAACAGCAAAAGAAAAATTTGTCTACGGACCTTCTACTTCTCATGTTCCTGCATAAGTGATCATTGTTGTATTTTCAAACTTTTATCAAAGCTATTGATATTTTTTTTCATTTTAGTGCCAGCTACTGACATGGGGCCAAAGGATTTTCCTTGAAAAACTCCCCCTAGGCCAATAGCCTCAAATCAATTTCTAGAGGAATTACCAAAGGCTACTTCTAGTACGGGCTTATTTCCTTCATTAGATCCACTCTTATTTACCCATGTTTTCTTCATTTAATCTCATTAGGGGAAATTTACATAAAAATGGGCCTCCTAAGGATGACATCATTACCTTTCTAAGTTATCACAAATCAACTAAAAGATGACATCAACCTGTACGGTGACATCATCCAAAATAAAAATAAAATTATTTATTTTTATAAAATAAAACTTTCTAAAATCTTATGAATTAACTCATGATGGTTAATTTAACTCTACATATCCTATTCTATCTCATTCATCTTTCTAAATATAAAATATTCTTTTTGTTTTTTAGATTTATATTCTTAAGTTCTATTAAGTTTTATTATAGAAATTTTTATATTTTCAAAAAAAAAATTATTCTTTAAGAAAAAAATATAAAAAACATTTAAAAAAACATTAAAAAGTCATAAAAATCATTAATGAAATGTTGCAAAAATAAAAAATTTCTTTAATTATTTTTAATAATTTCAAATATTCTAATATTTAAATATTTAGCATCTAAATATTATCATATCAAAATTATATTATCTTTAATTATTTTTAATAATTTCAAATATTCTAATATTTAAATGTTTAGCATCTAAATATTCTAATATCAAAATTTTATTATTTTAAATTTTATTAGTTTAGATTTTTCGATGGCCTTTTATAAGGGTGCGCTCACTTTATCTGATGCACTCCTCCTTTTAAGGGGGAGCACTCGCATTTAGAGGGCCCCCTTATTATTTTCATTTTTTTTAAAATATATTTTAAACTTTTAAATATATATATATATATATATACTTTAAAATTTTAAATATATATTTTTAAAAAATATATTTTAAACTTTTAAATATATTTTTAATTTTTTTTTCAAAGAAAGACCATTTAAAAGATTACTTTCTTTTTTTCTAATTTTCGTTATCTTTTAATGATTTTTGCAATGGTCTTTTTTTAATGGTCACTAGTTTTAGACATTACAAGATTTTCTAATTTGTGAATTTGTGGAGTTTTCTGAAGCAATTCTTAAGCCTTTCTCAAGCATTTTACAAGCATTTCCAGCTCTCTTCTCCTCTCTTCTTCTTTCTTTTTCTTCACATAAGTAGGCAGTGACATTTTAAATTTTTAATAAACACTTAAATTTTAATAAAATCATATATATATATATATATATAAAATAAAATACTAAGTAAAAAATCAAATATCTAAAGTTACTTTTACTTTGCCACTTTTTAAATAAAGAAAAATAATTGAAAAAATAAATAATCAAGAAAAGAAAGTGAATTTGACTTTTTTAATATATTATAATAGAAATATATGTTACCACTTTTAAAAAATCATGGACCTCAGTTTTTAAAGGATTTATAATAGAAACGTGTGTCCCCACTTAACTCATGTAGTTAAGTAATTTATATTTTTTATATTTAAATAATAAGTATTATATGAGATAATTTTTTCTTTTTTAGAGTTCCTTAGGAGGCCCATTTTTTATGTAAATTTCCCCTAATGCTTATCTCTTCCACAATCACTTTTCCTTTTCCTTTTTCATTTTTTGCAAAATTCTTCCTTTGTATATCAGACCTCTTCTGTCCATATTTATGTTCTTGCAAAATCTTGCAATGTGACCAAATCTGTTGCAACTATAATAAACCATATTTCTCTATCTAGACCACTCATTCCACTAATTTCCTCTCGATCTGCATTGACTAGCAACATGCCCAAATCTTCCATAGGTATAGCATTTAACATTTCTTAAACTGATAGACATACTTTTTCATTCAATTGACTTGTGGCCAAGCTTTTTTCAATTAAAACACTGACCGAGAAATGGACTAAATGAATTTATTTTACTTCTACACTGAGAAGCCATATGACCAAATTTATTAAAAGCAAAGCAGTAACCATTAAAATTATGAGCATTGGGTTGTCTTACTAGATACCTTTTGCATTTGTTCATTTGATTTCTTTGTCTAGAATCCTTATGTTCATATCTAGAGCTTTCTTCCTTCTTATATCCAAGACCTCACTTGTCATTTGCATCCTTGGGTGCTGTCACAATAGTGGTTTACAATTCCTGAGAGGAATGAATTTTAGCTGAAATCACATATTTTTAGAAAATATAATGATTTAAGCCTTAAAAAGTTCCATTTTAAGGATTCCAATTGAAGAGGGTTTGATCAAATCACCTTAGATCAAACCCCCTTGGATAGAACCTTGCTAGTTTTAAACCATACCTATAAATGTGTCTCCTTTACACCTATCAAAATGCTGATAAAAAATCACTTTTGATTTAGCTTTTGGGGGATCAAATGAATTCATTTAAAATTTATTTCAATTGATTATGGTATTCCTCAGAACAAGCTATCCAATGAATATAATTTTAATATGTTTTGGTTTTGTTATGTATTTGTTTTTTAAGTTTTATTAAACATATGTTTTTCATCGAAAATGAATTTCTTTGTTCTTCACATGTGGAAAAATAGAAGATTATCAAAAAAAATTTGAAAAATATGAGTGCACCAGATATTGAAGTCCTTGATCCAACAAAAAAAATAAAATTAGATTTTGACATATACAAAAAAAGTTACACGTTATACACTGTGTCTGAATTGTAATTCGTTTGACTTTGAAACTTGATTAAGGAAAAAATATTCAATAAAAAACTATCTAACCAAGTGGAAGCACTAGATATTAGAGTTACAAATCTAAATTTGAAAGAATTAGAATTTTATCCATCATGGAAAAAAAGTTATGCGTTATACGGTGTGCGTCACTTTTTAAAAATGTTGTTTTCTAAAAAAAATCAATTTTCGTGGGAGATGGAAAAAGAAGTGCAATTTGATTCCAAAATTTTTGAAAAAACTATTTTTAGAATTTACAAACAAAATTTGATGAGACTCTAGTTTGCACCATCTTCAAATTACTCACGGTTTAGCCGCTATAGGTGCCCGAATGTGAATATTTAGTTAAAAATAATAATTTCAGTGTCCAGTTTGGCCAAAAATTGTAAACCACTATTATGGGATCACCCCCTTCTATCCTTTAGTCAGCTCATCAAGGTTAGCAAAACTGATCCTAAACTTCTCCTTGTACTCATTTGCAGTAGTGAGTTCATCACTAAAAATAACTATCTATCTTTTAAGTTCTTGTTCATTGTTTCTAGATTGTTGCAATTCAATCTCTAGTTGAATGAATCCATTATTTACTCTACTACATTCTTCAAATTTTTCTTTTAAGGATTGGGCTAGATTATCCTCATTCTTCTTACTTTCTTCAATCTCCTTAGTTAGCTTTATTGCCACAGACTCCATCTCAAGCTTTAGAGTAGCATTATTTATAGCAAGTTTTTCACATTCTTCAGTTATCTCTTTTAGGGTATGATTCAGTTGAGTATCTTCCATGCTTTTATTTTATTTCTTCTTCAATTGATCACAAAGTTCCTTCCTCTTTTCTCTTGACTCATTGATTTTATCCTTCAATGATTGAATGAATTTATCAACATCCACAAGATTTGCTTTTAATTCCATGACTTTTGCTTTAGACTGATCAATATCATCAAGTGCCACCATAAGCTATTGTTGAAGACCACTAGAGTCCATTGTATTCCAAGATCCACCTCAAGCTATTAAACTTCTATAGAGGAACTATGCTCTGATACCAATTGTTGGACTCAAGGAACACTGAGAGTGGGGGGGTGAATCAGTGTTCAACAAATTAGACTTTCAATTCAGGTCTTAAACCATTTTCAACACATAAACAAAAATAAAGATGCAAACACATGAACAAGATGAATAAAACACCATAACAATAATATTTTTATGTGGAAACCCTGTTAGGGGGAAAACCATGATGGAGATTAATCCACAATTTATACTCTGTTAAAAGTATGAAAAAAAAGGAATGCACTTGCATTCAGGCACACTGCCCAGAGCTCACTACTCGAAATAAGGAAGGCTCGCTACCTTACAAAATGTTTGTGATTACAACAAAAATTGAACTAAGAAGATAAAATCTAAAAATGCCTAGATTTAGTTCTGGTGAAGCACATAAAATAGATTTTGAACCTTATGTTTGATCCTACAACTTGCTATGCTCTACTTTGTCTTAATTCACAATAATCTTCTTTTGCTCAAGCAAAATTTACTCAACTAATCTTCTAATGTTCGCTCATACATCTTTTCTTCTCTTTTTTCACATTCATAGCTTCTCACCACTTTCTCCTCTTGTTCAAAATGAATTACCGATCTCATATATATATATATATATATCCACTAGCAAATATTTTAATCACTTAAGTCGACTTCAACAAAACATGAAATATTCTCCAACAGTTAGCTCAAATCACAAGTTATATTTAATGTGCACCCAAAAAGGTCAGCTAAGACATAAATGGGACCCAAAATTGTATTCTCAAAACTTAGAAACAATTAAACAACTACTCCTTATACATTTGTGACACGCTACATTCATTGAGTTGGCCATAATGAACAAATAAACATAAAATCATTCTACTTAATCTCCTAAGATGTACTCCCATTGTTGCAACACCAAAAAACTTACCAATAAGGTAACATGCATGCTTAACAAAATTTCCTAGGGATCCACAACACAAAATTATTATCCAGTGAAGCATATAGATCAACTAACTGACCGGATACCCTATTCTTCATGCTTTCTACTATTAACACAATGTCTTCTACATTTCCTTCTGGTATAAGTAGATCATGATCTGCGAACTAAGATAATGACTTTAGTTGCCTTTAATGACAACACTAGAAGCCATAAAAAATCTCCCCAAGCCATATGCTAGTACAATGTCTTATGGATACTAAACAACAAGAAAAAAATCTTATCGATGGTTTTGTTGCATTGATCTAAACTCAACATCATAAGGGATGAACTAAAAATCCTCTTGATATTTCTTTCTCCTCACAATATATACTTAAACATGCACCTGATGGTCCTCTTTGCATAGCCAGCCAAATCTATGATAGGCCCACTAATGGGATATTAATAAATCCCATCTATTGAGAGAATGTGATCACCGAGGAATTCATACTTTTGCATGAACTTTATCAAGATATATATGATAAATTGAAAGCATGGATCAAGACACATAATGGTTTTGCTTTCCCTATGATGGGATCAATCATCTTTCCTTTACAAATAGGACTAAAAACATTAGATATCTCATTTTATATCATCCTATAGTCAGACCAATTTCATGTGAAGCTAGGCTATCAATGGCTTTTCTCTATGAATCTAGTCCCCTCAGTCGTATATAAATGCTTAAAGTCTCCCTTTAACAATGAAATCTTTACCATCCATCATGGTAGCTTTAACCCATTGTCCTCCAGTGGAAACTTTTCATTAGATTTCTTTTGGCCTAAGCCTATAGAACCTATCAAATAGAAAGAAGACTTCTTTTCCAAATCCTATCAAAAGTTCAAGGAAAAGAAAATATCAGAATTATCCCTTTGAAACATTCCTAAACCTATGACTAAGCTTACCATCCTTGAATAAACCATTATTGAACCTAAAGAAATTCCAAACAACCAAGATCAACCTAAAACTAAAACTTCACCTACTTCATACAAAAGACCAAGAGATCTAATGATAACAATCCCATCACAGCTCCTAGAATAAAAAAAAGTTTACAAAGTCAAAGAGAAAGTGGTTGAACAACCTCTTGTGGTTCCTTTCATCCCCCCTGCCCCCTTAGGGAAGAAAAGAAACCTATGATTGACCAACTTTATCCTACAAAAAAGAAACTTAAAAATAGAACTAAAATAGATAGAGGTGATAGAGAGCATAGGCATAGACGTCATGCCATTTCTTGAAAGTTAAATGAAGAAAACAACAAAAAAATTAATAAAAATCTAAACTTGACTAAAGCAATGCATGATGAGCCTCCCCCTTTGTTGAAACAAAAAGATACTATAATGCAACCACAACAAGAGATAAACCCTTCCTTATACATTATCATTCAACCTCCTATTGTGATTAACTTAGATGAAGATGAGAAAGTTGCTCAAATTGACGAAGAGATGCATAATGAATTGAACACACTATTTTCCTCTTCCATGAGCTTAAATGAAAATTCCCCTAAGAAGAGTGTTGAACCTAGTGATGGCCCTAGTTTGGTACTTGCTATTGTCCCTTTGGCTAGTTGTCTACCTTCTATATACAATGAACATGATTTGGATCTGAACAACCTACTCATAGGTTGACTTGCATGTTCCTTACAAGTCTTTTGTAATATTTCCTTTTTCATTTTATTTTGTGTGATTACATGTGTGTATTGTGATCCCCTGTGTTGTTCTATTTGATATATCTCTCTCCCTTTGTGGAATTCCTCTATTTATACCCCAATTCTTCTCTATGTCATAAATCTTTTCAAAAGATTTTCCCTTTATCTTCTCTTTTCATTCTTTATGTGTTTTCCTTTTGGGGATGATGCAAGGCATTGATACATTCATGTCTCTTCCATGTTGACCCAAAATATTTTTCTTTTCCTTTTTCATTTCTCTTTTGTTTTCCTTTAGGGTATGATGCAAGGCATCGAGACAATCATAGCTCTTCCATGTTAACCCAAAAGATTTTTCTTTATCTTTTTCATTTCTCTCGTGTTTTCCTTTCAGGGATGATGTAAGGCATTGAGACATTCATGTCTCTTCCATGTTGACCCAAAATATTTTTCTTTATCTTTTTCATTTGTCTTTTTTTTTCCTTTTGGGGATGATGCAAGGCATTGAGACATTCATGTGTCTTCCATGTTGACCCAAAAGGTTTTTCTTTGTTTTCACTCTCTTTGTGTCATCCTTCTAGTTCTATGAGTATTTGGGGAATGATGACAATTCCAAGCTCTCTAAAAAACATTGTTGCAAGAACATAGTAACCCCAAATCCATAGATCCCTTATGTATTTGGAATTTCATTTTTGGAGGCAACACCTTTTCTCTTTTTCTTATAGATGATGTAGCTTCATTTGGAAACATATGACTTCACATAGATCTTTTCAAGTTTGTTCTCATGTCTTCTTTATCATTAGAATTTACCATTTTCTACTTTAAAGTAATTTCTCATAGCATGGTGTTTAGTAATTTCTTTAAAGTGGGTATGTGCAGGATCATGATGGGCCAAAAAGTGGCATATGTAAGTGATATGATGGCCCATGTGGCTGATGACTTTTTTTAACCCAAAATTGATGAAACGAAAAGGGTTTTTAAAGGAGATTCTCATCTTTCTACCAATATAAATTATGTTTTACTTTGAATTTAATAAATAATTATTATTCATTTTCTATTTGAATTAGGACTTAAGTCCTGATTGATATGTTGATCAAAAAACATCTATAGCTTTCAAATGGTATCAATTTTTTTGAATCTAAAACATGCATCACATTCTATGGTTCACATACTAAAGGATTAAAAAAAATGAATTTCATGAAGTTTTGACCAAGTTAAGGTGGTCAACATACAAGTTTTTATATTTTTTTAAAGTTGTAATAAAAAATTCATAATTAATTATTTACTTGGAAAAAAATTACAAAAAAATATGCAGCACATCGGGACATGAGTCCTCTACTTATATCTAAAATCTTATAAAAAAATATTATCATTTTATTGTGGTTAGGGTGGTCAGACAGACACCTACTTCTTATTTTTCCCTAAAATTTAAGTACTCTTGCATTGAAATTTCAAATTTTCACCAAATAGATATATTTTTTAAATAAACCTAGTAGTTTAGAAACTACATTCAATTTGATACAAATTCTATTCTTACATATTTTTGAAATAATATAGATAACTTAGGGTATGTGCAAGATCATCATGGAAAAAATAGTCCCTTAAGTGGCAAAAATTCAAAAAAAATAGAGTTAGGCAACTTTCTGTAAAATTTGAATAAGTTATCTATATTATTTCAAAAATATGTAAGAATAGAATGTGTAGAAAATTGAATGTAGTTTCTAAACTACTAGGTGTTTCTTTTTTAAATCTATTTGGTGAAAATTTGAAATTTCAATGCAGTAGTACTTAAATTTCAAGGAAAAAATAAGTAGGTGTCTGTCTAACCACCCTAACCACAATAAAATGATAATATTTTTTATAAGATTTTAGATATAAGTAGAGGACTCATGTCTGGATGTGATGCATATTTTTTGTAATTTTTTCCAAGTAAATAATTAATTATGATTTTTTATTACAACTTTTTAAAAATATAAAAACTATGTGACCACCTTAACTTGGTCAAAACTTCATGAAATTCATTTTTTTTAATCCTATAGTATGTGAAGCATAGAATGTGATGCATGTTTTGGATTCAAAAAATGTGATACCATTTGAAAGCTATAGATGTTTTTCAATCAGCCTATCAATTAGGACTTTAGTCGTAATTCAAATAGAAAATGAATAATAATTATGAATAAAATTCAAAGTAAAACATAATTTATATTGGTGGAAAGCTGAGTATCTCCTTTAAAAACCCTTTTTGTTTCATCAATTTTGGGTAAAAAAAAGTCATCAACCTCATACCCTACACATACCCATCATGATCCTGCACATACCCCTTATTCAATTTTTTATGTCAAGTTGCCTAACTCTAATTTTTCTATAAAAAAATTCACTTAAGGGCCTATTTTTTCCATGATGATCCTGCACATACCCAAGTGGGGGCATACATTGGGATTATTCTTTTGCATTTTTTTCCCTTTTCATGGTTCATGGTGTAGTCTTCTTAATTTATGTGATATGTGTTTCGCTTTGTGGATGACATTGAGTGTGATTTCCTTCAACAACGTGATCTCTCTTAACATATTGCATTCCTATTAGTGGCTTGATGTGACACATTACATCCCCTAAGTTTTGAATCTTTTATTCTTTTATTGGTCCTCTCTTGGAGACATTAGGCATAATTTCCCCTAAGTTAAAGACCTTACATGAATTAAGAAAAACTCCTTTGAACATTCCTAATTTTTGTATTTACATTTTCAATTATATGGCCACCTTGCATAATACACCTTGCATGCCTGTGGAGCCATCTTGTTTCTTCATGAGTTTCAAGCATACGAAGTTCTGCTTACCTCATGAAGTTTGAAGTTCATTGTTCATGAGCTCCAAGAATATGAAGTTTTTCTTTCCTCATGAAGCTCAAAGATTATTTTTGTTTGATTCCTTATTAAATTTATCAGGGGGTATAAGTTTGGTATAGTTTTTGATGGGAAGCCCAATCGAGGCTTTACTTTCCCTTAGTCACTCACGTGTGAGTGTGAACGCATACCGACCATGTGAGTATATGTCTCACCTCTTTCAGATCCTCACCTAGTGGACAACCTGAAGTTCTGTTGCCTTAGTGAGCTTGCAATTTTTGAACAAACAACCTAGATTTGATCCACATTGTGATGGATGAATAGTCAAAGCTTGATCCACCCTGTTTTATTTTTATTTTTCTTTTCATCTTTAGCAGTGTATGCTTGTTCTTTGTTGTAGCTTTTATATCATTATCATGTGTGTTATGTTGTGCCTATGTTGGATTGTCATGGGATCTTGATCTTGGGGGATTGATAACCCCTCTTGATTTTGTCATCCCATCTTACTGGAATTAGTGCACTTGGACCACTCCTAAACCAAATTTTTCTACTTTAGTGTGTGTTTGAAGTAAGTTTAGCCTCTCACTAAAGTGGGGGCTAAATGTTGTGTTGAAAAATGACATCAATGAAATTTTCACACTTGTTTGAGCCCTCCTTGTAAAATTGAGCTTAAAGGTTCCTTGACTTAGTGTTCTAATGTGTTTGACACACTTACATTAGGTCTTGGGCCCTTGTGAACTAAATAAAATTAATCATACCTTATTTAGGTTTTTGTGAAGTTTTGTAACACACTTTCACACTTTTATAGGGGTTTAATAAAGAATTAGACCTATTTATGCTTTAATTGGCCTTACTTTACATCCATAAGCCTCATTTAATTCATTTTTTTAATGATAATCCTGACAAAAATAAACATCCAATCATAATTTAACTGCTTTCAAGTTGTGTTTCCTAAATTTAGTGATCTAGGACTCATATGTCACCTTGGGCATATGAGTCCCACCTAGGTTTTTTGGTCTCGATCCTGGTTTCACACCTCTCTAAGCATTTTTTTAACTTGGTCACACAAATTATGCCCAATGGGACTTATACACCACCTTGGGCATATGAGTCCCATATGGTCCAAAGTTAAAAATTAATTCAAATTTTTGGTGGGATTTTATCCTCCTAGATCTAATGTTGGCTTGTAGTGTTGTAATTTAAGGAGTTTTTACATAATTAAGTATTAATACAAGGTTCTTTCACTCATTTTCACCTAAGCATTCATGAGATGACCTAGCAAGTTGAATGAGAATCCTTATAGAAATATTGAGTTCACAAGAGCATTAAAGTGTTTACAAGAGAATTCAAGAGTCTTCAAGAGTAGATTATTAAGCATTATAAAGCATTGTTCAAGTATCAACCATCATGTCAAAGTATTCATGCATCATTTCTTTTTAGCTAACAATTGTGATTTGGGGTTTCATGATTCAATCTAGCATTTCATTCAAGATCTATCCTATTCAAGAACTAGTCAAGTTCTACATCCATTGGATCCATCTCACATATTTTTGTAGTACTTCATTGCTAGGGTTTGGTGAGTTGCAACATCATATTTTGTTCATTCATCATTCTCCATTCCTATTTCATTTTATTTCAAGGTTTGATTACCAAAACATGGTTTGACCAAGGTAAACCCCTTTCCACTAAAAAACATTTTCCCCTCTTTAGTGTGTGATTTATAGGTTTAGATTGAAGATACATTCAAGAGAGAATTAGGAGAAAGTTGTAAAAGTGTCTAAATTTGTCAATCATGGTTTCAGATTCAAAAATCAATTAGGAAGCACAGAGCAAACCTTCAAGACTAGATTTATACTTTGAAGTTTTAGAAAACCCTAACTAGATTGATTCTCTAGTTTCGGCATATGAGTCTTAGTTTAGATCAAAATTTATGTTTTTAGATATTTGGATACACATTTGCCAAATTCCTATTCCTACACAGAAACCTAGATCTGGGATTGATTCACCCAACCTGGCATATGAGTCCTAGTCAGCATTAAAGTCAAATTTCTAGCATTTTAGAGCCACATCCAGTCATCTTCATATTTCTAGGAACACACATTCCATCCCACAAATTTCTATTTTATTTTACATACATTTCTAAGTCATTTAGGGAAAGATTGCATGATATTAGGGCTAAGCAAATGTTATATCTTGCATTGCATTTGTATTTTCATGTCCTAACTTGGTGGTTAGCCCCTCATTAGTTTACAATTAGCCCCTAAGATGGCCCTATTGCAAGATCTATTTCTCCTTGGCATACTTGGATTGAGGTCTTTAGGGTTATCCTTGAATGATAGAGACTGAAGATTGTTATTCTATCTCTGAAGCATATAAAGCAACAATTTTCCAACTTTCACTTTCAACTTCAACTAAGTATTTATTTAGTTAGAATGATTTTTTTAAAAGAAACCCTTTTGTAGAGCTCGGAGTGGTGAATCCAAATATGTAATTTCATTAATATTTTGATTAGTTCTAATATATTTTTATTTTAAAATAATGTAAGTATATTGTTAAAGTTAAACAAGAGGCTGATTAGAAATTAAGAAACAAAGAGTAAAACATTTTTTTTTTTGAAAAATATATGGTGCACTAGAGGAGAGAATCCTCTTCAAAAGGGTATAATTTTCTTTCTAAAAATTATTAGTGGTGTCGAAAAATGTCGTCAAGGACATTTTCACACTTGTTTAGGCCCACATTGTTGAATTGAGCTTAATGTTTCTGTGATTTAGTATTGTAATGTGGTTGACACATTCACATTAGGTCTTGGGCCCTTATGAGCTAATGAATTTAAATGGCACCTTGCTAAATTGTTGTGAAGTGTGGTAACATGCTTTCACACTTTTCTAAGGTTTTATTGATTAACTAAACCTAACAAACCTCTTTTTAATCTTAATATTGCCTTATTTTAAAGTGTGGTGAAGAGTTGTAACACACTTTCACACTTTTCTAGGCTTGTCATTAATAATTGAGATTTATTATGCATTAATTGGCCTTATTTTGCATCCAAAAGCATCATTTATTGCATCTTTTCGAGGATAATACCAACACAAATCATTACCCAATTATAATTTAGGTGTTTTAGGAAAGAATGGACTAGATTTAGTGATCTGGGACTCATTCACCACCTTGCGAAAATGAGTCCTATGAAGCAATTTTGCCTTACGCATTTTTTAATTTTTTGGTTTGTATATGTTTTTGGCTTTAGATGTGTCCACACTCAAAGAAAGGTTGTCCATAAGGTTGTGCAATGTGCCAACTGGTGGTTACACAACTTCTTTTTATCGCCTTCCTTTTGAGAGATAGTCAGGATGTGTCAGCTCTGTAGAGATTTTCTCAAGGGATGATTTTCAAAAATTTGAGAATCCCCACCTACTTAACATGCCATCTCTTTGATGTAGGTAGTTGCACTTTTATGAATTGATTAATTTTGGAGTGTGTTAGAGCTTGCTGGCCCCTTTTTGGTTTTTGAGATGGAAACTTTGAGTTAGTGCCATTGGGCTACATGATTGGTCAACTAGAGTTTTTCCAAGCTATTTTCTAAGATCTGATCATTTTTAAATAATAATATTTGATAAATATCTAAAGGGAATTAATTCAATAGTTGAGAATTGATGAGAAAAGATTACTATGACCTAATTAAAGATCTAAGATCAGATCATGAGCTGTCAAATGCCAACATTTGGCAGAAATTACTTCTGGAGTGTGGTGATGGTCTTCTCTTTTTTAAACTATAAATGAGAGGCAACAATAGAAGGAAGGGATTGGTTCCAAGTTTTAGTTTCCTTGTCTTAGGAAAAAGTCTCTTTAGTTTTCTTAAGTTATAGAACTATTTTGACAAGTAGAATTGTAGAACTTCTTTTATCTAGCATGTTATATTGTTTAAGCTCAAACTATTATTGGATTGGCATCCAACCTCTATTTTAAAGTTCATTTGATATTTAAGCATGAACTGTTTGGAAGAAATCTTTAAGATTGTGCATTTATGGCCTTTATCAAGTTTTCTTCTTTATGCTTTCATTCTAAATGAAACATTGTGTTAAGTTGAATTCAAATAGTTTGAGTAGTTGGTTTCCATGCTATAGGATTATATTGTATGATAATAACTTGTGGAAATTGGATTATGTCTATGAACTTCTTCATTTTCCTGAAATTTTGTTGAGTTTTCATATTATGCTATAAGAAGAGGAAGAGTTTATGCAATTTTTGAAGGTTTTTCTATTAGCCTTGGAAATCTTTATGTTTGATCGGACCTTAATGAACACTACCTATGGGGAGATTTGAAAGACTACATTTTTGTTGTAGTTAGCCTTTGTTGTTCATTCTCTTCCCAACAATGAAGGGTTGTGGTGTTCTATGTCTAATATATCATTCATAGGAAAGATTGGGTTTGAAATGTTGTAAAAGCTTTGGCATATCGCCATTTTATGTTTTATGTTTACATTTCCTTCTACCCTTTTCTCCAAAACTTATAGAAGAGTCGTATTTCTATAAAAATCAATCCCCCACTAATTGAATTTCCCATAAGGCTATTAGAGAGGTGCAAGCTTTGATGATCAACAATTATTTTTTTGGCATGCCCAGTGGGACACAAAGTTCTCTGAATTCCTGATTAGAAGTCAGAAATATTTCTTGAATCAAGCCAAGGAAGAATATGGAAGTTTCATTCCTAGAATCCAAAAAATGGCATCTTCAAGAGGTCATTTCCAATACTCCCAATTACTTCCCTCAGTACCTAGGATAAGAAGAGTTACAAGTCTTGTATCACCTGTCAGGAGTAATATACCAAGAAGTAAGAGCCCAATATCTAGAGCCTTATCTACTCCACCTTGAGGTTGAAATTTGCAAATTAGAATACCAATATACCTGATTCATAGGAATTTGTTCTCCATGGCTCATATAGTTTCCCCTACTCCTAGAAATTTTATAACCTGGGATAGTGGTAGTCCGTTACAACCACCCATGCCCCAAGATGTATGGCCTACCATAACTACTAATGCCATCAAGGCTATTCTAAAATTTTCTAGAGAAGGCTTCAAAACCCCCTCTGAACACCTTCAAGATATAGCGGAGGTATGTAGGGTACATAACATAGTGGAGGAAAATATTGCTCTTAGGATGTTAGCCCACCTTTTTCAAAGGAAAGGCTCAAGATTGGTATCGATCTTTGGCATTCAGTTTTATCAGCTCCTAGGATCAGCTCGAAGAGAGGTTGTTCAAATTATTCTTAGAGAAGGGAGATCATTCTTCATTTCTACATCAACTAATCACCATCAAAAGAGCCCTGCAAGAGGCCATTAGCGATTTCAACACTAGTTTCAATAAAACCTAGCAAAGAATCCCTATGACTACCCGAGCTCTAGATGGCATGGAATTTATGTTCTACCTAAAGGCTTTCAATTCAGATATTGTGGTGATTGTAACCTCCATGGGAGGGGATATCTTACCTAACACATATGAGTTAGCTGTGTGCACAAAAAATAGTTTGATCAACACTGGGAAGCTTCCACAATGACCTCCAATTCTTGTATTTGCATAAATATCTGATAGTCCTCAAGAAGAAGCTACTTCAAGAACTTCTACCAAACAATTGACATCAGTTATGCCATAATCCACATATGTGTACCTCACCATGTAGCCTAGCATTTCGAGCTCTTCTTCTATCATGATGGACATTAGTGACATGAAGAGTCTCATGCAAAATTTTGCTAATGAGTTGGTTCTTATCAAACAACATCAAGTAACACCTCCAAATCAAACCACTCAAACCTATGGTGGGAGTAGGCCATCCTATCAATAGAACACTTACCAAGGACCCATGAGAGGAAGAGGTCAACATATGAAATCCACAAACCAAATAGTTTCAGTCACCATGCCACTTTAGAAAGTCAAGGAAAACCAGAGTAAAGAGATAATCCTAGGCCAAAACAATTTGGTGGTAGATGAGAATGTATGGTGCTTCCCATGCAGTGATAGTCATATACCCTAAATTTTTTTGAGTGGAAATATGCAACAAAAGATAGAAAAACAAATAAACAAGGGTGTGCTTTTGAATGTAGATGAATATGAGTCCTTCAAAATGGAAAATTCCCACTTCAAAGTGTAAATGTAAGGAATTTCCTTGGAGCAAGAACTAGATATTACGCTCGACCAAGCACTATTTGCATGGATGAAGATGATGTGGTATTCATGAATGAAGCTCTGATGACTAGTACTCCACAAGTATAGTTAGATTAAAACACAAGACCCAAAAGAAGTCTCATAGGAGAATACATGCAACAAACTCTACAATGTCCTTAGTCACATCAACCACTTCTATAAGAAAACCAGGCTCTGCAAGCCACAGGCCAACCTACTCAACAACCATAGACTTCGTAGTTGGCAGAGAAGGAGATGAACAAGATACCAAGCTCTTTCATGATGGATTGCTTTCCTCCAAAGACAAGAGAGATACCACCATTTAAGCCCAAGGTCCAACAAATCAGAACACTCAATGTGGTGGAACAACTGAAGAAGGTTCCTTCTAATGTATCTATGTGGGATGTCATATCTATCCCCGAACAAAAGACATTGCTTCAAGAAGAATTAAGGAAAGAAGAACAAATATTACAGATGGATGTGACTCTATCATGTGGTTAAAGCAAAGATAAAGAGCCCATGTCATACCCCCAAGCTCCGAAAGTAGTAGTTTTTTGAATGACACAAACAATGAAAAAGAGAAAGAGGTAATCAAGCCAAAGCCCACACCTTTCTTTTTAACACTTATTGTGGGAGATAAGATTCTGCATAATAACATGATTGATTTAGGGGCAAGCACAACAGTCATGCCAAAACAAGTGATCAATGCCCTGAAACTTAAATATGAGCCCCTTGAGAAAGGAATCATGCAATTAGACAAGGAGAAGGTTTTGACCGTCAATCAGATGAAAGATCTATCTCTAACCCTTTTCCTCATGTCTAAGCCAAATGATCACACAAGAAATAGTAGTGATAGACATTCCCTCAGTCTTCAGAATGTTTCTTTCAAGAGATTTCACCATGAAGCTTGGCAGATATTTGGTGCTTGATTGGTCCCACCTAATATTGAGAACCAAGCATGGGGTGAAGATGAAGATTCTATCTAAATATTTGCATGTAGAACACATAGTAAACAATGTAGTCCTATGCTTTGAAGTAACACATACCTCCTCCTCATAGCAGGAGAGATATTCTATAGAGATGCTAGAAGATGAAGAATACACAAGTGATCGAACTACTGAAGAGGAGGTGCTCCTCAAACAATTCATTGAATTTGAACCATTTAGAAACTTTCATACAATGGGACTTGGCACTTATGTTATCTTTGATGATGATCAAGTCTTTCCAAAATTGATGAAGTATTGGAGAATATAATGATCTAGGGAACAATTGTCTATGGACCTTATATTTTGATGGTGCTAAATGCAAAGTCAGTTTTTTAGCGGGTATCTCACTAGTGTCCCTAGTAGGATCAGAGACACTCAAGGCTTACCATTTTCAATTTAATATTCAAATAATTATGTGAAATATGGGTATGTGAAGGATCATGATGGGCCAAAAAGTGGCATATGATGGGTATGTGTAGGGTATGTGGCTGAAAAAAAAAAAACCCAAAATTGATGAAATGAAAAGGGTTTTTAAAGGAGATTTTCATCTTTCCACCAATATAAATTATGCTTTACTTTGAATTTAATAAATAATTATTACTCATTTTCTATTTGAATTACGACTAAATTCTTGTTTGATAGGATGATTGAAAAAATATATAGCTTTCAAATGATCACATTTTTTGAATCCAAAACATGAGTCACATTCTATGCTTCGCATACTATAGTATTTAAAAAAAATGAATTTCATGAAGTTTTGACTAAGTTAAGGTGGTCAGACATATGAGTTTTTATATTTTTTAAAAGTTGTAATAAAAATTCATAATTAATTATTTACTTGGAAAATAATTACAAAAAAAATGCATCACATCAAGACATGAGTCCTCTACTTATATCTAAAAAACTATAAAAAAATAGTATCATTTTATTGTGGTTAGGGTGGTTAGATAGACACCTACTTCTTATTTTTTTCCTTGAAATTTATGTACTATTGCATTGAAATTTCAAATTTTCACCAAATAGATTTTAAAAAAAAAACCTACTAGTTTAGAAACTACATTCAATTTTCTATAGATTCTATTCTTACATATTTTTGAAATAACATAGATAACTTATTCAAATTTTTACGTCAAGTTGCATAACTCTAATTTTTCTAAATTTTTCACCATTTAAGGGCCTATTTTTTCCATGATGATCCTGTACATAGCCATATGAAGCCTTGGTCTATGGTCTGACCCTTGCCAAATGAATGGGTGTAAAGAAGCTGCAAGCATTCAAAGATTTAAAAGTAGTTGTGAGCTAGGTCCATGGGCAAGCGGTTGCAAAGAACAAAAGAATGAAGTCATACAAACAATGAATATGGGATCTAATTAAGAGTTTTGAAGCTTTCAATATACATGTTATTCCCCAATCTCAAAATAGTGTCGCTGATCAGATGGCTTCTATCAATTCACAATTTGAACCAATTTTTGATTCAACAAAGCAAAATGCAGTACAAATCATCATCTAACTAGCAATCCCCAACAATGATCAAAACTGGAAAGTATTTGAGGATGACATTTATATTGTTGCCTTTATATAGAAATCAGGAGGAGCTTCTAACTATTCATAGCTAGGAGCAGAATTTCTCGAATAATATGTTATCCAGTTAAAAGGAAACAAGCTTCCTCGAGGATTAATCTCCCTTGAAAATCTCTTTGACTATGAAGAAGCAAGAAATGAAAAGTAGATGTTCACTACGGATGTAAGGGACTATGAAGAGCTTGATGTTAGAAGTGGAAAAAAGTTAAAGGTTAGAAGGGAAGTGCCACAAAAGGGCAGTATGTGCAGGATCATGATGGGCAAAAAAGTGGCGATATGATGGGTATGTGGCTAACAACCATTTTTTACCCAAAATTGATGAAACAAAAATGGTTTTTAAAGGAGATTCTCAGCTTTCCACCAATATAAATTATACTTTACTTTGATTTTAATAAATAATTATTATTCATTTTCTATTTGAATTATGACTAAAGCCATGATTGATAGGTTGATTGAAAAACATCTATAGCTTTCAAACAATATCATATTTTCTGAATCCAAAACATGTGTCACATTCTATGCTTCACATACTATAAGATTTAAAAAGAAAAAAATGAATTTCATGAAGTTTTGACCAAGTTAAGGTGGTTAGACATACAATTTTTTATATTTTTTAAAATTTGTAATAAAAATTCATAATTAATTATTTACTTAGAAAACAATTACAAAAAAATATGCATCACATTGGGACATAAATCCTTTACTTATATCTAAAATCTTATAGAAAAATATTATCATTTTATTGTGGTTAGGGTAATAGACACCTACTTCTTATTTTTCTCTAAAATTTAAGTACTACTACATTGAAATTTCAAAATTTCATCAAATAGATTTTTTTTTTAAATAAACCTAGTAGTTTAGAAACTACATTCAATCTGCTACAGATTCTATTCTTACATATTTTCAAAATAATATAGATAACTTATTCAAATTTTTACATCAAGTTGCCTAACTCTGATTTTTCTAAATTTTTTGCCACTTAAGGGCCTTTTTATTCTATTATGATCCTGCACATACCTAGGACAAGGAAAGGCTAAAAAAGCTATGTTTCAAATATGATGGATTTATAGCCTCAACCTATGATGATCTAAGAGGGTATGACTTGGGCATAATTTAGCATACCATTGACATGGTGGAAGGATCAAGGCCTGTCCAATGAAAATAAATGCCAATCAATCTGAAGGTAGAAGCATTGATGGAACAAGAGTTCATCAAATTCATCGAGTCAAAGTGTTGGAAAATTTTCCTCAAACTTATTGACATGAAACTCCTAAAAGAGAAAAATCAGCCAGACTCCTAGACTATCTTGCCAACAAGCAGTATAGTTCTAAAGGCTCAAAGTGATCAGGTCAGTATGACTAGTGATTGGTCTTGCCAAAGCAAAACTGAAGAAGCCATCAGTGTGACCTGAACTATCAATGCAAGATTCCTAACTCTCATCAATGCTAGTAGTTTGGCTGAAGAGTTTCGTTGGGGAGACTCTTGCCGATGGTCGTGCATGAGTCAACATCAGGGTAACATTGGTCTTTCATCAGACCTCAAAATGTTGGACCAACACCTTTGCTATGGCCGGTGAGTTTTTTCTCATTGGACACCGGTGTGACTCTTGCTAATGAGGTGTTTTGAACTATAGTTTAACTTAAGGTTGTCGGGGTGACTTGAGTCTTCAATGAGACATTTCAAACTATCTCCAATGCTTATTTTCTTGCAAATAAGGTAGGCCTTGGGATAGTCATTTGACATTGTGGTGACCCTTGGCGATGCTCCTGGTTGTGGTGGTTCTTTTGGGACATCGAGGAGACTTGGGATGTCGATGTGACTTTCCAGTCTCTCATTGATAGTATTAGTCATGCTGATGGAATTGAAGGTGAGCCATGGTTGAACAAATGCTGACTTGAGTTGACTTCTGAGATGTATGATGGTCTTTTGGTTAGAGATACTTCACCAAGTTAGAGCGATAGAGCGATAGAAGACTGTGTAGTGTGCGATTGTCAAATGGGCAGTTTGGCATCGACGAGACATAGTTTAGTGTCTCACTGATATGTGATGCAATTGAAGGAAGTTGAACTAAAATTTTGGTTGAGAGAATGAATGGACCATGGTTGTAGGGTAAATAGTAGTGTATTGTAACTGATCAAAGGTTCAGAGTAGTTACTATTTTGAATTGTATGTTGCATGAGCATTGGAACAGTAAGACATAACGAATAGTGATCATATTTTTTTCCTGTACAAGGTTGATTAGGGAAATGTTGTTATGAGATTGATTATCTGAAAGGAGAGTCTGTGACTTGTATGTAATTCAATTACTGTAATATAAGTGATTTTTATTTGGTGTGGTGGGTTTTTCTCCCATAAGGGTTTTCCTACATAAATCTGGTGTCCAATTGTGTATGTGTTTATTTCTCTATTATGTTTTTCCTTTCATGTGCATCTTAATGAACTGTAATTTCAAAATTTAAAGACATATTTGCATTCTTCTCTAATTTTGACATTAGGAGAGTTTGTTCCACACCTTAAGCTTTCCTTACAAGTGGTATCAAACCCTAGCTAGTTGTGTTATCCTTGTGGGTAGGTTGTTTTTTTGTGTGAATCCTATTCAGTGGGAGTTTTTTGTAGAAGTCTGGTAATTGAAATTATAGATTGAGATGGCAATGGAAAGTACAAGAAAGATTGAAATTGAGAAATTCAATGGAAGCAATTTTGAGTTGTGGAAACTCAAAATGGCAGATCTGTTGGTTGATTGTGATCTTTGGGTTGTTGTGTCTGGAACAAAACCTTCAGGAATGAAACAAGATGATTGGGATTTGGAAAATTAAAAATCAAAGGGGCTTATAAGGCTCTATTTGGAAGACTCTATTCTTCTAAATGTTCATGAAGAGAAGACTGCATCTTCTTTATGGAAAAAACTAGGAGATATTTATCAGGGCAAGTCCTTGGTGAATAAGTTGTTCTTAAGGAAGAAGTTATACTCTTTGAAAATAAAGGAAGAAGAATCTATTGCTAATCATTTGAATGCTTTCAACATGTTGATTGCTCAGTTAGCATCTGTGGGTGTGAAGATTGATGAGGAAGATCATTGGATGCTATTGTTATGTTCTTTACCAGATTTTTGGGATCGCTTGGTGATGGCTATTGGCAGTACAACCTACACCTTTAAGATGGAAGACGTTGTTGCTTCATTGTTATTAGAAGAGATGAGAAGGAAATATTCTGAGATGGCAAAGGAGGCTCTTGCTTGTTCAAGGAAAATTGAAAGAAAAAGGCAAGAAGAAGGATAAGAAGTCCAAATTGAAATTAGAAGGGAGATCAAAGTCTCCTAGCAAGAAGTCCAAGGTGAAGTGATGGAACTATGGGAAGCTTGGTCAAGTCTGAAAGGATTTTAAAGAGGAGAAAAAGAAGATGAAGAACTCTTCCAACAATGATTCTTCTTAGAGTGATGCAAATGCCTTCATTTCAGCCTTGGCTACTCAGGCATCAGTTGATGTTTGGCTAATTGATTCTGGAGCATCTTTCCACATGCATCTCATAGAGACTGGTTCACAAAGTATCAAAAATACGATGGTGGAAAGGTGTATTTGACAAGTGATTCATCTTTGGAAATAGTTGGTTGTGGAAGAATTTGAATTCAATTCCCTAATGGAAGAATCAAAAGAATCAATGATGTAATCCATATACCAGGTCTGGCTCAAAATTTACTTTCTATTAGTAAGCTGAATGATGTTGGTGTACAAGTCTCTTTCTCTAATGGTATTTTTAAGATGACTAGAGGCTCTATGGTGTTGGAAAAGGGTGCTTGAATTGGTACTCTCTACAAGTTGAACACACTTGTTCAATGTAACAATGTCTCTACAAAGTCATAAAAAGTTGCTCGTAAAGAGGAGGAAAACATTCTTGTTAGTGCAAACTCTTTGGAAGTTAAAATTATAGCATAAAAGAATATGTCATGGCATCATAGGCTTGGCCACATTGGAGAAAAAGGTTTAAAAACATTGAAAAATAAAAACCTAGTTGATGGGCTTGATGGTTGTAACATTGAATTCGAATTTTGTGAACATTGTATATATGGAAAACAATGCTATGTTTCATTTTATTCCAATCCTCATGAATCTTTTCGTATACTTGATTACATTCATTCTAATTTTTGTGGTCTAGTGAATGTTCCTTCATTATTGAAATCTAAATATTATGTTTCTTTTATTGATGACTATTCAAGAAGGGCATTTGTGTATTTTTTTAAAAGTAAATCAGAAGTATTTAGTCATTTTAAGAAATTTAAAAACCTTGTGGAAAATTAGAATGGAAGAAAAATAAACTGTTTAAGGACTAACAATGGTAGTGAGTTTTGTTCTGATGAGTTCAAAAGGTACTACAAAGATCATGGAATTAAAAGACATAAAACTACACCCTACACTCTACAACAAAATGGAGTTGCTAAGAGGTTCAATAGGACGGTGATGGAAAGGGCAAGAAGTATATTGAGCAGTGTTGGCTTGGAGGAGAAATTCTGGGTTGAGGCAATTTCAACAATGTGTTACTTAATAAATTGTTCCCCTAAGTCTACTCTTGTTGATAAGACACCATTGGAAGCATGGTCTAGAAAGAATCCCTCTTTAAGAAATATTCGAGTCTCTGGTTGTGAGGCATATGCATATGTGCCAAATGAAAAAAGATCTAAATTGGAAAAAAAGGATTTTAAATGTATTATTATTGGCTATAGCACTGGCATAAAAGGATACAAGCTTTGGAATTGTGAGACTAAGAAGGTTTTGTACAACATAAGTGTTAATTTTTTAGAGTTGAAGCCTTCTACTTTGGATCTACAGTCAAAGACAAAATAAGAATAGAAAGAGGATGTAGTTGAAATTCCTCCCACACTAGATAAATAGGAATTAAAAATTCAAAACATATCTGAATCTGAGGAGAGCTCAAGCAGCTTTGAAAGTTCTAAGCAAGATGATGAAAAATGTCCTTAGCCTCAACCTGTGAGGAGGTCTACACGTGAAAGGTGACAACCAGATAGGTATGGATTCTCTATGTTGGATTCTAGTTGTGCCTATGCTTTGATTACTAATACTAATGAACCTAGGACTATAAAAGAGGCAACTGAAATGTTTGATTTAGATTTCTAGTTGGAAGCCATGAATGAAGAAATGGCATCATTAAAGATAAATGGTCCTTGGGATCTAGTTCCATTTCCTGAATGTAGAAATTTCGTGGGCTCAAAATGGGTATTTAAAAAGAAAATTGGTCTAGATGGCTGTGTTGAAAAGTATAAAGCGAGGTTGGTTGCAAAGGGATATTCCCAAGTAGAGGGAATTGATTATGGGGAAATTTTTTCTCCAGTAGCAAAGCTGACATCTATCAGATTTATTTTGTCACTTGTAGCTGCATATGATTTAGAGATCAAATAGATGGATGTGAAGACAACATTTCTTCATGGTGATCTTGAAGAAGAAATTTATATGTCCCAACCAAAGCACTTTGTTGAAAAAGGTAAAGAAAATATGGTTTGCAAGTCAAAAAAGTCTTTTTATGGATTAAAACAATCTCCTAGAATGAGGTACCAGAAGTTTGACACATTTGTTTTATCATTGGGATTTGTAAGATTGAAATCTGATCATTATGTGTATTACAAAGCTGAGAATGATCATATTTTAATTATTTCCCTGTATGTGGATGATATGTTATTCATTGTGAATAGTAAGTTTATGATTTCTAATCTAAAATATTAGTTGTTTGGAAAACTTAAAATGAAATATCTCAGTGTAGCTAGGTATATTTTTGGGATGGAAATAACCAGGGACAAAAACAATAGAAAACTTTGGCTCAGCTATAATAAGTATATTAACACTATTCTGGAGAGATTTTGCATGATTGATTGCAAGCAGCTAGTTGTTCCAGCTTTGTAGGGAACAAAGCTATCTATTGAAGATTGTCCAAAATCTCCTACTAAGATGGAGGACATGGCTAGGGTGACTTATGCAAGTGTAGTTGGAAATTTAATGTATGCAATGGTCTATATAAGGCCAAACATTTCCCAAGCAGTGGGAGTACTTAGTCATTTTATGGAGAATATAGGAAGGACACATTGTGATGTTGTGAAAAGAGTGTTTAGATATCTGAAGGGAACTTTGAAACATGCTTTGTGTTACCATGGAAATTTGGTTGAATCAAAGAGGACTCTTAGCATTTGTGGATATATGGATTTTGAATGGGTAGGGGACATTAACAGCAAAAGGTCCACCAGTGGATATATTTTCATGGTGAATAGTGGTGCAATTAGTTGGATGAGCAAGTGGTAGGTTGTAGTCACTTTGTCCACTACAGAGGTAGAATACATGGCAGCTACACACACTTGTAAAGAAGCAATCTAGTTAAAAAAAATTGTTTTCTAACATTGGGTTTGATGTAGGACATATTACAATTTACTGTGACAATCAAAGTGCTATTTGTCTAGCAAAAAGTCCTAGTTTCCAAGCTAGGACAAAACATATTGATGTGCAATATCATTTTGTAAGAGATATGGTGGAGGATGGAAAGGTTTGTTTAGAAAAAGTGGATACTCTAGAAAATGTGGCAGATGCATTGACAAAACCAATGAGCATAGACAAGTACAGGTGGTGTGCTAGTTCGATTGGCCTTGGTCCAGTTCGATTGGCCTTGGTGCCCATGAATCTCAGTAGTTTATGGATACTCTGGAGGTGTCAGTAAGATATTCGTCAAGTGAGAGATTGGTTGAAAATGTGCCTCAAACTTACTGACATGAAACTCCTAAAATAAAAAAATCAGTGAGACTCCTAGACTGTCTTGCTAACAAGAAGTTTAGTTCTAAAGGCTCAAAGAGATTAGGTCAATATGACTAGTGATTGTTCTTGCCAAAGCAAAACTGAAGAAACCATCAGTGTGACATGAACTATCAATGCAAGTTTTCTAACTCTCATCGATGCTAATAGTCTGGCTGAAGATTTCCATTAGGGAGACTCTTGCCGATGGTCATGTATGAGTTAGCATCAGGGTAACATTAGTCTTTGGTCAGACCTGAGAATGTTGGACTGACACCTTTGCTTTGGTCGATGAGTTTTTTATTGTTGGACATTAGTGTGACTCATGTCGATGAGGTGTTTTGAACTATAGTTAAGCTTAAGGTTTTCAGGGTGACTTGAGTGTTTAATGAGACATTTTGAACTATCTCTAATGTTTATTATCTTTCCCATAAGGCTAGCCTTGGGATAGTCATTTGACATCATGGTAACTTTTGGTGATGCTTATGGTTGTGGTGGTTCTTTTGGGACATCAGGGAGATTTGGGATGATGATGTGACTTTCCAATCTATCATCAATAGTATTAGTCATGCTAATGGAATTGAAGGTGAACCATGGTTGAACAAATGTTGACTTGGGTTGACTTCTAAGTTTTATGATGGTCTTTTGGTTAGAGATACTTCACCAAGGAAAAGTGATAGAGTGATAGAAGACTATGTAGTGTGCGATTGTCAAATGGGTAGTTTGGTATTGGTGAGACATGGTCTAGTGTCTCACCAATATGTGATGTAGTTGAAGGAAGCTAAACTGAACTATTGGTTGAGAGAACGAATGGACCATGGCTATAGGGTAAATAGTAGTGCATTGTAATTGATCAAAGGTCCAAAGTAGTTACTGTTTTGAACTATATGTTGTATGAGCATTGGAACAGTAAGATATAACAAAGTGTGTTTAGAAATTTTTCTGTACAAGGTTGATGAGGGAAATGTTGTTGTTGTGAGATTGATTATCTAAAAGGAGATCTTTTAACTTGAATGTAATTCAATTACTGTAATACAAGTGATTTGTATTTGTGGTGGTGGGCTTTTCTACCATAAGGGTTTTCCCATGTAAATCTGGTGTCCAATTTTGTATGTGTTTATTTCTCTATTTTGTTATTCCTTTCATGTGCATCTTAATGAACTATAATTGCAAAATTTAAAGACATATCTGCATTCTTCTCTGAGTTTTAACATTAGGAGAGTTTGTTCCACACCTTAAGATTTCCTTGCATAAAGATCATATATCCGATTAAGCATTCTACTTGGGTGTCAAATCTTGTACCAATTCAGAAAAAGAATGGTGATATAAGGCTTTATGTCAATTTTCAAGATTTAAATAAAGCTTCACTAAAAGGCCACTACCCTTTGCCATTCATGGAGTAGATACTACAGATCATGGCCAGATCAAAAAAAAATTATTACTTGAAAGTTTCTCAGGCTATAACCAAGTATATGTAAGGGAAGGTGACCAACATTAGACAAGGTTTACCACTAAATGGGGAATGTTTTATATACTCAAAAATGCCATTCAGACTTTCAAATGTTGGTGCAACTTTTCAATGAGCAATGGATATTTCTTTGAGAGTATTAATCAACATAATTATCTTAATATATCTGGATGACTTAATGATCTTTTCAAAGTCAAAAGATGATCACTTTAATCATCTAGAAATAGTTTTCTAGAATTTTCAACAGTTCAAGATTTCTTTGAATCCAAAACAATGTGTTTTTGAAGCACCCCAAGGTAAGCTACTTGGTTTTGTAGTTTCAAAGGAGGGAATAGCAATAGACACTGAAAGGGTGAGATCTATAATGAATTTACCCCTACTAATAAATTAGAAATGGTTGTAGTCCTTCTTGGGGATGATCACATTTGTCAGCAGATTCATATTAGACTTTGCAAGCATCATGAGACCTATCACGCTGATGCTTAAGAAGAAGATATTGTTCAAATGGACCCCCAAAGGAAAAGCATCTTTTGAGAAAATAAGGATAGCTATCTCCGCTGCTCCGGTGTTGGCTAACCTAAAATTTTCCAACATTTTTTTACTCTATGTATATAGTGGCCAACATAGCATAGCTTTGGTGCTCACTCAGAAGGATGAGGGAAATAACAAAGAGCATCCTATTGCATTTCACTCAAGGACCATTAAAGGATATGATGATAGGTATAATTTTGTAGAAAGGAAGGCTTTCACCATTGTCAAAATCCTAAGAGAATTCTAATATTTGGTGTCGGCCAATGAAATCACTATTCTCATTACACATCCCAGTGTGCAGGAGTATATCACATAAGGTGAGATAAGAAAAAAGAGGGAAAACTAGATCACCAAGATCCTAGAGTATGATGTGGACATTAGACCAAGCAAGCTGGTTTAGGGAAGAGGTTTGTGTTTATACATTGCACATGAATCAAGTTTCGTAGCTGAAAAGGAGACTAATCAAGTCTACTCAAACCAGTTTGAGTCCGACGAGTCCTAGATGGCAAATCAAACATAGTATATGTAAAAGAGGCACTACCCAAATAGAATTCAACCCCTCAAAAGGTGATACTATTGACTACAAGGCACTAGGTATGTATTAATTGAAGGTATATTATTCAAGAGAGATTATGATGGTGTCCTTCTTTAATGCCTAGACAAGTCGTTGGTGGAAAGAGTTCTCAACAAATTCCATAGGAGTCTTGAGGGTGGATATTTCTCCACCAAATGTGAGTAGGATATTATTGTCCCTCTATATTTTTCAAAGCACATCATCTAGTGAAAAAGTGTACTTATTGCCAATTTTTTGTTGGTAAAAGAAAGAATTTCGCTTTGCCTTTGAGCCCAATTGTAATTGAGGAACCCTTTGCTCAATGGGGTTTGAATTTCATTGGAATGATAAATCCTATTTCTAGTTCTATCCACAAATGGATCCTTACAGTGATCAACTACTTCACAAGGTGGATGGATGCCATAGCCCTAAGAAATACCACAGAGGGTGAGATCGTCAATTTTTAGGAAGAACTAGTAGACAGATTTGGTTCACCAAAAAATCTCATATCCGATAATGCTCAAGATTTTGTAGGTTCAAGGATGTTGGATTTTGCTATCAAACATGGGGTTTACCTTAAAACTTCATCAAACTACAACCAAAAATGAAATGGGTTAGTAGTGTTGACCAACAAAAACCTAATTAGGTTAATCAAGCACATCAAGTCAGAACGATAAAGGGATTGCACAAGCACCTAAGAGCTGCTCTGTGGGAAAATTGGATTACTCCCAAGCAAATCTTGAAGACCTCCCCTTATGAACTAGTATATGAAAAAGTGGTAGTTTTAGCTGTTTCCATAGAAATTCCTACCTTACAACTACTAAAAGCCCTGAAATTTGAAGAAAGTGACGAAATGCAAGTACAATTGGTATAACTCCTTAGGTTGGAGGAAGATAGAGAAAAGGCCTATGGAGCCAAGATCAAAATCCAACAAATAGTAAAGTGATGGTTTGATAAAAATACCTCTAACCCAAAATTCAAAGAGGGGAGCCTGGTACTAAAGTATGATGAGCGCACTGCAAAACTAGGACATCATACAAAATTTGAAGCACTATGGAAAGGACCCTTCTAAATTAGCTCATACAAGAAAAATAATGCATACAAACTTGAAGATATGGAAGGTAACACTTTAGATATACTGATGAATGGTATTCATCTAAAATTATTCCATTAAATACATAGTTCATTAAAAAAAATTCATAGTTATGTACCATATGTAAAAAAAATTGTAAATATTTTTTAATTTTGAGAATAAGCCATTAAGAATAATATAGAGGAAGTAGAAGGTTTTCATTATATTATATTCATAAAAAATTTACAATGTAATACAAGCTTGAGGCTCAAATTTAAACATGAAGCCCTCTCAAGCGAACCCGAAAAGAGTCACAAAGCAAAAAGAATAAAAAAGGAGGGAACATCCAAAAAACAATAAAGGTAGGCCTCTACCCATTGTTTAGTAGTCAAAGTGGCTCTTCATCAAGTTCTTCTTCTTCTTCTTTATTAGGATGGAAAAATGGGAGTGAACACACAACACACATGGGATCCACATAGTGTAGACCGTTGACCTAGTCATTGTGGTTATGCACCAGAAACTCAATGTGCTTCCTCTAGGTGAGCCCCAAAATGTGTTCCATGCCATACTCTCATAGCAGGTAAGTGGACACTATTTGAGAAGATGAGCAATGCGTCTCAAGGTCCATGGTGTGAAATTTAGAAAGGAAGGGCAACCAGGGTACGTCTATCCCATAGTCGACATGCCTGTGGAGATCCATGGTGCTCGGAATGCTGACACTAAGGATCGCTACTTGCATGATATCACTGAGCCCTTTCATTAGCATAGAGTCAAACATCTAGTGGCACAATTCAATTATCATGGGATTAGTAACATTCAGGTTGAGTAGAGAGGTGATGAAGTGGGAAAGAATGTTGTAGTTTCTCCTTAGCTAGTTTGCATCATCAATGTAGTCCTAGCCGACTACCCACCTGAATGCAACCATGCTTAGGTGGTCACACCTCTTCACCAAGTGCTTAATTTTTTCATTGGTGACTTCTCCCATAAAGACATATTGTGGCCTCTATGGTAGAATCCAAATAGGAGTGCCTAGGAAAATTGAAATTCTAAGAAAGTAGCAAATTGTAGTGGAATGGGAGATAGCGAGAAAATATTTCTAAACATAAAAGGTTATTTTTTTCAAATGAATAATGGAATAAGGTGGCATAGCTATATATAGAAAATATAAGTCAGCAACCCAACCAATGGGAAGTCCATTTTTGACTGGGTAGTAATGGAAAAATATCAAAGCAAACGAAGGCCAATAGATAAATCATACAAAATATCCAACAAGAGGTCTCGAGAAATAAATTTAGGCATTGGGAGTAAATGATCTCATATGTCAATCATCGACGTGTATCCTTTTCCATCATTAGCACCAACTAGCTTACTTATGTGAAAATACATGGCTTAATGCACTAAGTTCTGACAAATTAAATGGGCATGTCTTTTCAAAAGTACCTTGCATTACTTTAGCATGTTTCTCATAGATAAAGGCATGCTTTCCAATGCAATGAGCTTATTTGTGAAAGAGATAGGGGAGAGAATGTACTAATTTCATTCTCACGGTGTTTTGGCATTCCCAAGGGATACGGATCTCAAATCCCCATGTATTGCCTTGGTGGTAGCATTTAATGAACCATCAGTAATGGCATAGCCTTAAATGCATGTATGTGCAATGGAATTAACTACACCCAAAAGAATATTTTTCTCAAAAGTAAAAGGAAAGTGGTCATTTTCATTGGGGAAACTCTCTACAACTTTTTGACATAGCCATGGCGAAACCATCAACATCTAGTAGGAAAGTTAGAGCCTCATCTAAAGGGCCTAGTTACATTGATATCTTTGGGAAAAAATCATTCACCAATGCCCTAGCACCTAAGGAGCGGTCATTTGAATTTTGTAAAAAGGTGCAACCAGATAGATGCATCGCAAGAGAGGAAGTGCAGGATTATCCCAACAATATTTTTGACCCTAGTTTGTCAACTAACCCTAAAAACCTTAGGGAGGGGGATTTCCAAAGAATGGTAGATCATGATTCATCTAAAGGTTTTGTATTTCAGCTCTAGAATTATGGTCTACCACAATTAATGTTTCTTGTCATACACCCATGCCCGGAGCTAGTGGACGCATGTGACAAAAAATTCAACAAAACAACAGGAGCCATTGAGGGTAACAAGATCAGAGTTACAATTTATGTCGAGGCCATATGGGATATGTTGTGTATCCCTATGACCTGGGGTGTTAAACATTTTGATGAAGAAAAAATGGATATTTTTGGGATAGAAAGAGCCAAGAAAACAAGCTTTTATGAGGAAGAAGCAAAAGAAAGACCATAGAGAGGTCATATTTTTTTCCTCTTTCACATAGAAAGTTCAAGAAAGACACATAGTCTATCTTCTCAATGTTGTCTTGGGTTTTCGGCCTTCATAATGATGAGGAGGTCCATCCCTTCTAGATTGGCCTAGATTTTATGCTAAAAAGGGAGAAGAATCAGAAATATTATGATTTTGTTGATATAATAGCTAGAGGGATGCTAGAACAATTGAAGAATTATGACATCGAGCATAAATTCAGGTATTCTTCTTTCTTGGCCCACTTGATTTTGAATCAAAATTTTGAGTTGCAGGAGAAAAATATGCTAGTGTCTAGGTTAGATGTAAAAGGTTGTTGTTAGTCAGTTTCTATATGGACCCATGTACTTTAAAAAATGGGGGATTATTATTGGTTTGTAGATCATTTTTTGATTCTACTGCTTCAAGATTTTTTTCCATGCCCTATGGGACATTTCTCTCCTAAGTTCGCATAATGGATGGAAACTCTATTGAAACTAGTGGATTATTTCCTAGGAGAGGATTTTACATTTATTAGATTTCATGGTTTTTTCAGGGAGCCTTCAGACTCCCCAGATTTGTAATGCATAGAGTTTTCGCATTGGAGGCATGTCATTAGGAAAATCTTGCTAACAATGCCTATGGCACTAGAAGGAATAAGACAAAGATATACTTGCTTCCCCTCACAATTTCCAACATTCAAGTAATGATGATGAAGTGGAAGTTAGAGGGTAAGCTTATGAATCTACTAGCGTCCCTAGGCTTGGTTCTCATATGTGACATGGGAGACTACAATATAACAAAGCACTTAACTTTGAAACATGAGAGTCAAGAGTATTTTGAGAAGAGGAGGATTTTAACTTAGGAAGGTTCAAAAGTATATATTGACTTGGCCCACATTCCACTCAAATGACCAAAATGGTTGAATTTATATGTGCCGCAAGAAAAGTATCAGAGGAACATCTCGATGGCTAAATCCCTCAACACATAGTTGAAGCACAAAGGGTGGTTGGAAAGAAAGAAGGCAGACTTCTGGAGGTTCCAACAAGAGATAAAATGTTCCAATGCCCTATTCAGAGAATTCCAGCCACATGAGAAAAGGTTTGAGGATATTTATGATCAAGAGGACAACACCAAAAATAGTAGTCTAGAGACAAGTCATGAGATTGAAGAGGAGTAGCTCCTGTGCTATACTTTTCATCCTTAGGAATTTGATAGGAGGAGAGGCTCGAAGTAGAGGTACTCATAAGTCATGTCCTCTTCCAATGCTTGAAGCAAATGAAAAAGGACCTAACGGTCACCAAGAGGGTCCACTGTGGTTATCAAAGGCCATGCTTTGGAGGGATCGACCACTAAGGGATCAGAACATACCAGTTTTGGTTGTGTAAAGAGAAGATGAGTCAAGGATCTAGGTACACCCAATGCATCAACCTGAGGGCAAGAGGAAGTAGAGTATGTTCTAAAAAAAAATCCGACTCGTCGTAGCCAATGTAAGTTTTACTCCCTCTCTTCTTCTTGCCTTTCCATCTTTGGTTACTCTTCTACACCCATCTATAGAAAAGAGTCCTCAGTCTATGGACCTTGAGCTAGTAGTCTTGAATACACCCCCTTCCATTTTTAATGAACTTTCTAAAGCAACCCTATGTACTGAACGAGTAGCATCCGCTTCTACCGCTATTAATTCTTTAATTGCCCTGTCAAGGGCCCCCATTGAAAGAGATGAAACTTTTGTGTTGCTTGTCACTCTTAGTCAATCAACTTCTAGGAAAAAATATCTCCTTTTTTTTGTTTTTCTTTTCAACCTGACTAGTTTTCCTCCCTACCCAATCTCAATTTGGTATCCTACCTTTTTCCATGATAACAATCCCTTTTGCTTCCTCGCATGCTCATACATATGAGTTTTCTCCTTATGTCACCCTTTTTGGTCTCCTCCTGGTGCTTCCATTGTAGCACAAAGCATTTATACCCCTCAAAGTCTCCAAGAGTATTTTAATGCAACCAAGCATGCTTGATAGGTCAAAAAGCAAAAATGACTGTTAAAGAACATTGCTCTGCCAACTACCAAGAAGCTTGAAGCTTGCTTTCAATGAAGAGTGGAATTCTCTGTGATCACTACCATGAGACTTCTTGTGTCCAAGACCGAGGGACAAATTCAAATGGAGAATTATGATATCAAAGCCATGGGCCTAGATTTGAACAAAACTCACCTGTGCAACAAAGTGTCCCTAGCTAAGGCTACCCAGAAAGTGGTGTATGTAGATTATGAGAGGTTGGATAGAAAGTTGAAGAAGCATGAGGAAAAGCTGATAAATGTAAGGGAAATAGTGAGTAGGTTTTAGAATGAGATCAAGGCCAGAGATGTCAAGATGGTGCACATAAGAAAAATACAAAATCAACATGGAGAAATAGCTAAGTTGCTCAAGGAGGTCCAGCGTGAACAGGTTCAGCTGTATGCTGAAATTGAAAAGTTGAAAGTTGAGATGGCTACTCAGCGCTAGAAAAATTTTCAGTACCAACACACTCAGGAAAACATAAGAAGAGAGCTAGATGATCTAGGTGAAATCAGAAAATTGTGTTTCACTTTTTTCCCAAGATAGACATTTACATCAATATTGTTAACTGAACCTTCATCCTTTGAGACCTATAGTAGCTAAACCGATAAGAATTTGAAGATGATGTGAACTAGTGATTTGTGGAAATTTGTATGTAGATTCTAAATTTTTTTTTTTCAAATTTTATGAAATAAATCGTGAATCTTTCAACATCTCCTTTAATAATTGGTTTTAAACAAAAAACAACATTTTCATAAAGTAACGTTTGTGTCATACAACATAATTATTTTTCTATAAAGGATTGGATTCTAATTTTTGAAATATAGATTCTCAACATCAATATCTACGGAAAAGATATTTTTTCATAATTTTTTGTTGTATTTTTCTTTTAAATTAAGTTTTTAAGTCATTGTAACTATAATTTTGATATACATGTGTGTCGTACAACATAACAAGTTGTGTATAAATCAAAATGCATTTTTCTCTTTTTCGAATGAAACAAGGACATCAATACCTAGGGAATGGGTATTTTTAATATTTTTTTTTACAATGGTTTACTTATTTTCCACCTTTGCACAACAAAGAGCTTGATGTTCAGAGAAAAACATATGTTTAGAAAAGGTTGAAAATTAAATACACGATAAAATTGAAATATATCAAAACTATACTTGTTCGAAAGCTCATTTTGAAGGCTACAATCTTGTAGAATATAAGTTTTAAATGGTGTTATTTAATCCCTCAAAAGGTAAAGAAAAAGTGGTTTCTTACTAGCATTTTGATAGGTGTGAAGGAGACTCCATTGTGGATATGATTTAATAATAGAGGGGTTCTATCCAAGGGGGTTTGATCGAAGGGTGTATTAACTATACCTCTTCAACTAAAATCCTTTAGATGGAGCCTCTCAAGACTTAAATCTTTAGTTTTTCTAAAAATAGTGATTTCAGGCAAAAATCAGCACATCCCAAAAGTGAGGCACACTATTGTGACAACACCCATGTCTAATCTTAGGCTTCCAGCAAGCTACAAAAGGCCCAAGTAGAAGCAAAAAATTCAAAACAAGAGATTAGAAGGTTGAACTCAGAACTAAAAAATGCTCTCAGAGAAAAGAATCAAATAGAGAAAAGCATAAGAGCAAGAGAGGCTTATTCAATTAGGAGTTAGCTGCTGCACAAGGGTCAGGGACCCTCTTGATATTGAAGAATCTGATATCTACACACTAGGAGTGGATCACAATTGTGGTCCCCATTCTTAGTCCTACTTTACAATTCTTAAGGGACATTCGAGAATTAAACCTAAAGGTTGGCCTGATGGTTGATCAATTTTTGTAGATATGTGCTCCCTGAGTGGAAAAATTGCAAAGCTTGATTTCTAAGTTGTGTGTGGCCACTGATGAGGCCCTAAAAAGTGTCAGGATTCTTGATCAAAAATCCACCTCCATCAAAGAAAACAAGATCATGAACTGCCACAAGATTGCAACAAGGTGTAAGGAATGTCAGATAGTGTTGAACAAGTGGGTCATTGAAATCAAGGACTTCAGTGTCCTAGTTAGCTTCAGGTTACCTCATTTTCTCTCACTAGATGGAGATGTACTATTAGTTGATAAAGTCATGTATGCAATCAGACATAAGGTCCATACTTTTGTGGAACTCTTAGGTTCAAGTGTGACGCCCACTATTGATGAAATTGAGCATGAGATCTTCCCTCTTTCTCATCTCTATTATCAACTTGGGGTAGTTTCTGCTAGATGGGGATTTGTTTCTTTCAAGGAATTCTTTAAGCTAGACCAAGCATACAGGATCATCTGTACTCTCATCCTAATGACTCATGCAGATTGGGAGGCACAATATTTTGCTTTCCTCAAGCTCCAAGAATTTCTAGAGGTCTAGATTTATGCCTCTACAAGCGAAGGCCCCTTGTGAGTCATAATAATTGTGAAGCAATTTTCCCTTAATCATTTTTTACTTTTGGCTTGTATATGTTTTTGGCTTTAGATGTTTCTGCACTCAAAGCAAAGTTGTTTCGAAAGGTGTACAATGCACAGCATGGTGGCTACATGGATTTTATTTATTAGCTTCCTTTCAAGAGAGAGTCGGGACACACGTTAGCTCAATGGAGATTTTCACAAATTTGAGAATCCACGTCCACTTGACCTGTCATCTCTTCACTATGGGTATTTTGCATGTTTATGAAGAAATTACTTTTGGAGTGTGTCAGAGCTTCCTACCCCTTTTTGGTTTTTCAGATGGAAACTTTGAGTTAGCGCCATTGGGCTATGTGATTGATCAACTAGACTTTTCCTAGGCTATTTTTTAGGATCTGATCATTTTCAGATAATGATCTTTGTGAAATATCTAAAGGGAATTAATGCGACAATTGAGAATTGATGAGAAAATATTGCTATGACCTAATTAAAGATCTAAGATCATATTGTGAGCTATTTGTGTCACAAAAAAATGTATTTCTTTCTTGATATGGGCATAATTGATGACAAATTGGACTTAATGAGGCCTTGATTTAGTGTTGTGAGGTGTTTTACACATCCACATTAGGTCTTGGACCCTTGCAAACTGAATAAAATGCATTTAACAATGTCTTGTAAAGGTGTTGTAAAATAATTGCATGCCTCTCTAGACTTAATTGACCTATCTTCCCCTAATTCAATGGTATAAAATGTATTTAATGGAATTCTCACATTAATCTAGAAGGCTTGTAAATTAAACCTAATTCTAATCTAGTGTTGTAATGTGTTTAACACATTCACATTGGATATTTTGCCTTTTTAGGCTATTTGGACCTCATTTTGGTGTTGTAAAGTGTATTTAATCACACTTTCACATTGAAATTTGTGTCCCTAGCCCTAATTACTCTTTACTTCATCATTAATAGACCCCTATTGCCCCATATTGTGCATCCCAAGGATTAAATTAATCAAAGAATCAACTAAATCAACATAAAAACTAAAATTATTCACTCCCTGACAATCCAATTGGTAAAAGAGCCCCTATTGGACCAAGTTTCCCATCTAGGTGAATTAGTCCCATCTAGGTAGGACTAAGTCACCCAACTTTCTGACTTAGTCCCATTTGGGCTATTTTTGAGGTTAGGGCAGGAAAAAATGGATTTTAATTTTATTTTTCCTTCATGTCAACCTTGGGGATCAAATTAATGAGAAAATTAGGTGGATTGCCTATAAATACAAGCTTCTAAACCCTAATTCATGATCATCTTAACTCATTCATCATTTATCCTCCACCTCAAGTTAAGAAAGCTATAGTTTTACCATTTCAAGTCATTAAGATAACTTCTTCAGACATTCAAGGGCAGATTCTTCATCTATTGTTGCAGAAAATTAAAATCTATCATCATGGAAAGTCTCTAATTCCATTATTTTATGTTTCATTACATTATTTCTTCATTTTAGTTTAATTACCTAAAAGGGGTTTGACCAAGGCAAAACCCCATGTCCTAACATTCAACATTTCTCTCTTTCATTATGTGTTTGCAGATTGAGGCACTTTGAGGATTTCAAAATAATTGAAGGATAAGTTACAAAGTTGTTGAGTACATCTCCTTATCATCTAGGTTAAAATCTACACAAAAATTCACTTACAGTGCCAAAAATCATAGTTTCATAATCGAAGACCTATCAAGAACCGAAGTGCAAACATAGGGCTTATGTTTCCACTTTCAAATTTTTAGAAAAGCCAAAGTGGACTAAGTCACCATCAATGGTGACTTAGTCCCACTACACATGTGTTTCCGAGTTTTTTGTAGACTTGGATACCCATTTGGATGAAATGGGCTCTAGTACAGTTTTCTAGATTTGGGACTAAGTCGCCTAGAATGGCATAAGTGTCCCAATAGGACAAAATTTTAGAATTGATAGTATTTCTATTCTTCATTCTAATTTTCAACATATTTTCAAGTGCATGCTTTCTATTTTTCTTTCCTATTCTATTTTGTTTGCATTTCTATTCATCCTTCTAGGTCTTTTTGCATACATCATTGTATTTTCAAACAAGATGTATTTCTTTAGTTTTCATTTAATAATCAATATCTTTTACCAAATTTTCTACATTTAGATCATTTCATTTAGATATATTTCATCCATACTTGCATTTTTTTGAATGTGGACATTACACATTTGGCCTACCTCTCTCCTTTTAGGTGAAAATCCCTAGAAGTGTTAGAGAATTGTGGGTACCTAAATTGGTGTCCACACTATCAAATGCCAACATTTGGCAACAATTACTTCTAGAGTGTGGCAGTGGTCTTCTCTTCTTTCATCTAAAAATGAGAAGTAGTGACAGAAGGAATGGGTTGGTTCCAACTTCCAGTTTGCTTGTCTTAGGAAAAAGTCTCTTTAGTTTTCTTAAGTAATAGAACCATTTTCATAAGTAGAATTGCAAAACTAATTTTTTTGGCATGTTATATTGTTTAAGCTTAATTTATTATTGGGTTGGCATATGACCTCTATTTTAAAGTTCATTTGATATTTAAGCATGAACTGTTTGGAAGATATATTTGAGATTGTGCATGTATGGCCTTTATCAAGTTTCCTTCTTTATGCTTTCGTTCTAAATTAAACACTGTGCTAAGCTGAATTCAGATAGTTTGAGTAGTTTATTTCCATGTTCTAGGCTTATATGGTATGATAATAAGTTATGGAAATTGAACTATGTCTGTGAACTTCATTTTCTTGAAATGTTGTGTTTTCATATTATTCTCTAAGAAGATGAAGAGTTTATGTGATTTCTTAATGTTTTTCTATTAACAGGTATGTGCAAGATCATGTTGGGCCAAAAAGTGGCAATATGATGGGTATTTGTAGGTTATGTGGCTAACAACTTTCTTTTACCCAAAATTTATGAAATAAAAAGGGTTTTTAAAGGAGATTCTTAGCTTTCTACTAATATAAATTATGCTTTACTTTGAATTTAATCAATAATTATTATTCATTTTCTACTTGAATTATGACAAAAGTGCTGATTGATAGGCTGATTGAAAAATATCTATAGCTTTTAAACTGTATCACATTTTTTGAATATAAAACATGCATCACATTCTATGCTTCGTATACTATAGGATTAAAAAAAGAAAAATTGAATTTCATGAAGTTTTGACCAAGTTAAGGTGGTTAGACATATGATTTTTTATTTTTTTGAAAAGTTGTAATAAAAAATTCATAATTAATTATTTACTTGGAAAAAAATTACAAAAAAAATTCATCACATCCGAACAAGAGTCCTCTACTTATGTCTAAAATATTATAAAAAAATATTATCATTTTATTGTGGTTAAGGTGGTCAGACAAACACCTACTTATTTTTTCCCTGAAATTTAAGTACTACTGCATTGAAATTTCAAATTTTCACCAAATAGATTTTAAAAAGTAAAAATAAACCTAGTAGTTTAGAAACTACATTCAATTTTCTACATATTATATTCTTACATATTTTTGAAATAATATAGATAATTTATTCAAGTTTTTATGTCAAGTTGTCTAACTCTGATTTTTCTGAATTTTTTGCCACTTAAGGGCATGTTTTTTCTATGATGATCATGCACATACCCTAACCTTGGAAATTTTTTATGTTTGATCGGACCTTAATGAACACTGTCTATGTGGATATTTGAAAGACTACACTATTCTTGTAGTTAGAATTTACTATTTGTTCTCTTCCCAATAGTGAAGGGTTGTGGCATTTGTGTCTATGAAAGATTGGGTTTGAAATGTTGTAAAAGCTTTGGCGTATCACCATTTTTATGTTTTATGTTTACATTTCCTTCTACCCTTTTCTCAAAAAACTCAGAGAAGATCCAAATTTCTATCAAAATCTTGGAGGTATTCAGTGAGGCACAAATCACTCCCCCACTCACTGAATTTCCCATTAGGTTGTCAAGAGGCACAAGCTTTAACGATCAACAAGTCCCACCTATATTTTTGGGTCTCAAACCTAGTTTCACACCTTTCTAAGCATTTTTAAAAATGGCCCCAAAAATTATGCCTATTGGGACTCATACACCACCTTAGGTAAATGAATCTCATTTCAACCAAAATCAAAATTAACTCAAATTTTTGGCAAAATTTTATTCTCCTAGATTTGATGTCAGTTTGTAGTGTTGTAATTTTGAGAATTCTTGCATAATTGAGTATAAATACAAGTTTCTTTCATTCATTTTTCACCTAGCAAGTTGAATGAGCATTCTCATAGAAATTTCAAGTTCACAAGAGCATTCAAGAGAAAATTATCAAGCATTTTAGAGAAGCATTCAAGAATTAATCATCATGTTAAAGATTTCATGCATCATGTTTGTTTTTGAGCTAACAATTGTGATGTAGGGTTTTGTGATTCAAGCATGCATTTCGTTCAAGATCCACATCCATTAAATCCATCTCATACATGTTTTCACCCTCTTATTGCTAGGGTTTTGTGATTTGCAACATCACATTTTGTTAATTCATCATTCTCCATTCATATTTCATTATATTTCAAGGTTTGATTACCAAAACAGGGTTTCACCATGTAAAACCCCTATCCACTAACCCAACAAAATTTCCCCCTCTCCTTTATGTGTTATTTGTAGGTATAGGTTGCATATTTCCTAAGGAGAAAGATTGGAAAAAAAATTTCTAATCATTCAAAATTTTCAAAGTTGACATCAAGAATTGGAGAGCATTGGAGATCACCTACAAGTTGTAAATCATGGTTTCATATTTGAAAATCAATTAGGAAGGGCATAGAAAATAGAGAAGAGTAGGATCATACTTTGAAGCTTTATAAAACCCTAACTAGACTAATTTTCCACTTCTAGTGAATGAGTCCTAGTTTCAAACAAAATTTAGATTCTTGCAGATTCAAATACCCATTTGGCAGATTCATTTTCCCACACAAAAACCCAAATTTTGGACTGATTTTCCCAGCTTGGAAAATGAGTCCCAATCAGAACTAAATTCAAAATTTCCAATGTTTTATACCTCCTTCCAATCATTTCCAAATTTCCATTTGCACATACTCCTTTCTATAGTTTTCTATTTTGTTTCATTTGCATTTCTAGGTCATTTTGTAGGTCATTACAATGAATTAGGGTTTACTATTGCATCTTGCATTTTATTTATCTTCCAACTTCTTACTTGGTGGTGAACCCCTTATTAGTTTCTATTTATCCCCTAGAACAACCCTCTTGAAAGATCTCTTTCTCCTTTGCATTGAGATCTCAAGGGTTTGTTCTTGAGTGAAAGTAAAAATTGTCATTCTAGGTCCTAAACCCTAAAAGTAGGAAACAATTTTCCGCCTTTCAATTTGGTGAACCTACATCTAGAACATCATAATTCTGATTTGGAGTGCATCATCATCCTATATTTAGATTGCATTAATATTGCACTAGGGTTTTGAAATTTTGCATTAGTGGAAGCTCATATAGCTTTCATTTATGCATCTCATTTCATTGGAAATAAAATAAAATATGCATTTGAATTTAAGATATAGTTTTTAAAACATAAAAAGCATAAAATTCAACTGAAAATTTCTAAGAATTTTGAAAAAAAATATTATTAGGACTTATTTGCCACCTTGGTTGAATCAGTCCTAATGCAAATTCTGCACTACATTTTTTGGCATTTAAAGCTCTATTTCTGAGTTCATGTTTTCTCTTGTTACCTTTTTGTTCTAGCTTTTACACTTTCTAATTCATTGCATCTGGTATAAATTAGTTCATCTTGTGCATTTCTTAAAATCCAAATTTCATCTACAACATTTCATTTCACATTGTTGAATAGCTGAGAATTTGAAATTTACATCATGGATATGTGTTTTAGTAAACTTTAGTTGTCCTTGAAATCCTTAGTGGATGTCTCAATTTGTGCTTCTGGAAATGACCCTAACGAAATTGAACTTACTCATGCTCACTCAACTCCTAATGCATGTCCTCCTCATGATGTTGACATCATTGGAGAAGATGATGACAACATGAATGCATTCCTTAACAATTTCCTTAATAACCTTAAAGCTAATGCATCATTTTATCCATCCATGAAGAAACCAACCCCCCTATAATACCACCTCTTGAGATGTTTGGTTACTTACATCCTGAAACTGAAACAATAGCTAAACCTATGTTCCCTATAGTAGGTGAACCTAGCTCCTTTAAGCAAGAAAACACTCAACAATTTTATGGTAACAATGTAACAAACACTCTCATCAATCTAGAAGAGACATATGGAAAAGGATTCACATTCTTGAGTAAACAAGGATGTGATACAAGTGTTCAACATGAAATTCATCAACTCTTAGAGAAAATACCAACTGAGGAAACCAAAGGGTTAGGATATCAAGATCCCCCTCCCAACATAAGTGCTCCTAAAGAATACCTAAGGCTTTGTACTGATGGTACAATTGTCTTAGATCCTTCTTTTGATATGAATGTCATTCTTCATAAAGAACAACCAATAAGTCCTAACAATGACAAGGATGATAGGATCACCTTAGGTCCTCCCCCTCAACCTTCAACTTAAGAAATTGGTAAATCTAGCAAGTGCAAGAGGACCTACAAGCTACAAAAACTAAAGTTCCCTTGTCTGCCACCTAAAAGTGAAAGAAAATTACAAATACTTCTAAACCAAGGACTTATACTATTGCCACCTATGAAAGATAGACCAATATTATATCCTAAAGATGCAAAGGTTCCACATTTTTGATACCACAATACTCTTGGACATAGTGTAGATGAGTGTCATGCATTCAAAATTATCTTGAGTAAATATCACTTTGATTTAACAATAATTGTTATCCAATGATTCCATAACATACCCTTTCAACCCCTTGTCATGTAGTAGTTGTAGAGTTTTTCATTCTCACTGCTACATGATCTCCCCTATCACCTACCTCGGATCATTCTTTTCTTGCACTTGGTGGGGGAAAGAAGTATATAGCCATGTCCTAGTAATGCACTTGTCATTGTCCCTTTAGCTAGTTGCATGCCTTCAATATACAATGAACATGATTGGGATGTAGCCGACCTACTTTAGGTTGACTTGCATGTTCCGTACTAGCCTTTTGCATCTTTCCTTTTTTTGTGTGTGATTGCATGTGCATGATGTGATCCCATGTGATGTCAGTTTGATCTTCTCTCTCTCTTTCTGAAATTCCTCTATTTGTACCTTCATTATTCTCTATGGACTGCCAATCTTTTACTTTTCACTTTTTCTCTTTTCATTTTTCTTGGTTTTTTCCTTTGGGGGTGACACAAGGTGTTGAGACATTCATGTCTCTTCCATGTTGACCCAAAAGGATTTTCCTTTTCTTTTTATTTATCTCATTTCATTTTTCTTGTGTTTTCCTTTTGGGGATGATGCAAGGCATTGAGATATTGATGTTTCTTCCATGTTGATTAGAAAGGTTTTTCTTTGTTTTCACTCTCTTTGTGTCATTCTTGTAGTTCTATTTGTGTTTGGGGAATGATGATAGTTTCGAGCTCTCTAGAAACATTGCAACAAGAACATACTAACCCCAAGTCCATAGATCCCTTATGTTTTTGGTGTTTTCATTTTGGGGGAAACCCCTCTCTTTTCTTTTCTTTTGCATGATGTAGCTTTACTTGGAAACATATTACTTGGAATAGGGCTTTCAAATTAGGTTCTCATGTCCTCTTTTCTATTTTCATTATTCATTTTCTTCTTTAAAGTAATTGATCACAACATGGGTTTTAGCAATTTATTTAATGTTGGGGCATACATTGGCATTATTCTTTTGCATTTTATTTTCATGGTTCTTGGTGCAGCCTTCTTACTTTATATGATGTGTTTTCTGCTTTGTGGTTGACATTGGGTATGATTTCCTTCAAGAGTGTGATCTCTCTTAAGCATATTACATTCCTCTTATTGGCTTGATGCAACACACTGCATCCCATTAGTTGTGAATTTTCTATTCTTTGATTGGTCCTCTCCTTGAGACATTAGGTACAATGTTCCCTAAGTTAGAGACCTCACATGAGCTAAGCAAGACTCCTTTGAAAAAACCTTATTTTTGCATTATATGGCCACCTTGCATAATACAACTTGCATGCTTGTAGAGCCATCTTGTTTTTTCATGACAGCCCAAGCATACAAAGTTTTTCTTTCCTCATGAAGCTCAAAAATTATTTTTCTGTGTGCCTTATTAAAGTTATTAGGGGGTATAACTTTGTTATGGTTTGATAGGAAGCCCAACTAAGGCATGAATTTCCCTTAGCCACTCATGTGTGAGTGTGAATGCATATCAACCATGTGTGTATGTGTCTCACATATTTTGGATCCTCACCTAGTGGACAACCAAGAGTTTCATTGCCTCAGAGTGAGCTTGCATTTTTTAGACAAACAACCTAGATCTAATCAACATTGTGATGGACAAACAGTCAAAGTTTGATTTGATTCTTTTATATTTTTACCTTTTCTCTTTCTTGTCTCTGACAGTGTATGCTTGTTCTTTGTTCTTGCTCTTTATATCATTCTCATGTGTGTTATCTTGTGCCTATGTTGGTTTGTAATGGGATCCTAATCCTAGGGGCTTGATCACCCCTCTCAATCATTCTCATCCCACCCTACTAGAATTGGTGCACTTGGACCCCTCTTGATGCATTTTTGTCTACTTTAGTGAGTTTGAAGCAAGTTCATCCTCTCACTAAAGTGGGGGCTAAATGTAGTGTCAAAAAATATTGTCAAGGACATTTTCACACTTTCTTGTGCCCTCCTTGCTGAATTGAGCTTAATGTTGCCTTGATTTAGTGTTGTAATGTGGTTGAAACATCCACACTAGGTCTTGGGCCCTTGTGAACTAATGAATTTAAATGGTTCCTTGCTAAAGTGTTGTAACACACTTTCACACTTTTCTAAGGTTTTATTGATCAAATAAACCTAATAAACCTCTTTTTAATCTTAATCTTGCCTTATTTTAAAGTGTTATGAAGCATTGTAACACACTTTCATAGTTATGTGGGATTTTCATTAATACTTGGGCTTTCTTATGCTTTAATTGGCCTTATTTTGCATCCTCAAGCCTTATTTATTGCATCGTTTCGATCATAATCCTAACACAAATCAATACCCAATCATAATTCAGGTGTTTCATGCTTGAATGGCCATATTTTGTGATTTGGGACTCATTCACCACCTTGGGTGAATGAGTCCCACCTATAATTTTGGGTCTTGGACCTAGTTTCACAATTTTCTAAGCATTTTTAAAAATGGTCCAAAAAATTATGCCTAATGGGACTCATTCGCCACTTTGGGAAAATGAGTCCCATTTGTCCCAAAATAAAATTTAATTCAAATATTTAGTAGGATTTTATTCTCCTAGATATGAAATCAGCTTGCAGTGTTGTAATTTTGAGAATTCTTGGATAATTGAGTATAAATACAAGTTTCTTTCATTCATTTTTCACCTAGCAAGTTGAATGAGAACTCTCATAGAAAGTGTAGACACGTAAAATATACTAATTGACATCGTGCATCTAAATCCTGACTTACTAACATCGCTTTTTCTTGAATAATCCCTCGATCTAACCATTTAATCAAATTCCCCTATGTGATTAAATTCATCGATATTCATCTCTTAATTAAATAAATAATTTTGTCTAATTAAGTCACTTTCTCTTGTTAATTAAATCAATCCATCTGATCTAATTATCTCTATTTAATTAAATAATCAATTTATTTGATTAAATTTCTAAAGTCTATCCATTAAATTAAATAAGTTAAAACCTTATTTGATTTAATCTAACACCATCACTTTTAATTAAATAAATCAAAAAAATTATTTAATTAGCCTCTTATCATATTCCTCTCTTATTTGATTTAAATAAATCCATAAATTTGAGTCAAATAGGTCACATCATCTAACATCTCTCATTAAATTAATTAACCCTTGATTAATTTAATCTCATCTCATGTCACATCCTCTAGATAATGCAATTTGCACATGAAAATAGATTTAATTCATTTATTAAATCTCTATTTTCCTCACAAGGAATCTTTTGGAATATTCTCTCAATTTGAATTCAAAAATTCCAAGTCAACATGTACATCCAACAAGGCATTTAAAATCTCTTCCATGTCCTTTACCTTGAGCCAAGTGGCATTTATTGATTTTCCCTTCCCTCTTGCATGTCATTTCAACAAATTTGAAATTCAAATATTATGCATTTATTGGCAAAAACCCCAAATCTTGCACATCCTCCATCCATTCATAGCTTGAAAAGTGGCATCATATCATTGGATGAATGTTAGTCCCACATTGCTCAAATTTGGACATTCATCCATCTTGGAATTCTATAAATAAAGGGCTCATGTCCTCATTTCATCATCCACAATCCAAGCAAAGTTACCATGCTCAAATATTTCTTGAATTTCATCCATTATCATTGAGTCATAGCTAGGTTTTGCAGATTTTTGGCTTGGAGTCTTCCTTCTTCATCAAAAAGGTGGATCAATCTCTTCAACATTTGAAGCTTACATCTTAGGAATTTGGAAAGGGCCAATTTTCACATAAAATTGGCACCAATTCCCCCATGGGATCATGAGTTTGCATATTTAAATTAGGATTCAATCTAGTTTATCATTTATATTGTGTTCTTCATTGTTTTCTTTCCTATTTTGAATTTGTAAATGGATTTCATGGGGAATCCTTGTTTTGGCTTGCAATATCTAACTTGAGTTGTTTATTCTCCTTGTTTTGTAGGTACCAAGGTTGGGGTTCACACATTTGGTCCTCTCCCTTAGGTAAGGAAAGCTAGATGCGGAAGCAACTCTCCTAGCATCAAAACCTTATGGAAGAATGCAGAGATACCTTTAAATTTTACAATTACAGTCCAATTAAGATGCACTAGAAAGAGATTACTGAAATAGAGTATTTGACAAACACATATGAACACCAGATTTATGTGGGAAAACCCTTATGGGAGAAAAACCCACCACACCAAGAGAAGTCACTTTGTATTACAGTAATACATATTACATATAGAGTTTTGACTTATCTTTTTGATGTCAGTTTACAACAGCATAGACGATGAACAACCTTGTTATAGAAGATTCATGTTACAGTCTTCACATAATAGAATTCATCCACTCATCATACAATCACATGGAAATCTGTCAATACATCGAACAATCCAACTGAGCATCATCTTCTATTCCAAACTATATTCATCTCCTTCCTGTCTATCGAGCTTCCTCTCAGAACTGCCACAACAAACTATCTTCCAACAGTTCCCATTTAGCTCCTCTGATTGGCCACAAGACACCACATAGGAAGGTCAAATGGTCAAAGAAAACAATCAACTTTGTTGGCATGTCAGTGAGACACTAACCATGTCTCCCCGATGCCACAAAGTCTTCACAGTCAATATCGCCAAGAATCCATAGACTCGGCAAGAGGTTACATCAATATCACAAGTTGTACTGACTTCAATATTTCTATCGTCAAGACATACTGCTCTTTGGTGAGACATTATACCGATATTCAAAGGCACATCAAAATGTCATACCACTGGCAAGACTTACCGCTCTCACCAAGACATCCCACCGAGCCTTCATGTTATTCCAAAACCACCGTTCTCACCAAGAGTTATACCGAAGACCCCTCATCATCGGCGAGACTATCATCTTTTTCCAAGACATCACAATGAGCTCTCATGTTATTCTGAAGCATCCAAATGATTGGTAAGACCTACTGCTTTCACCTAGAGGTCATACCAATGCCTCCAAGTTACACCGAAACTTTCCATTGTTGACAAGAGAATCAGCCTTTGGCAAGACTTCTTACTGAGGCTTCCACATTACCCTGAGACCCCAAGTGTAAACTATCGGTGAGACATATCACTATTGCCAGGAGTTCTTAGCGAAGTCTCCATGTTACCCTGAAGACACCAAGTGTATCCCCATCAGTGAGACATTCCTTCATCATTGAGACTACTCCCCGAGACCTTTGAGTTACCCTGATGGCCATATGTTATCGATAAGACATTCTTCAGTCGCTGGGACTTCTTCCTGAGTGTTCAAGTCACCCCAAAGCCCCCGGTTGCTATGAGTCTCCCCGACGCCCAATATGAATGGCCTGTCAACTAGAGATCTACAGCCGGCAAAAGGTCACACCAAACACAATATGTCATAGTGATAGGACCATTCAGTGAGACTGAAGCAAGGTCACGACAACCTGAACTGTTCAACAACATTTAAATGCTAGTCGGCCAGACACTAAAGATGTCACACTGACTTGGCCCTTTTAGAGGTTTTAGCCTATGGGATTGAGGCACATGTTTCCAACAATCTCCCACTTGATGAAGATCACATAGGAACCTCTAGAGTACAACAAAACTACTAAAAATCATGGGCACTAAGGCCCATTGAACTGGCACACCACCTGAACTTTTTTGTGCTCACTGGCTTCGTCAATGCATCTGCAACATTCTCCAGAGTGTCAACTTTTTCCAAACTAACCTTTCCATCCTCCACCATATCTCATACAAAGTGGTACTGTAATCTATATGTTTCATCCCAGAATGGAAAGTAGGATTCTTTGCCAGACAAATTGCACTCTGACTGTCACAAAAAATAGTTATTTTCCCTGCATCAAAACCAATGTTAGAATACAAACATTTTAACCAAACTTCTTCTTTACAAGCATGTGTAGCTGCCATGTATTCAACTTCTGTAGTGGACAAAGTGACTACAGCCTATCACTTGCTCATCCAAATTACTGCACCACCATTCAACATGAAAATATATCCACTGGTGGACCTCCTGCTGTCAATGTCCCCTACCTAATCAAAATCTACATAACCTCAAATGCTGAGAGTCCTCTATGATTCAACCAGGTTCACATGGTAACATAAAGCATATTCTGAAGTCCCCTTCAAATATCTAAACACTCTCTTCATAGCATCCCAATGTGTTCTTCTAGGATTAGCCATAAACTGACTAAGAACTCCCACTGCTTGGGAAATGTCTAGCCTTGTACAGACCATTGCATACATGAGACTACCAACCACACTAGCATAGGTTACACTGGTCATGTCCTCCATCTTAGTAGGAGATTTTGGACAGTCTTCAATAGATTGTTTTGTTCCTTGCAAGACTAGAACAACTAGCTGCTTGCAATCATTCATGCAAAATCTCTCTAGAACAATCTTGATATACTTACTCTGACTGAACCAAAGTTTTCTACTATTCCTATCCCTGGTTATCTCCATCCCTAGAATATACCTTGTTGCACCAAGATCTTTCATTTTGAACTTAGTAGACAACTGAGAGTTAAGATCAGAAATCATTAGCTTACTATTGCCTATGAACAACATATCATCAACATAGAGAGCAATAATAAGAACTTGATCACTTTCAACTTTATAATAGACACAGTGATCAGATTTTTATCTCACAAATCCCAAAGATAATACAAAAATATCAAATTTCTAGTACCACATTCTAGGTGACTGCTTTAACCCATATAGAGACTTCTTTAACTTGCAAACCATTTTTTCTTTACCTTTCTCAACAAAGTGCTTAGGCTGGGACATATAGATTTCATCTTCAAGATCACCATGAAGAAATGTTGTCTTCACATCCATCTATTCGACCTCTAATTCATATGTTGTTTCAAGTGACAAAAGAAATCTGATAGATGTCAGCTTAGCTCTAGGAGAAAAAATTTCCCCATAATCAATTCCCTCTACCTAGGAATAACCCTTCGCAACCAATCTTGCCTTGTACTTTTCCACACTGCCATCCAGACCAATCTTCTTTTTAAATACCCATTTGTAGCCCACAACTTTTCTACCTTTAGGCAACGGCACCAAACTTCAAGTTTCATTATTTTCTAATGATGCCATTTCTTCATTCATGGTTTCCAACCAAGAGTCTAAATCAGACATTTTAAATGCCTCCTTTACAGTCCTAGGCTCATCAATGCTAGAAATTAAAGAATAGGCACAAGTAGAATCTATCAAAGAAAATCCATACCTATCAAATTGTTTTCTTTCACAAGTTGACCTCCTCAATTGATGAGCCTGAGGTTCTTCTTCTTCTTCAGAACTTTCGAAACTGCTTGAGCTCTCCTCAGTTTCAGGTACATTTTGAATTTTCAATTCCTTTTTCTCAGGTGTAAGAGGAATTTCAACTACATCCCTATTGTTTTCTGACTTTGTCTCTGATAACGGATCCAAGGTAGAAGGCTTTAGCTCATGAAAGATTACACTTCTACTATACAGAACCTTCTGCGTATCAGGATTCCAAAGCTTGTATCCTTTTATGCCAGTACTATAGCCAATAAAAATAAATTTGACAGCATTGTTCTCCAACTTAGATCTTTTCTCATTCGACACATATGCATATGCCTCACAGCCAAAAACACGAATGTGTCTTAGAGAGGGCTTCTTACCAGACCATGCTTCCAAAGGTGTTTTCTCAACAAGAGCAGAATTTGGAGAATGATTAATCAAGTAACATGTAGTAGCAATAGCCTCAGCCTAGAACTTCTCCTCCAAGCCAACACTACTTAGCATATTTCATGCTCTCTCCATCACTATCCTATTGAACCTTTCTATAACTCCATTTTGTTGTGGAGTATAAGGTGTAGTCTTATGTCTTTTAATCCCATGGTCTTTTCAATACCTTTCCAATCATCAAAGCAAATTAACCACATTATCAGTCCTTAAGCATTTAATTTTCTTACCATTCTAATTTTTAACAAGGTTTTTAAATTATTTAAACTAACTGAACACTTCTAATTTACTTTTTAGAAAATAAACAAATTTTCTTCTTGAATAATCATCAATGAATGATACATAGTATCTCAATTTAGACAATGAAGGAACATTCACTAGACCAACTACATCAGAATGAATATAATCTAGCAAACTAGAAGATTTATGAGGACTAGAATAAAATGAAACACGGTGATGTTTTCCATATATACAATGCTCACAGAATTCAAATTCAAGGTTACAATCATCAAGCCCCTCAACCAAGTTTTTATTCTTCAAGTTTTTTAAAGCTTTCTCTCCAATGTGGCCTAGCCTATGATGCCAGAGCATAGTCTTTTCTGCTGGAAGTTTAACTTCCATAGAGTTTACACAATTAGGAACATTTCCCTCTTTACCTCCATGAGTAGCTTTATGTGACTTTACATAGACACTGTTACATTGAATAGCATGTGCATCCAGCTTGTACAAGGTACCAATATGGGCACCCCTTGTAGCACCATTGATCCTCTAGTCATCTTGCATCCATTTCCAGAGAATGTGACCTGCACTCCAATATTATTCAGCTTACTGATAGATAGTAGATTTTGAGTCAGACCTGGTATATGCATAACATCCTTGATTCCCTTCACTCTTCCATCAGGGAATTGGATTCTGACTCTTCCACAACCAACAATCTCTAAAGTTGAATCACTTTCCAAGTACACCTTTCCACCATCAATTCTTCATACTTTGTGAACTAGTCACTATGAGATGTCATGCGGAAAGATGCTCTTGAATCAATCAGCGAGACATCATTTGGTGCCTGTGTAGACAAGGCAATAATGAAGGAATTTGCATCACTCTAAGAAGAATCATTATTGGAAGAGCCCTTCTTCTTCTTATTTTTCTCCTCTTTGCAATCCTTTTGGACACATGACCAGGTTTCCCACAATTCCAGCACTTCACCTTGGACTTCTTTCCAGGAGACTTTGATCTCCCCTCTGATTTTGATTTGGACTTCTTGTTCTTCTTTCCTTTCTCTTTTGACCTTCCTATAATAGCAAGGGCCTCCTTCGCCATCTCAAAAGATTTCATTCTCATCTCTTCTGATAACAATGAAGCAACAACATCTTCCATCTTGAAACTGGATGTTGTACTCCCAATAGCCATCACTAGGTGATCCCATGAATCTGGCAAAGAACATAATATCAGCATACAGCGATCCTCTTCATCAATTTTCACACCAACAGATGTTAACTGTGCAATCAACATGTTGAATGCATTCAAATGATCAACAATATAACCTCCTTCCTGCATTCTCAAAGTGTATAACTTCTTCCTCAAGAACAGTTTATTCACCAAGGACTTCCTCTGATAAGTAGATGCCAGTCTCTTCCATAAGGAAGAGGCAGTCTTCTCTTCATGCACATTTAGAAGAATGAAGTCTACCAAACAAAGCCTTATCAACCCCTTAGAGTTTCTATCTGCTAGGTCCCAATCTTCTTGCTTCATGCTTGTAGGTTTAGTTCCAGACACAACAAGCCACAGATCATGATCCACTAAGAGAACCTCCATTTTGAGTTTCCACAACTCAAAATTATTGCCATTGAACTTCTCTGTTTCAATCTTTCCTAACATGTTAGCCATCTCAATCTATAATTTGAATTAACAAACTTCAACAAGACTCCCACTGAACAAAAATGACACAAAAAACCCAAGGTACCCAGAAGGATAACACAACTAGCCAGGCTCTGATACCACTTGTAAGGAAAGCTAGATGTGGAAGCAACTCTCCTAACATCAAAAGCTTAGGGAAGAATGCAGAGATTCCTTTAAATATTACAATTATAGTCCAATTAAGATGCACTAGAAAGAGATTACTAAAACAGAGTATTTGACAAACACATATGAACACCAAATTTACATGGGAAAACCCTTACAGGAGAAAAACCCACCACACCAAGAGAAGTCACTTTGTATTACATCAATAAAGATTACATATAGAGTTCTGACTTATCTTTCTGATGTCAGTTTATAGCAGCATACACCATGAACAACCTTGTTACAAAATATTCATGTTACAGTATTCATAGAATAATATTCATCCACTGATCATACAATCACACGACAATACGTCGATACATCGAACAATCCAACCGAGCATCTCTTCATAGTCAATATTGCTAAGAGTCCATAGACTCGGTAAGAGGTTACATTGATACCACAAGTTGCATCGACTTCAATATTTCTATTGGCGAGACATACCGCTCTTTGGTGAGACATTATACCGATATTCAAAGCCACATTGAAATGTCATACCATCAACAAGATTTATCGCTCTCGCCAAGACATCCCACTGAGCCTTCATGTTATTTTCAAACTGCCATTTGCCAAGAGTTATATCGAAGGCCCCTCATCATCGGCGAGACTATCGTCATTCACCCAGACATCACACTGAGCTCTCATGTTATTCTAAAGCATCCAAATGATTGGTAAGACCTACTTCTTTTTCCTAGAGGTCATACCGATGCCTCCAAGTTACATCAAAATGTTCCACTATCGGCAAGAGAATCAGCCTTCAGCAAGACTTCTTACTGAGGCTTCCGCGTTACACCGAGATCCCAAGTGTATACTATCAATGAGACATATCACTGTCACTAGAAGTTCTTAGCGAAGTCTCCATGTTACCCCAAAGACACCAAGTGTATCCCCATCAGTGAGACATTCCTTCATTGCTGAGACTACTCCCTGAGACCTTTGAGTTACCGTGATGGCCATATTCTATTGGTAAGACATTCTTTAGTTGCTGGGACTTCTTCCCAAGTGTTCAAGTCACTCTGAAGCCCCCGGTCACTATGAGTCTCCCCGATGTCCAATATGAATGGCTTGTCAACTAGAGATCTACACTTGGAAAAAGGTCACACTGAACACAATATGTCAGTGATAGGATCATTTGATGAGACTGAAGCAAGGTCATGGTGACCTAAACTATTCAACATTTAATTGCTAGTCGGCCAAACACTAAAGATGTCACACTGACTTGGCCCTTTCATAGGTTTCATCCTATGGGATTGAGGCACATATTTCCAACAAATTACCTTCAAGCATTAGAACATTCTAAGAAATTAGGGACACATTCATTAAAAATTACACATGCAACATTGCAAGGGATGTTAGTCTCAAAGAACTCTCAGCTCTAAAACAAGGAAAGGGTGAATCATTCACCTCATTCCTACAATGATGGTGATCCAAGGCCAATCAGATCTAGTGGACCATGCTAGAAGAACAACAAGTTTTCACCATCATAGCCAACCTTGAAAGCCATTTGGAATTTCATCTCAAGGTTTAGGGTATCACCATATATGATCAATTGATCTCCAAGGTGCTTGGTATCGAAAGAGCCCTTGTGACTTATCCCGCGGAATCAACATCATATCACGAACAACAAAATAACCACCCACCATCCAATTACAATGATAAACCTCATACGTGGGAAAGAAACAAAAATGTTAGTAATGATGATGTCACTGATGCCAAGGTGGTCATTAGTGCCCCATGCCAACATACACCCGTACCACAAATCTAAATTCAACACCAAAACCACCATCACACAACACACCAACCCAAGAATAATCCAACCATCAATAATCTCAATGACCAAAGGGGACCACCCCAATGCAAGAGTTTCCAAAAAAAAAATACACCATTTTGGGGGAACCACTAGAGGACATAATGATAAATTTAATCGACGAAAAACTCATCAAACCTCCGACATTCGAGAATTACCAAGAACCTAACATCAAACCTCCTTGGTATAATGAGAATCAACTTTACGAATTTCATAAAATCAAAAGCCACACCACAAATAGTTGCATGAGACTCAAAAACATCATCCAAGATCTCATCGATAAGAAAATCATAAACGTGGAACAACCTATGGGAAATCAGGATCTTAAAATCTACACGAATCCAATGTCGAATCATGACAACAAAGGGAATAGAAATGATAAAGGGAAGGGCAATGTAAATCATGTGTATGAAAGGGTTGTTACCTCCTTAAATGAAGACTTCATGGTCATCACCATCAAGGGCGCCCATGTCAAAGATTGTGGAGTCACCACAAGAGGCGACAAAGTCACCATCGTAGGATCATCCCAACGACATGGAGTTGTTAAAAATATCATCAACATATAAAAAGATCCTCGAAGAAGCATTATCCTCATCCACTATCCCCATAGATCTCGATGCAGAGCAATTCCAAGCTATGGTCAGGAATATCATAATGCCTAATCTCCTTACATTCTTTGACCAAGGTTTCCCCGCCCAACCATCTCACAACTGTGCACTTCACCTGGAAGCCATTGTACACAAGAGAAAAATCAAAAGGGTCTTGGTGGATGGAGGTGTGGGTTTGAACATTTGTTCTCTCAGCCTCATTAAGCAATTGAAAATATCAGAAGATTCCATTGACAAAGGAAAGGGCATCATGATAAGAGCATATGATGGCCAAGAAAGATTGTCTCAAGGCATGATTAAACTCCCTATCCAAGTAGGGCCGACTCTCATGCAAACCACTTGTTAGGTCTTGGACCTCGACTTGCCATATAATATCCTCCTAGGATGCCAATGGATCCATGCGATGAAACTCATACCATCAACCTTCCACCAATGTGTGAAATTTACACATAATGGATAAGAGGTTACCATCCATGGAGATCTCGAACCGTTTTCATATTGCAAAAATATTGAGGCAAAGTATTACAAAATCCCCCAAGTGCCAAAGAATGATGAGGGCTCATCCACACCATACATTGACCCTGCCACTCTCGCATCCACTTCTGTGACAGAGACACCCGCCATCCCCACCATCCCCACCATATTCGATATCAAGCTCATAATCTAGGAGGATGGTTGTGGAAGCTACAAACTCCCTAACAATGATTTTGTGATAGGAGAGTTACCACAATCTCCTAGATCATGGGGACGTCCACAAGAAAATCAAGCTTCCACTTTGCAAACCTATCTCGAGGACTATCCTAAATTCACAAGATGGGGAGACCTTGGCCAGGAGGTTATTGAAGGAGATCCATATCACATGTTGTATCAAGATGAAAGACCAACAACTAATCTACCAATGGATGAGACAAGCAAGGGCCTACAAATAATGCTTGCAATGGGCTACGAAAAAAATCAAAGACTGGGACAAAATGAAAATGGGCTCATAATACCTATCATGCCAGAGACGCAACCCATAACAAATCTTGGCCTTGGATGTACCCCTCCGAGTATAACATACGTGGGAAAAGTCCTCTGGTTAGAATGGTTAATATTTCTCCTCAGCCAATACTAGCACAAGTATACTCACCAATATCCATAGGCAGAGACATCCATAACTTTATAACTGAGGCCTATATTAGTAGCGATGATGAAGATACCATGACCAATCTACCTAGGTTATTTGAGGACACCACTCTATGCATGATTAGTACCCTATCCTTCAAACCAGACCAACAGAATCATGAGATCTGCCTAGTCTACCCCCAACTGATCGACTATGACCAACGAGAATCACTGATTCTCGATACATTCGAAAATGATGAGGCGCTCTCAAAATTCATCAGATTGAGGGATAACATTCTAGATGGAGATCACAAAGAAGGGTTTATAATGGAGTTGGACACACATTCCTATTATGGGGAAATGATTGAATCCTTCAGTCGCAAAAGTGAGAAACTAAGAATCATATCCAAGTACTTGAGTGAAAACCACACTATGGCACTCTCTGACAAGAAAATAGTAAAAAGAAAGGATGTATCTAATGGTGAAAACCTCTCAGAGGCACCCAAGGATGAAGGATTCAATCTTCCTCTAAGGGCTATTCATCAAGAGAAGTCAACAGTCTTGGCTGAAAAATGCAATCCAGTCAGCCTAGGAATAGTGGAGACCCCGCATATCACATTCTATGTGGAATCACTATTATCAGAAGAGCAAGAACTCCTAGTAACATTCCTAAGGGAAAGACAAATAAACTTCACATGGAGTTAAGCTGACATGCCAGGACTTGATCCAGAGATTGTGGTTCACCATTTAGCAGTGTATCCAGAAGCAAAACCAATCAAACAAAAGATTCAAAAAATGCATCCTCAAATCGCCTTATTGGTCAAAATGGAGCTCAAAAAGTTGTTAGATACAGGATTTATCTGACCAATTGATTATCCAAAATGGGTGTCAAATTTGGTACCTATTTCAAAGCCTGATAGAGCCATCAAAATCTGCACAGACTTCAGAGATTTGAACAAAGCATGTCTAAAAGATGATTTCCTGCTTGCCAACATTGACATGATAGTAGACATGACAGCAGGACATGAGATGCTATCACTAATGGACGGATTTTCAGGATACAATAAAATCATGATAGCAAAAGAGGATCAACATAAGATGGCTTTCACTTTTCCATGGGGTACCTACTGCTAGAACATGATGCCATTTGGCCTAAAGAATGCAGGAGCAACCTATCAAAGGTCCATGACACTAATAGTCCATGACATGTTTCATAAAATAGTCGAAGACTATGTCGATGACATTCTAGCTAAGTCAAGAAAAAAGACAAGATCACATAGCAACCCTAAGTGCTATGTTTGACAGACTGGAGGAATACAAAGTCAAACTAAATCCCAAGAAGTGTGTCTTTGGCTTACAAACAGGTAAATTGCTAGGATACATAGTGTCCATGAGGGGTATCGAGGTGGATCTGGAAAAGGTAAAAGAAATCCTCGAGATGAAAGCAACAAAGACATTAAAACAATTGAGAAGCCCCCAAGGCAGACTCCAATCCATCTGATGATTCATAGTACAACTGGAAGATAAGCATAATCCATATTCTCACCTACTTCATGAGGGGGTAGTGTACAAATGGGATACAAAATACGAAGAGGAATTTAACAAAAATCAAGGAATATCTACTGACACCACCAGTTTTAATGCCACCCATCCTAAGAAAGCCATTGATCTTATATGTATCAGCAACAGTAGCACCCCTTGGAGCTCTCCTAGCTCAGCATGATGAAAATGGAATAGAGAGGGCTATCTACTATATCAGCAGGACAATGGTTGGTCATGAGCTAAACTACTCACTCATCGAGAAAGCATGCCTTGCAGTAGTGTTTGCATCACAAAAAGTTAGACATTACATGTTGGCACATAAGATAAAGCATATCGCCAAAATTGATCCCCTCAAGTATCTACTATCAAAGGTAATGCTCATAGGAAGAATGGAAAAATGGGTAATAATATTATCAGAATATGACATCAAGTATGTGGAGAGAAAATCCATTAAGGGACAAGTTATTGTAGACCAACTGGTAGAAGCACCTATTTATTCTGAGAATCCCCTTGTCCCAGAGTTTCTAGATGAATCTATTTTTAACATCAATGTAGCTGACCATTGGAAACTATACTTCGATGGCTCATACACACAACACGGATCAGAAGCTGGTGTCTTCTTCATCACCCCATAGGGGTATTGCATACCAAGTTCATACAAACTAGCATTTCCTTGCACTAACAACATCACAAAATACAAGGCTTTGACTATAGGTCTTAGGATAGCAGTACAATGGAACATCATAGCTCTCAAAGTCTACAGAGACTCTCAATTGATCATAAATCAAGTCAACAACGAATATCAGACCAAGGATGACAAGCTCACTCCATACAAGAAATTGGTGGAGACTCTCAAGGAATCATTTATAGAAATAACATTTGAGCAGATTCCTAGAACCAACAATAGAGCAGCAGATGCCATGGCAACAATTGGGTCCCTATTAAACATCCCTCACAAGGTTCCAAAATATGAATTCTTGATTGAGCAGCTTCTTGTTCCCGCATTCAAGGTACTAGAATCATAATTCATGTTTGAAATCGTTGGTCCTAGTGATCATTGGTACCATGACATCTACACATATCTTCGACTAGGAGTCATACCCGCTGACCTACCATCAAACCTAAAATGAACCTTTGTTAAAAAGCATCTAGATTTGTCATCCTAGGTGATACATTATACCATAGAAGCATAGAAGGTATCTTGGAATACTGCCTAAATGCTAAGGAGGCATTAACCGTTCTAACCGAAGTACAAAATAATATTTGTGGTTCACACTCGAGTGGAATGACCATTGCTAAGAAACTACTAAGGATGGGGTATTACTAGCCCACAATGGAAAGAGAAGCACATGATCATGCTAAAAGGTGTTTACAATGTCAGCAGCATGGGGACCTCATCCATGCTCTAGCTCAAGAGCTTCATCCTATTATCACACCATGGCCCTTTTCGCAGTGGGGACTCGATCTCATTGGAAAAATCACACCCACCTCATCCAATGGAAATAAATTCATTATAACTGCAACTGAGTACTTCACAAAGTGGGTGAAAGCCATACCCATGACATATATAACTGGGAAACAGATCTCAAAATTCATCATGAACTATCTCATCTATTGTTATGGTGTCCCACAAGCCATTATCTTAGATAATGGGACACCATTCAAGAACCAAGAGGTTCGCGACTTGTGCAAGAAATTTAAAATCCAACATCACTTCTCCATCCCATACTATCCCCAAGGCAATGGACAAGTAGAAGCCACGAACAAAACCATCCTCAAAATCCTCAAGAAAATAGTCAATGATGTAGGTTGTGACTGACATTTGTGGCTTAATCCCACCCTTTGGGCTTATCAAACTAACATCTACACACCCACCGGTGTAACCCCATTCTCCTTGGTCTACGGATCCGAAGTCATACTCCCCATTGAGATTGAGCTCCCATCCCTCAGGATATCACTACAAAACCTCATCATGGATGAAGAGTATAGAGTATCAAAACTAAATGAGCTGGAGTTACTAGATGAGAAATGAATAGATGCTTTAAATCACTTGCAAGTCTATTAGAATAGACTCAAAAGGAGCTACAATAAGAAAATCAGAAGCAGGACATTCCAAGTCAGAGAACTGGTCTTAAAAGAAAATCAGAAGAATGTCCCAAACCCAAACAACAAAGGCAAGTTCGAACCTAATTGGTTGGGACTGTTTGTCATAACAGCAAGTTATAAGTCATGGGCATATCAATTATCAACACCTGAAGGGGAACCTCTGTAGGAGCCCATGAATAGCTCCCATCTCAAAAAGTTTTATGCCTAACTTTCAAGGTATAGAACCAAAAAATCCAAAAAATTAGAAAATGTCCTAAAAAAATTCACTTTAGCGAAAACCTGGCAAATAGGCATCTTGGTGACAAGCAAAAAAATTGAAAAAGAAAAAAATCTAAAAAAAATCAAAAAAAGGATCAAAAAAATCATCCTCTAGTGAAAACCAGTTCGGTGGCACTTTGGACAAGTACCTCAGTGAAAACTTGGCAAACAGGCGCCTTGCATAAATAAGAACTTTCCATCCACTAGGATCTATATGGCTTGTTCTGTGACATTCCTCCATTTTTTTTCCATCATCCATCACATTTAGGTCTCCATCCATCACTCACCCACTTGCATCCACACCATAGCTTGGTCCCGTTTTTGTATCATGATCCCTCCTAGTACTACTCGACCCCTCCTCATGGTCAGTTTGTCCTACCTTTATTAGAGTAGTCTATTGCATTGTGTTGGGGGTATGTTCTCATCAGATCAGATTTGTGTATGATCTTAACATCCTCAAAATCAGAAAATCCTAAAACATCGGAAATTCAGAAAATCCAAAAACATTCAAAACATATCAAAATCCAAAAATAGGTCAAAAATTCAAAAAAGTCAAAAAATAGGGTTGTCTTCTCAAACTAAATTGTCTCTAAGGTTGAACGTAGGCAAGGTTGATCTTTGATCATTCCTTGAGACATTTAGGTTAGTCCTATAGGAGTCTATCATAATAAGCTGACATCTCATCATGTATATCATCATCTGTAAATTGGTCAAGTCATCAGTCGAACTATGTGGTCTCTGCGTATATAACATAGGCAAGGCTAATCTATTGATCAGCCCTCAAGACCCCTAGGATAGGTCTTTAGGTTAGTCTCTTGGTAGAAATTTCAAAAAATCCCAAAAACAATGAAAAATCAAAAAAATCAAAACATTTGCAAAATCTTGAAAAATACCAAAAAACAGCCTCAAAATATTGCAAAACATCAAAAACATCCAAATATTTGAAAAAATCCATCTACCTCATCTCGCTTGCACCTGCAATAAACACCACTCATAATAAACTAATCGTCACCCTCAACCTTTGGTGAAATAGTTCGAAAGCAAGTCTAGTAGATTAAAAGTAGAACTCCAAACTTCAAGTCTTAAGCCTAAGTCAGTGCGTAAGCAAGTTGGTCATCTCTTCGTATTGGTAACTTATCATCCAATTGGTCCCATATCAATCATCCCTTAGAACACTTTGGATAAACAAAATGGCATGTCGCCATCCACTAACATGTCCTAGGATGAATCCTTCCTACAATGGACATTATCTTTTGGCAATAAGTTTTGGTTATCATCCTTAGAAAACACATCCTCTTTCCATTAGTGGTATTGAAGAGCATCAGTTTGTTTATTTACTTGGTCTTTATCTTTTGACTTATCTTATTTGCACTCATTCCAAGGATGTCTCGATGATATTCCAAAACAGAGGATTTAGAGGAAAAGGAATGAGGCAACAATCATTATCTTTTGTCTGCTGTGCTTGTTGGACGTTCTTGTAATATAACCTCAGTGAATACTTGCTTTGTTAGGTATGTATGGAAGAGGTCTAGGGAAACTTGTTGACTATTTCATGGATAGGTTTACCTTTCCGTGTTTTGGTCTGAGCTGTCTGAAACTTCTAAAGTGCATCCTAGCAAGGTTTTCGTATGTCAGGTGTGAACAAGAATGCTCCTATCTAATTATCAAGTCAAAGTTCATCTCACTAGGTACAACACCATCCTGGTTTTCTATACCTTGATGCATCGTACCATGTGTGTTATCAAACATAAGACAATTTGGCCCTTTGAAAATCCCAATTCCTCGGCAAGTAATCATCATCATCATCATTTGCATCATCTTTTGTCTTGTTGAAATGACTTCTTCTTTCCTTACTAACCGCACTAACAAGGTACTATGATAGTTGATCATCATCACCATCACCGTCATCAATCCTGCATCCACAAATCATTAGCATATTGCATAAGCATATCATATAGGAAACATACACATTGCATTTTTATCATCATATAAATAGGTAATCATAAACGTTCTTTATAAATAGGTGCATCCATGTCATTGCATTTCACCCATTACATTGAATCTCAAGACATTATATCAATTATTGCATAAACATTTCATTTGCATTTCATAACCATTTCATATTACCATCTACCATCTAAATCATCACATAACATCTACAAAAGCATTCCATCATCATTTTTTGCATAATCACAAACAATAGGTATATAAGCATTTAATTCATTAACATACATACTTGCATAACATTAATGACATCATCTCACCACTTTACGCATTAACATATCATTACATCTCATAAAACCATATCATTATGCATTAACACCATTTCATTTCCATCATCTCACGACCATCATATTCATATTACATCCATCCATAAATCATCTCATATATAAGAATATCCCACACATTATTGCATATACCATAGATCATATCATTTTACATAGTAAAATCCATATCACATATCACATTGGCATAAAATAAATCATCATATAGATAACATCATTGCACATCATATCATAGGCTAGCATAATATAGATATGTTGGTCATAATCATTATGCATACATCATTAGAAATAAAATCATCCATAGGACATCATTACAAAGCATATAGAAATAAACCATCCATGCATAAAAGAGAACACAGTAAATTGCATCAAAATCAGCTCATAAATATCATCAATCATGTCATGGTCATAGTACAAAGAATAAATTAGATCACTGTACATATATGTCAATACATACAAAACGCCCATTGGGCTATCAAAAATGAGCCCATAAGGTACAAAAAGTGTGTATCATCTCGATCAAGCTCAATCCCTGTGAATGCTGCCCTCACCCCTGTCACCATGACCCTCTAGTGGTCTCTAGCTGACCACTCTGAGTACTCTGGGACCTAGTCTATTCTAGGTATAGTATCATGATAAGCCCGTCGGTAGTACTCTATCTCTTGGATGGCATCCCTGTAGGATCGCACTGGCACTGTACCTTGGGAGGAGGAGTTTGTCATACTCTTGATCTATTGTCTGCAGCCTAGCTCTATAGCTACATGTAGTTCTACAGCCTGTCTCTACTACACAACCTAATCTCTCTCTACTCTGAGATGTTCTCTCTCAACACTCACCTGATCTCTCTCAGCTATCATGACTTGAACCTGTTCCTGCAGCTATGCAATTAGCACATCTTGAGCATCTTCCTGTCCTTGAGGCTGCACATGTGGCTGCACTTTAGGTTGATCCTCATCTCGTGGTGGCTCCTGATGTTGATCCTACATGTGTACATCTCTGTGACCTGGTGGGACTGGGGGTACCCTTGGTGGATCCTATCGAATCTCAACCCTTGGTCCTCGCCCTCCTCCTCTCCCTCTGCCTCTGACCCTGTGCACATCTAGATCCTCACCTAGAATGTTCAACTGAAGTGGAGGATAGAACTAGTCTTTATAGGCCTGAGTGGTGCCAAGATCTACTAAGCCCTAATCATAGCCCATGGGTGGGCTACCAAGTGCTTGAAACTATCAATTGCCTCTGAGACAAGAATACCATGTCCCCATGACACCTGTGTTATGCTACGAGCAAAGACGGCTACATAGTTGTCATCAGGCCGATCCTGCGGCTCTCTGAACTAACACTGCACGCGCCTGGGTAGGTACCTCTCGATCATCATGTGCTCCCGCCCCTGCATATATTGGTCCTGGTGATAGTAAAAGAGTTAATCAACTGATAGTAAAACCTAGCATTTCATTTAGGACCCACCTCTAGTAGGGGATCCCGTGCTCACCAGTGTGTGTAAAGGACACACCACCTCTGTATTGTGCCATGAGGGCATCATCTGCCCCCATAGGAACTAGAACAACACATGGACATAGCATAGAAATGTGCTCCCATTCCCAGACATGAAGTAAGGTCACCTTAGCCCCCAGGGCTCTGCCATCCATGTATACATACTCGTGTAGGTCCCTGTAAAGTGAAGCTAGAAGTACAGGCCCCTATGCAAACTGAACCGACCTGTCTCGAACCATCCACTCCCAGCAATAACCCTAGCCAGGACTGAAGTATCACCCTCATCAGTTTGGGGCAACAAGACCCAAAATGATGGCTACAACTGCCTAGCAGAAGGGAGGTACTATAATCCTATATCTCTCTAGCTCAATCTGTCCCTTGCAATAGATGATGTCCCATGTGGCAAGGACTCTGATCTAGGACTCGTGTCCCTCATCCATATCAAAGATCGCCTGTCGACCATGAATAGGAAATCATAAAATGTGCCAAACATCCTCCAAGGTGATGGTGGCCTCACCAGTGGGGAGATGAAATGATGATGTATCGCTATGCCACCTCTCGGCTAGTGCTGACAACATCCCTAGGTGAGTGCACATGGGCACTGCATACACAATGTGCCTTAATCCAACAACTCCCAGTTGATCCTGGTCCCTATTGCTCAAGTCTCATAAGATGCTAGCTAAATCTCATGACCGGTGCTGCTGAGAGTAGAGCTCCCTCGCTGCATCCTGCATCAAGGAAGGTCAGTGTGTTAAAAAATTTCAAAAATTCCTAGTCGAACACTCTAAGCTCGTCCCCAGCAGTGCAGTTTGTGATGGCGTCATAGTTTGATTTTACTCAAACTCCAACACTTGATCCCTAAAACTATAAAATAGCACTGCCGTGGTGCACTTTCTCCTCTAGCATCGTAGTTTGTGTGAAAAGGGCGCTGCCATGGCGCACTTTACCCAAACCATCCCGCCGAGCCCAAGCCCAGCGTCGGAGTTTGTAAACTCTGAATTACACCATTATGGCTCAAAATAGCACTACTAGGGCACAAAATGACACTGCACGGAACAATTTAAATGTCAAGCGGTGCTATATAGCACCACTGGAGGCAAGCTTCCCTTTTAAAGCATTAATTAGAGCATTAAATGAAAAAACTAAGCTTGGGTAAGGGTCACATACCAGTGCCCTGATGCTAGGTGGCTGCTAGTATGTCCAAACTCGGTGGGTGATGTGTAGTGGAAGCTGTCATTGCGCCATATCACCGGGGAGTCAGAGCTCAAATCTTAAGTTTGCTAGCAGAGGTGTGTGAAAATGACTTGAAAGTGACCCCTTGGGCCCCTTTTAAGCCTAAAAATTAGGGTTTTTTAAACCTAAATGGTTGTCCTGTTGGGGTTTTGGACCCCTGAACCTGTTTTGTCCGATTGAGGCTTGTTTTTCATTGTTTTATTGCATTTAGACACATTTTTAGCCTCCCAAAGCCCTTTCGGAGCTATCGAGAAATTTGTCATATTTTTTCACAAGATCACCCAAAAAATTAATATTTGTGTCTGATCTCTCAAGGGGGCATTATAATGGCATGTTTTCTCTCGCCATGTAGCAGTGGGGAAATTTTTTAAAATATCAATTTTTTTGGCTTTGATCGAGATCATTTATTCTTTGAACCAACACAACGAGTGCATTGCTTCAAAGAGGGGAACAAGGTAACATGTAAAATATACTAATCTGATTATCCCTGTTTAATTAAATAATCAATTTATTTGATTAAATCTCTAAAGTCTATCCACTAAATTAAATAAATTAAAACCTTATTTGATTTAATCTAACACCATCCCTTTTAATTAAATAAATAAAAATTCTTATTTAATTAGCCTCTTATCATATTCCTCTCTTATTTGATTTAAATAAATCCATAAATTTGAGTCAAATAGGTCACATCATCTAACATCTCTCATTAAATTAATTAAACCTTGATTAATTTAATCTCATCTCATGTCACATCCTCTAGATAATGCAATTTGCACATGAAAATAGATTTAATTCATTTATTAAATCTCTATTTTCCTCACAAGGAATCTTTTGGAATATTCTCTCAATTTGAATTCAAAAATTTCAAGTCAACATGTACATCCAACAAGGCATTTAAAATCTCTTGCATGTCCTTTTCCTTGAGCCAAGTGGCATTTATTGCATTTTCCCTTCCCTCTTGCATTTCATTTCAACAAATTTGAAATTCAAATATTATGCATTTATTGGCAAAAACCCCAAATCTTGCACATCCTCCATCCATTCATCGCTTGACAAGTGGCATCATATCATTGGATGAATGTTAGTCCCACATTGCTCAAATTTGGACATTCATCCATCTTGGAATTCTATAAATAAAGGGCTCATGTCCTCATTTCATCATCCACAATCCAAGCAAAGTTACCATGCTCAAATATCTCTTGAATTTCATCCATTATCATTGAGTCATAGCTAGGTTTTGCAGATTTTTGGCTTGGAGTCTTCATTCTTCATCAACAAAGTGGATCAATCTCTTCAACATTTGAATCTTGCATCTTAGGAATTGGGAAAGGGCCAATTTTCACATCAAATTGGCACCAATTCCCACATGGGATCATGAGTTTGCATATTTAAATAAGGATTCAATCTAGTTTATCATTTATATTGTGTTCTTCATTCTTTTCTTTCCTATTTTGAATTTGTAAATGGATTTCATGGGGAATCCTTGTTTTGGCTTGCAATATCTAACTTGAGGTGTTTATTCTCCTTGTTTTGCAGGTACCAAGGTTGGGGTTCACACAGAAAGTTCAAGTTCACAAGAGCTTTCAAGAGTAGATTATCAAGCTTTATAGAGCAGCATTCAATCATTAATCATCATGTCAAATATTTCATGCATCATGTTTTTTTTTAGCTAACAATTGTGATGTAGGGTTTTTTGATTCAAGCAAGCATTTCATTCAAGATCTATCACCTTCAAGCAAGATTCAAGATCCACATCCATTCGAGCCATCTCATACATTTTTGCAGCCTCTTATTGCTAGGGTTTGGTGACTTGCAACATCATATTTTTTCCATTCATCATTCTCCATTCATATTTCATTCTATTTCAATATTTTATTACCAAAATGAGATTTGATGAAGGAAAACCCCTATCCACTAGCTCAAAAATGTTTTCCCATCTCCTTTATATGTGATTTACATTTCTAGGTTGCATATTTCCTAAGGAAAAATATTGGGGAAAAGTTGTCATCAAGCATTGGAGAACAGCTATAGGTTGCAAATCATGGTTTCAGATCCAAAAATCAATCAAGAAGGGTAGAGTAGATAGAGAAGAGAAGGATCAGAATTTGAAACTTCAGAAAACCCTAACTAGACTTATATGCCACTTATGGTGAATGAGTCCATCTTTAAGTCAAAATTTAGAATCTTGCAAATTCAAATACCCATTTGGCAAATTCTTGTTCCTGCATAGAAACCCAAATTTTGGACTAATTCACCTAGCTTGGAAAATGAGTCCCTTTCAACATTAAAGTCAAAATTTCTAGTGTTTCGTACCTCCTTCCAATCATTTCCATATTTCTAGGTGCACATACTCCTTTCTGTAGTTTTTTGTTATGTTGCATTTACATTTCTAGGTCATTTTGTAGGTCATTGCATTGAATTAGGGTTTAGTGTTGCATCTTGCATTTTATTTATCTTTCCAAGTTCTTACTTAGTGGTGAACCCCTTATTATTTTCTATTCATCCCCTAGAACAACCCTCTTGCAATATCTCTTTCTTCTTAGCATTGATATCTCAAGTGTTTGTTCTTGAGTGAAAGTTAGTAAAGATTGTCATTCTACATCCTAAACCCTAGAAGAAGCAAACAATTTTCCACCTTTCAATTAGAAAAAAATACAATAGTTGACATCAAATGAAAACTATCAAATTTTGAAAATTTTGACTTTAAATGTTATTACAAGAAAGATATACATCATTTTTTTAATAAAAAAAATCCATGTGCTAGATATCAGAGTTACCTATTTGGTGAAAATAAATTAGGGGAAAATGATGGCATAATGTTGTAATTGTTGTCAAAGGGAAATTTTTTGGTGAGCATATATGTTATTGTGCTTAGTGGATCATTTTTTGGAAGAGTTGCTGATGATTGATGGAAGGAAGAGCATGGTTTTGTAATTGTTTCAAAGTTTTCCAAAAAGTTGCAATATTGTCATGATATGTTGTCTCAATGTTGTAGAGGTTGTTTCTAGATGTCTACAAAAAAATCATCTAGTGCAGAATTGATATAGGTTTTCGGAATTCTTTTCAAAAATATTGTTGCCAACTCTAGGAGTTGTATAATAAGCTCAAAAATGAATTATTTGTGCTCTTAGTCAGAGTTAGGGTTTGCAATTAAAAAATAAGGGTCATAGTCATGGTGGATGGACTAGTGCTATATTTTAATGTTGATTGTGTATAGGAAGTTGTAGGTCTTTTAAGTTACAACTTATGCCTTTAAATTCATTGT